>JAQFVV010000048.1:5652917-6189437 GCA_028023455.1 Epiperipatus broadwayi | reverse complement strand
TGATATTGAATTGTGTGTGTAACAATATTAAAAATGTATAAATATATGTAGAATTCAGCATAAACACGCACACATTTCGATCTCAAATTAAACGCAATAAATAGGGATAAAATAATATAATTTAGATTTCTTTTAGTTATATGATTTTGTATAATTTTAATCATTTATTTTGGATTATAAAGTTCGTATTTATTGTTTTGTTTAAATTTCATTTAATAATAATTCTAAAAAAATCTGATGTAATATTTAATTAAAAGTTAAAATAATCTTATGTTCCCTTTTTGTTTTTGAAATTTAAAAGCATCGGTCAGTGATAGATAATAGATTAATTAAAGAAAAATTCCCCAAAATATAATTAGTAAATGTAAAATGTAAACAATAGAATGGCAGCTTTCTTTAATTAAAAACCAACAAAATGCGTTATCCTCAGGGCAGATTAAATAGAACCTAAAAATACCTTAACAAAAACGTGAGAGATCAAGATAAAAAAAAAGGCCATCTTAGATTTACGGGAGACATTCACTTAAACTTTAGCTTTGCTCTCGATCACTGAGAGTCTCCAAAAATATAAAAATAATTTGTTCCTGCCAAGGTATGACCGAGTAAAGCACCTAGATTATTCTCCATCGGGAGATGGCCTATCGGATGCTGAACTTTCCATTGCCCGTCATAAATTCACCATGAAGATCTGCTGCCTGAAATGAATGAGAAAGCTGCTGCTGCCATGAAATTAAATGAATATCTAAATACAAGAAGAATTGCCACTCGTGAACTTTTTGCTGCTAAACTAATGGAATGGGAAAACTTCTTATAAAACAGGTACCTGTCCTGTATTCAAACTCTAGAGTACTCTAATAATATGCTATAGCTCTTCTTCATAATAATTATCTAAATTATAAAATGTAAAAACTATCATTTGTATAACTAAAATTGAATAATTAATTTAATGTGTAAATTTCTCTAATAATCTAGCTTACCTCACTCTATCTTTCTTGGGTGCGTATTTCTCAAATCTACATTTTATCTATAGTTATTATTTAATTATTGCCTGCTCATAACTGTCTCAATTTTCAAAGTTTAAATCTATGATCACTTGGAACAGTGAATGCGTGTCAAATTTTCATTAATATTTGCTTTCATAACTAACTTAACTTTCATATAAATCGACACGCATTCAATGCTTCATTTATTGTGATGCAGGGGTCTACAACTTCGCAAATGGCTGGCATATTAGTTGTAATAACTCCCAGTTTAGATATGTTTTGTATATATTAAATCTTAATGAATAATTCCATCAAATTACATTTCTTTGAGAGTCGACAACGTTCTTTAGTAAATGTTGATAATGTAGGGCCTAGTTAGAAATCTATTTTAAATCTCATCATAATCGTTTATACAGTATACATGCGCTACGTTTTAGAGACGCGATAACTCATTCTGCTGTGAAATTTCCGGATTCTTCAGGGTTGAAATTAACCCCAGTCGTCCTACACAAGCGGGCATAATGGGTGCTCCCGTAGGATTTGACAATGTCATGCAGCCAGCCGGAAAAACTGCGACACGGACCGCTTGTTCCTGGTTATGCTTATGTGACACCTTACTTCGTCGGGCCGATGGCAGAGACCAGCTCGACATTCTTATAAACTCATTCACGGCATTGCAGTTTCGATATACTGCCATTCCATATCGCCTTTCTAAAGCGTACCACGTGTTCCTTTACTTAATTTTATTATTCTATATGTCACTCCGCCTCTGCATTATCTTCATAAATCACTCTCAAATAAATGTTTGCCCTTAGTTATAAATAAATATTTTAATTAAATAAATATATGTCTGTCATTACTCTTATAACCCATACTTTAGACTCTTGCATTGCAAAGGAATAAATCCCTCCAGGCATGCATTAGAAATACTTACTCAAGAATTTTAGGTAGCTAGATTACGCCCTCAAATAAATGAATTCCTTTTGTAAACAAATAAATAAATGTATTCTTTAAAATATAATCATGTCGCAAATAAATGAATTCCTTTTGTAAACAAATAAATAAATGTATTCTTTAAAATATAATCATGTCGCAAATCCCGCTACTGAAGCTTTTAATCCATAAATATTGTTAGTAAATGATCTTATTAAAATGTGTTAATAAATAATTTTAAACTATACATCTGCAGTTACGTTTCACCTATTCGATACCCATTCTATATATTTCCTCGATTATGTAAATATGAATGTTTAATTAATATTAGTTTGATTATTGGCTAACTCGAAAATAAAATCATGAGTCTCTTGCATATCCCTGACCACCGTGCCTAAGGAAATATTTACTAATGTGGCATCAGATGCGTTGTTTCGTGGATTGTATTGTGGAACCGATAAACTATGTTCGAACTCAGTACAACGGGTGGCTTCGCTACTCAATGGTGCTGCTGTTCTGTATGGTGGTCGAATTCTGCACTATGTTTACGAGTCACACGTTTTCTGACCGTTACATAGTAAATTTTTTTTTAGCGTTTGGCGCTTTCCAACGTGGAGCTTCCGATACAAAAAAACCCAAATATACCCTGAGCAAAATATAACGCAAATTTCTTTTAGCGTTCGTTACTCGAGTTAGCTAATTAATCTATATATATATGATTTTGTTTGATAAAAATAATGAAAAAAAAAGTAAATCGAGTGAAATAATGTGGGTCGAGTAAATGAAAGGACAGCAGGCGTAATAACAAATTTAAGGAAAGCAGGGATGTGTGTGTAATTTAAGAAGGAACGAAAATACTCGGATCTAATGAAATATTTTGCTTTATATATATATATGTCAAAAAAAAAAAGTAATCAGTCATTAAATGAGAAAGCAAGTAGCATTGAATAATTTATTAAAACACCGTTATATATATAGCATAGACAGCAGAAGCTTGTTATATATGTTAATAGTAAATATTTTGTTAAAGTACAAATATATATATATCATAGACAGCAGTAGCTTATTATACGCATAACCAGTAGTTCGCTATAATATATAAGTTAAATATGTTAAACGCAGCAATATAGAGATAACGCAATGTAGAGTAGGTGAGGGCAGCGAAAGAGTGTTATAGGGCCAATATACCGGTGGGGAGTAGTCAAATGCTAGTAGTATAAAATAAATAAATAATATTAAAAAAAATGGAAGCAGAAAATGATAGAATAGCATCAATGAACTTCAGTCTAAGGTTACTTGAAATATTTAGAGAGAGTAAAGAAGAATGGAGGAAAATACGTGAGGAAGCGAGAAGAAGATATGAAGAACCCAAAATGAGTCAGGAGGAGGAGGAGATAAGAGTTAGAGAGCGTCAGAAAATTGATAGGGATATGTTGATATATCTTGAAATGATCAACGAACATTATGGAATATCCCCAGTTAGTAAAAAGGAAGAAGAAATTAAAGATATGGAAAAGGAAAGGGAATTAGAAATACTTGACAAACCGATGATAGTAGAAGGGCAAGCAGATAGTGTAGTAAATATGAAAAAGGTAGATGAGCAAATAGACCTTATTCCGATAGATGAAGGCCCACAAGAACCGTTGAGTGAAAGCAGTAAAAAGGAGACAAGCATGGACGGGGACAAAAGAATAGGACCAAAAGTCATGGAAGAAAACATGAAAGCGGACAGTGGATACCAAAGCCACTTAACAAAGATGGTCCACGTTAAAATATTTAGAGTGGAAATAAGGGAAAAACCTCAAACTTACCTAGAGAGCTCACAGAAGTTCTTAAAATTTCATAAGAAAGGGCCAGATGTGCAGATAGCTATAGCTAGTAACCATCTGCAGGTGTCTGCAAAAAACTGGTGGAATATGGGGAAGTGGAAATTTAGAACGATCCAGCGTAGTGTGCCGCTAACCATCCAACCATTAATGACAGGTAGTCGGATAAAAGACATTGAAGAAATGATTGAATTTCTCACTACCTTGGATTTGAATCATTGGGCTAAAGAACCACTGGATAGAGGGCGAAGATTAGAAAACCCAAAGCCGCAGTCATCGACGACAAGAGATCGGTATTATCCACCTGACCCGGGGTTGTAAAAATATTAGACTATTAGGACGGATTAAACGTATATGAAAATATTAAAATGAACTCGACATAGTGAACTTGGTTGAATGGATTGTACTTTAGTCAAATAGGGTTTTAGATAGAAATTTTATTATATATATTATTGTTTTAATTACTATTACTCTTAAAAAAATTTTTTATATTATATTAACTAATCTAAGAATTTTGTTTTATATATATTCAGTTTAACTAATTATTTCTATGATTTTAACCAGACACGGCCAAATTAGGCCATTTTAATTCAACTATAAATTTTAGATCCGGGTATATAAATTGTTCGTTGCTTCATGTAATCTCTGCTTTCTATATTTCAATCTATCTGTACAAAAAGAAAATTTTAATAATTTTTTTTTCGTATTTAAATTGTGTAATGTAAAATTTTTTTCTCTCTTTCTTGCCTCCTTTGTTCTTCCTTAATTGTTCACGGGAAGTACGGGGAAATGAAACAGTAAGATTTGTATTCGAATCTTAAGTTTCACCTTTTTCTGTCGTCTCTCACTGACCGGTCTATCCCGCCCAAATTTAAACTTTTTGATATCAAATTGTGTGTGTAACAATATTAAAAATGTATAAATATATGCAGAATTCAGCATAAACACGCACACATTTCGATCTCAAATTAAACGCAATAAATAGGGATAAAATAATATAATTTAGATTTCTTTTAGTTATATGATTTTGTATAATTTTAATCATTTATTTTGGATTATAAAGTTCGTATTTATTGCTTTGTTTAAATTTCATTTAATAATAATTCTAAAAAAATCTGATGTAATATTTAATTAAAAGTTAAAATAATCTTATGTTCCCTTTTTGTTTTTGAAATTTAAAAGCATCGGTCAGTGATAGATAATAGATTAATTAAAGAAAAATTCCCCAAAAATGTAATTAGTAAATGTAAAATGTAAACAATAGAACGGCAGCTTTCTTTAATTAAAAACCAACAAAATGTGTTGATTATCCTCAGGGCAGATTAAATAGAACCTAAAAATACCTTAACAAAAACGTGAGAGATCAAGATAAAAAAAGAGGCCATCTTAGACTTGCGGGAGACATTCACTTAAACTTTAGCTTTGCTCTCGATCACTGAGAGTCTCCAAAAATATAAAAATAATTTGTTCCTGCCAAGGTATGACCGAGTAAAGCACCTAGATTATTCTCCATCGGGAGATGGCCTATCGGATGCTGAACTTTCCATTGCCCGTCATAAATTCACCATGATCTGCTGCCTGAAATGAATGAGAAAGCTGCTGCTGCCATGAAATTAAATGAATATCTAAATACAAGAAGAATTGCCACTCGTGAACTTTTTGCTGCCAAACTAATGGAATGAGAAAACTTCTTATAAAACAGGTACCTGTCTGTATTCAAACTCTAGAGTACTCTAATAATATGCTATAGCTCTTCTTCATAATACTTATCTAAATTATAAAATGTAAAAACTATCATTTGTATAACTAAAATTGAATAATTAATTTAATGTGCAAATTTCTCTAATAATCTAGCTTACCTCACTCTATCTTTCTTGGGTGCGTATTTCTCAAATCTACATTTTATCTATAGTTATTATTTAATTATTGCCTGCTCATAACTGTCTCAATTTTCAAAGTTTAAATCTATGATCGCTTGGAACAGTGAATGCGTGTCAAATTTTCATTAATATTTGCTTTCATAACTAACTTAACTTTCATATAAATCGACACGCATTCAATGCTTCATTTATTGTGATGCAGGGGTCTACAACTTCGCAAATGGCTGGCATATTAGTTGTAATAACTCCCAGTTTAGATATGTTTTGTATATATTAAATCTTAATGAATAATTCCATCAAATTACATTTCTTTGAGAGTCGACAACGTTCTTTAGTAAATGTTGATAATGTAGGGCCTAGTTAGAAATCTATTTTAAATCTCATCATAATCGTTTATACAGTATACATGCGCTACGTTTTAGAGACGCGATGACTCATTCTGCCGTGAAATTTCCGGATTCTTCAGGGTTGAAATTAACCCCAGTCGTCCTACACAAGCGGGCATAATGGGTGCTCCCGTAGGACTTGACAATGTCATGCAGCCAGCCGGAAAAACTGCGACACGGACCGCTTGTCCCTGGTTATGCTTATGTGACACCTTACTTCATCGGGCCAATGGCAGAGACCAGCTCGACATTCTTATAAACTCATTCACGGCATTGCAGTTTCGATATACTGCCATTCCATATTGCCTTTCTAAAGTGTATCACGTGTTCCTTTACTTAATTTTATTATTCTATATGTCACTCCGCCTCTGCATTATCTTCATAAATCACTCTCAAATAAATGTTTGCCCTTAGTTATAAATAAATATTTTAATTAAATAAATATATGTCTGTCATTACTCTTATAACCCATACTTTAGACTCTTGCATTGCAAAGGAATAAATCCCTCCAGGCATGCATTAGAAATACTTACTCAAGAATTTTAGGTAGCTAGATTACACCCTCAAATAAATGAATTCCTTTTGTAAACAAATAAATAAATGTATTCTTTAAAATATAATCATGTCACAAATCCCGCTACTGAAGCTTTTAATCCATAAATATTGTTAGTAAATGATCTTATTAAAATGTGTTAATAAATAATTTTAAACTATACGTCTGCAGTTACGTTTCACTTATTCGATACCCATTCTATATATTTCCTCAATTATGTAAATATGAATGTTTAATTAATATTAGTTTGATTATTGGCTAACTCGAATATAAAATCATGAGTCTCTTGCATATCCCTGACCACCGTGCCTAAGGAAATATTTACTAATGTGGCATCAGATGCGTTGTTTCGTGGATTGTATTGTGGAACCGATAAACTATGTTCGAACTCAGTACAATGGGTGGCTTCGCTACTCGATGGTGCTGCTGTTCTGTATGGTGGTCGAATTCTGCACTATGTTTACGAGTCACACGTTTTCTGACCGTTGCACTGGGTCTCGTTTTACGCGATAGATAGGTTCCTCAGAAAACACGCGCAAAAGAAATCGCACAAAAATAGATATAACTTACTTTGAAAAAGGGGGGATACGGATTGTGATTTTTCAAAAATCGCATAAAAGCAAAGCACCAACGTAAAATTATTTTAAAATTCACGCAAAAAAAAAATAAGGAAATAAAATATGATTAATAAAAAATTTCAAATTTGAAAAAAATTAATACAACACAAACTTTTTTTATTTATAATATTTAATTTTATTCAAAACAATATATTTTTATGCATAATTTACAGTACAGTAATTGACATTTTTTTATACACGTTTTAATTATTATCGCTACTTGCCGATAAACAGATTCGTTTGCAAACTGGTAAAAAATCAGATTCTTCACAAGAGGAAGTACAACTAGTGCCAACTTCACTCTCATGTTGTGTTAATGGTTTTCTGGTGACAATGTAATTAGTAATTAATCTTTGAGACGATTTTATTAATTGTTTATGAAGCTCGCTATATCCAGACATACGAACATTTAGCTCTCGTTGGAATTTAAGAGCACGTTCGTGATTAGTGTCATTAATAAGAAAATAATTAAAAATAAACTTGTGGACACTAAATGATTAATAACTGATTACGTTCTTTTTTAAAAAGCAAAAACAGAATGTGATTTAAAATGCAAAATTAAGACGCACAATGTTTGAACAAATTTACATTATAATCTTGTAAAATTTAATGTGGGTATACATAAAATGTGGAAATCATGATTTTAATTTCATTATTGCATAAAATCTTACTATTATAAAGCACTGAAAATATTGAAATTACTAAGATGAAAGTCGAATTTCAATAATGTGCTATTACTTTCAATATGACATAAGTGTGTGAAATTTATTATTTAAAGTAATAGCGCATTATCAGACTTCCGAAGAAACATGAATCGCGTAACTTCAAAATCGTGTTAAATAAATCCAGGTAAAACGAGACCCAGGTGTATATGAAATATTTTATTTAAAAATGCCTTTATTTAATTTGATGGGTAATGTAAATATTTTTTTTTTCTTCAACCATAATTTTTTGTCATATATAACTCAAACTCCATACTTTTATTTCAAATTAAATATAATAACCAATATAGTGGTGGGATGAAAAGATTATTTTTGATTTTTAATTACTCATCAAATTAAATAAAAACATTATTTAACAATCAAGACAAATATTTCATTCTTCAAATTGTGAATACTTTTTAGGGAATTAGACATGAAATTCAATGGAAGACTATTAACTTACTGAACTAATATTGACACAGTTTGAAATTTGGTCCATCAATACTGTAAGGATGGACATTCAACTGATTAATCTTGAAATATTCAATTGTCATATCACGCTGTCATTTATATCTAACATATGTACAACATTTGAAGAAAATCCATTCAATAGAAATATGTTAAAAATCAGTTACAAGATTTGATCAAATAAATAAACATAATTTCTAAGTTAAATAATAACATTCAATTACATATCATCAACAACAACAACAAAAAATCACATAACTTTTTATGCCTATTTTCAAAACATCTATATTAAAGGTAAATAATTCTATTTATTGATCTCCTGAAATTTTATTATATTGCTCCTGAAACAAATAAAGAACTGGTATAGCAACTATTTTTATTTAATTATTTTCTTAATCAAAATTCTCATTCTAAAATGAAATGAAAAGTTTTGTGGTATTCAAAGATTAGATCATAAATTGATTAAGTTAGAAAAACAGATATATGTCCTATGAGATAACGAATTTCTATTAATCAATGATACTAATGGATAATATTAGCTTCTAGTGTGTGTTTATATGCTTAAATTACGTACCAATAGCAATAAAAGTAATAAAAACTGGGTGTGCTGTATAAGTGAATTTTAAAAAAAAAATCCAAGTTTAAAATGTTAAATAATTGAACTGAAAGTGGCAGCTTACTGAAATAAACATAAATGCAAATGTGAAGTAGAAAGTAAACAAAGTTAAAATGTAAATTATAATATTCAATTCTACAACCACCTGTAATTTTTTATGGCTTTATCTAGAGAAGGTGTTTTTATCTTTAACTAAACATGTTAAAAATAAACATAATACTGATTAAAATCACTATTTTCTCAGAATCAACTGATGAATATGTATGTATAATCTAATTAATAATGTTTCATTAAATGCATACAGGAATATATATTTATACTTAATAATATAGTTCAATAAATAAAATACTATATGAATAGAATTTACAGCCATCTATCTATTCCTGTACATATACATCAAATAGTGCTCATTATTATAATTTGTATATAAATAAAAAATAAAAATCTGTATTATGACATATATATTTATACATTGTAAAAAATAGAATACATTATATATATATTGTAATCGTCAAATACGAAATGAGATATCAAAAAAAAAAAAAAATACTTGGGCAAGTTAATTTTATATGCAGCTAATTTAAAGCATGAAAGCGAATATATTTTATGGAACATGTTAAAACAATAAATCTATAAAATGACATAAAATATGAAGCATAAGAAAGAGAATTTAAAAATTATTGATTTCTTCTTTATCTAGAAAGAAGGTCTAGCATGGTTCACCATTACGCATAAACCCATGATGGCCAACACATCAGAAATATAAATCCTAAGAAGAGATCTTAATTACTACTTTAACAGAATTAATTTTCATAATGAGCTATGAAATACTTGTCTTTAATAATTATTACTTATATCTTATAAACTATATGTAATTATATGAATAGAAGAATTGAAATGTATGAATTGAAACTGAAAACCAGTGATTAAAAAAAATAAATTTATTTACATAAATATAATATAACAAAAAAATATATATTGATAAATAATTCAATATGTTATATTCGTAATTCATAAATTTAGCTACTACATTCTATAATAAAAATTAATAATTAATAGTTTATTTCCAATAAATTGAAGTGGCTGAAAAGTATATCATAACTCTAAAAATTACACATATTAATTCACTTTGGGAGAACGATATTCATGTTGTTTCATACTTTTTAATCCTTCATTACTTAGGCTGTGTCTTGTAAATAATGGTACTTGTAAACATTTTATTTATAAGGTTGAACAGATATTATTAGCTTTAAAATATATCTTTCTCAAAAAAAAATTTTTTAAACATTTGCATAGCCAATTAAAATATTTTCCCGAATATCTATATTCTTATATGATAAATGCAAATAAATTATAAAGATCAAATATGTAAATGATTGTCTTAAATATATTAAATTTCATAAAATAATTATTTATTAATTGATATTATCTTTATATTGTGATATCAGGTATAATTCAATACCAAACTTTTAAAAGTTTTGATAATAGAAATATATCTACCACAGGTTTTCATCATATGTATTTTGTTTTATTTAAAAGCAAAATTAATATTCACTAATTGTTAATACAATTAAAATATACATTAATATATTTATGAAATTTTATATTTGTATTATTCTTTTTATTATTATTAAATCACCTATTTGATTCATTTATAAATCATTAAAACATTTTTTCTTTTTTTTAAAACTGCAAATAAATAAAATAGTTAAAATATTATCCTTGTTGTTAAGTTCTTTTATTGTGCACTTTTGTGTGTGTGTCTAATGCTTTTGTTCATTCTTCAAGCCCAATTATTTGTAAATGAGTATCTTGCCAGTTAATAAGTAAAAATCATATCCAAATTTCTAATTGTTCTTTGCTTATACTGATGATTAGACATTTGTAATGTAGCTAAATGAGAAAGATCTGAAAAGTTTTAATTATTCGCCAGTTCCTTGAAAATGCACTTGTGTAAGAAAAGGAGGAAGTCACCCTCACATCCCTACAGTTATTAACCTGGCATAAGCTTAATGATTAAAAATAAATAAAACATTTTGAATTTCTTACGAGAAAAGAAAAATAAAATTCAAATTGACAACTTTTTTTTTCTTCCTTTAACATTCTATCTTGCACATCAACAAGTTAAAAATGTTTTTTTTAATCGATTGCTTGAAATGCTAACTAATATTATATAATACATTAAAAATTTTTTACACAATATTAAAGTTTAAAATAATAACAATTAATTAACCAGATTTACGATTATTATTATTAATCACATATTTTATTATTATTACTATAAATAAATATATAAAATTGTTGTTATATATAAATATATTAAATTATTGATGACTGTCTATGCTTGCACTGATATACTACCACACACACATCTGTTCCACAAATCATTCTGATCTCACTATTGATGACTAATGTTGTGGTCTTATATTTTATTATTGTATAATCAGAATTGCATTGGGTTTTACTAAACTGCTTTCACTAAAGAGATTAATGAACTAATAGAATGATTTTTATTAGTAATGATTTTTTTGTATTATTTTTTTATATATATAATTAATTATTTACTTCAGCAATATATTTAACTACGGTTATCTGTCTCAATATATATGTAAATCTAAAATGGTCAATAACTAATTGGTCAATATAATCAATAACTAATTGGTCAATATATTTAATTACTTCACATACAGTTCTCACACTTATAACATCATCAGAAAATATTTCAGCAAAAGCAATTTTATGAATAGATAAAAAAATGGATTCCATTTTTAATCTATTTGTTATTTTATAAGTGTGAGGGCTATATATGAAACAATTATATATTGTACTGGTTCAGATACCTTTTTAAAATAATGCTAGTCTGACTTTAAACTTTTCACCCACACATTAACATAAGTATATTAAAAAAAAAGGAAGAAAGGAATAATATATGCACAAGTATGTAGGTCAGATTTTTTGGTCCTCATACTTATGACAATCCATCCCGCCCGATGGCGCCATTGCTAGTCAAAAACAAATAGATATAACGTTACCGGGCTGGTTTATATTTTTTTATTATTTAAACAAATAAATATAACTTTATTGTTTTATTTTTTAAAAACATTACATTTTTCTTCTCAAGCTATTTATTTCTTTCATTCTTATTCATTAACAATAAGAGATTTTTTTTTTTGTTATAAAAAAAAGAACTTTTTTTTGTGTGTTTAAATTCACTTGTAATAAAAAAAAATTCCTGGATTTATTGTGTAATAGTTTTCATAGAAAAAAAAAGTTGTAAGAGACTCCAGTTGTTTTTTTATTTTAAATTTTGGTGTTTAAAAAGAAAGCTTTGGGGAAACCCCGTCTTGCTTTAAGAAAATTATAATAACATCATAATTAAGAAATTTTGATCAATTCAACAGCAAAAACTCTTTTGAACAGCATCCCAAAAAATTAAACTGATTAAAATTATAGAACTAACTTGTGAATTATTAATATAGTTAATATGCAAAACTATGCAATAGCTGAAAATCACATTATCAGGCTCAAAAACATCTAATTAGTGCATAGTCAACTAAACCTGGAAATATATTGTTTCCTGTAGATGCCAACTTTAAAAGTTCTCATTCTAACATGCAGCCATTGTTGAGGATCTAGAAGAAGCATTACTTGTCATTTTTCACATGATTTTTGTCAGTTTAGTCATGATAAATCCAGTCATGCTATTGTTATGCAGAGAATAATTCAAGAGAAGTCCATCAAATAAAGACTTAAACTTTTAAAACTGTCTTATAGATCAATTTTTAAAAAGATTTGAATTTATATTTTTAGTAAAATGTAATATCAGAATTCTGATACTATAGTAAGATAAATTTTTATTTAAAATAAAAGGTCTTTATAAAAAATAATATTTATAGCAAATAATATTGATCTTAATATTCTCTAAATAATTTTAACATTTTATTTTCCTTTTAAATACACCTGGGTCTCGTTTTACGCGAGAGATAGGTTCCGCAGAAAACACGCGCAAATGAAATCACGCAAAAATAGACGTAACTTACATTGAAAAAGGGGGGTACGGTCTGTGATTTTTCAAAATTCATGTAAAAGCACCAACGTAAAATTACTTTAAAATTTGCGCAAAAAAAAATAAGGAAATAAAATATGATTAGTAAAAAATTTCAAATTTGAAAAAAATTGATACTGTGCCGGTCAAAACCTGTTTATCCATCTAACATGAGCTAGAACTCACAAAATGTACTTCAAACCCAGTCAAGCCCAAGATTTTGGTCAGGGACCAGCCTGGATTCGAACTTACTCTCTAAGCCCCAGATCAAACACCTAATGAATAACATAGTAGTGATGGCACAAGAGAATTAATCTTAATCCAGTCGACTAGCAAAGCTGAGCAAAACAATGAGACATCTATTAACTATGACTATATTAAAATATACATAAGCATGGCTGTAATATGTGGAAGTGGAGGAAAAGGAATTCGAACTACTCAAATAAGTTAGACAAAATATAGTTTATTATAATGAAAAATTATTTATATACATTTATAAATTAAGTATATTAGTATGTGCTTGAATGAGCAAGCAGTAGATGATTACATAGTGTCATTCGCGCTATTATTTCTCATATGCTCTTTATTAGCTAAATTATATATTATAAATAAACACACATCTTTGGTGGGTCCAATATTAAGATGCCAATTAGTATTAGAAAGAAGTTACACAAAATTGCTATTAATGCTTTGATTTACGGTTCAGAAACGTGGTGACTAACATATGATTTAGGGGAGCGTTCTGAAATTCATTATACATATGATATAAACTATTTTCACACCATTAAGATCGTGAAAATAAACAAAAGACAGTTAAAAGATTATATTTGAAACTATGACAAAATATTTAATGAAAGATACTCTTAAATAGATATATAAATTACGATGGTGGGACTGTATAAGACTGAAATAAACTTAATTAATACAATAGAAGTAGTTGGCATTTATATATATTTTAAGCAAAGCTTAATTTTAATATTAGAGCATTAAAACTTGGTCATGAAGAAAAGAAATAACAATAACACAAAGAAGTTTGTGGTGCTGACATAATAGCCTAAAATAACTAAGAGGAAAAGGTCGTGCTTCTGGATGAAAAACGAAATCTCACACCCCCTTCTTGGGTAGTGCTTAGAGAAAAGTGGACAGGCATGGCATTGCCCAGACTTTTGCTGGTATAACCGACGTGAGAGGCCTTTTATCTACGAAGTGAATATGCATAGCATGTGCCAAACTTACGGGATCACGCCAGAGGCATTTGATACGAAATAAATGTGGTTCCAGATAGCTCAACTATCTATGGAACGAGAAGAAATCTATGGGTTCAAACTTGTCGTAACCCCCCAGATTAAGATGCACATATATATAATCACGAAGATCGGCTATATGTCAGGAACGCAGTATGAATGATAAATGTCACTAACGATCTTGAAAAGTTTTACTGCTTTAAAAATAAATGACCCTTGTTTGAATACTATAATACACCATGCAATTATAATATATATAAAGAGATTTACATTTCATTTACTTAAAATATACTTGAAGATTTTATGTAGCAAAAGAAACATTAAGATTTAGATTTCAAATTAATAAAATATACATTAAGATTTGATTTAGTAAAAGAAACATTAAGATTTTCCCCCATCCCTTACTCTGCTAATTAAAATATGATCTTTTAAGCATAGACTATTTTAAGAGTATAGCAAAAAAAAATAACTAGCAGTTATATAGAAAACAAATAATCGGTCACCTTTTCAGAAATGAATAAAGAATATTTTTATAAGATTTCAAAGCGTTAATTAGCTTGAGTTCTGGATTTACACAGGGTAGAAAATCCAGAATTAAACAAATATATTTTTATAATAAATAAAATGTTGACTCGAAAAACAATCTGGCGAGTATATTAATTAATAATGCATTGTTTTAAATGGATGTTAATAACTTGCTTCATGAAGGTTTACTTAAAAAATGACAGAAAAGATTTTTTATAAATTAAAAATCGCCAGTTTGTTTGAGATTAGCAAATTAATAAAAACAAGCATATATATATAATCAAGTAATAAATATCTATAAATAAATGACCGCACCGAAGTTAAGGAAGGTTAAAAGCATATGAGATAGGATTAAATATAAAGAAATCATTTGAGAGCAAAATTACATTCACAGATATATATAAAAAAAGGCAAAATTAAAGAATACATGAGAAGAGATCTTGATAGATTATTTAGACTAAATTGACTATTAGGTGGCGGCTTGGAAATTTACCTTGCAATTTTAAGAATCCATTTTAAAGTATGGCATGTGCACAGCGATTGAAATGCAAGTATTTCGGTGGCAAGAAACTTCTATTTGCATTCTAAAGTTCTTTTTAGACCTTTCTTCACTTCATGGCAGCAGGATACCATGGTAGAGGCAGATGATGACCCATAAGATCGAGAAGAGTGGTGGATTTACTGCTACATCATTTCCAAGTTTCAAGCAAAACGAAATATGTTTATAATACCTCTCTCTAAAAGTAGCTAATCTAATCTGTTCTCCAAAATTCAGTCATTTTATACTTTTTCTTTTATCAGTTGTTTTTGAAAGATGCAATTGTTAGATAATGTCCAAAATAAATTCAAATCTATTTCCAGATTAAAAATAGATTTCACATGTTTTCAACAAAAGAAAATCTTTAATATACTTAATCCTATTTATTTTAAGTAAAACTTTAATTAAAAAATACCTCCCTTTAATTATTTTTGGACAATTAACAACAGTCACATCTTCCATATTGGATTTTATAAAAAATATATAGTTTAATAGAAAAACAAGCAATTTAAAAAGAAAAAGCTAAAAATGACATATAATAAATATTTAAAAACAATATTTTGTTAGTAAGTTTTGCTCCTATGTATATATCTGAGCCGCATCTATAATACTCTAATAAAAAAAACTAATAATTAATAAAAAGAATTAATAATAATTTTAAAACATGTTATTGAAACATTAAATTTTCTAATTTAGGTGCGCATCTCAAATATATACATGAAATATATATACACGACAAAAGGAGCGGGATGGGAAATAGGGATTTAAACACAGGTTAGTAGGTAGAAACATGAAGCACAATCTTAAGCTAAGATTGACTGCTTCAATACAAGACTAACTTTTTTTAACTATAATATTTAATTTTATTCAAAACAATATATTTTATGCATAATTTACAGTAATTTACATTTTTTATACATGTTTTAATTATTATCGCTATTTGCCATTAAACAGGGTCGTTTGCAAACTGGTAAAAAAAGATTCTCCACAAGAGAAAATACAACTAGCGTCAACATCACTCTCATGTTGTGTTAATTGTTTTCTGGTGACAACGTAATTAGTCATTAATCTTTGAGATAATGATTTTATTAATTGTTTATGAACGCAATATCCAGACATACAATTATTGAGCTCTCATTGGAATTTAAGAGCACGTTCATGATTAGTGTCATTTATAAGAAAATAATTTGCCAACTGATTAGAAAGTTGAAGACCTCGAATCATTTTTGCAGTGAAAGGAACAGGTTCCACTTCTGTTTCATTATCTATTTCTACATTTTCTTCTGTATCTAAACTTTTATTTTTATCTTTAATTTTTTAATTTTCAATTCCGTTTAAAAATCAAATTTCGTTTCACTGCTTATTACTCACCTTTTAAAAATAAACTTGCGGACACTAAATGATTAATAATTGATTACGTTATTTTTTAAAAAGCAAAAACAGAATGTGATTTAAAATGTAAAATTAACACGCACAATGTTTGAACAAATTTACATCATAATCTTGTAAAATTTAATGTGTGTAAACATAAAATGTGAAATCATGATTTTAATTTCATTAGCACTGAAAATATTGAAATTACTAAGATGAAAGTCGAATTCCAATAATGTACTATTACTTTCAATATAACGTAAGTGCTAGAAATTTATTATTTAAAATAATAGCGCATTATCGAAGTTCGACTTCCGGTGAAACACGAATCACGTAACTTCAAAATCGTGTTAAATAAGTCCGCGTAAAAAGAGACCCAGGTGTATATATATTTTTTTTTCTCCCTTAACTTTTTTTTTTTTATGAATTCTAAAGCAAATAGAATTTACAATTTCTTATTCAATTATTAATAATTAATATTTATTATAATTTTGAGGTATATGTTTGTCGACTGATTGATGTTTTGCCAATCTTTATTTATATTATTAAAATTAAATAATAATAATTATATGACTGTTTTATATTGGATGTAAGCATATTGGGCTCATAAATTAAATTCAATATAATTAAATGAATTTTCTCCTATATGAATACATGGCTCATAAATTAAATTCAATATAATTAAATGAATTTTCTCCTATATGAATACATAGTTGCTAAAATAAATTTATATATTTCAGTTTTTTATGAGTTGGTTTCATTCCTAAGGATCATATAAAATGTGTAAATATTGTAAATAAATTTTGTTTTAATATATTTATATTTTTTTAAGTTAATTATCCATTTCTCTCTCTCTCTCATTTCAAACCTGGTTAAATATAGCTACTCACACGCACATACACCCTGTGATGCATTGCGATGTTTTTCTTCTGAGATAGTGTGAATAAACAGAGGGGTTAAAAATCTAAGAAGCTAAGTAGGGATTTGAAACCAACCTATAGCTGTTTCTCATTTTAGAGAGATATCCTAATCTGCAGAATAGCAGATACGATTTAAATAAATAAATAGCATCTATAGTGACAAGGAATAGACTGTCTGTGTTCTCTGTGTGTACTCAGACATGTTTGTTGGAAATGTTGATCAGGAAATATAGCTGGATACTCAGTTTAACCATCATTAGTTAGGATATTAAGTTTAAAAATAGTTTGCTGTTATTCCTAACACTCATTAACCCGGAAGGTTTAAATCCTCACATATTCTTATAAAGAATTATATATATATATCTAAAAGGGCAAGTAAAATCGTAGGCCCATTTCAATATATATCCTATTAAATTCATCGATATCACTCTTTTTTGTGAAATTGTTATTTTTAATATAGGTGAAGATAGTATTTTAATTATCTGGATGCAAAAAGATTTGCCAGTTAATTTTAAAGATGTAATTATTATTCTAGCTTTTAAAAATAAAAAGACTAAAAAAGACTGTAGTATTTATCATTAACTTCTGCAACAAAAATAATTTTCAAAAATTTTCTTGAATGTATTGCTTACAGTCATAGATGAATAATTGACAGAGACTTGGTATGAATTTAGGGAATCAAAAAATGCTACAGATGTGATCTTGTTCTGAAGCAAATGCAAAAAAAAAAGTATCTGGAGCAAAGGTGAGACATATATTACTTTCATTAATTTGATCAACAACATACCTGATTCAATTCATAAAATAGATTTGTAGTAATGTTTGAGATTAGTTAATTGCTCTTCAACATTTAATCAGATTATACAACTTTTGTGTGATGGAATGAGAAGAAGTATTATTATTGGTGGTGGAAAATGTGAGACACCTGGAATGAAAACTAGTGTTAAACAAGTATGTGCTTCCAATTTTTATTTATTTGCTTTTTAAAAAATATTAAATTATTATTTAAAATTAAAAAGAAAATGTAAAAAATCTACAAACTCATATACACCCGGTCTCGTTTTATGCGGATTTATTTAATGCGATTTTGAAGTTATGCATTTCATATTTCTTCTTAATATCTTTGTATGCGGTTTTCTTTTATGCGATAAAAATTATTAGATCAGAATTCGAGCTCCGATAATGCGCTATTAGTTTAAATATTATAAATTTTA
This sequence comes from Epiperipatus broadwayi, assembly GCA_028023455.1. Lineage (NCBI taxonomy): Eukaryota > Metazoa > Onychophora > Udeonychophora > Euonychophora > Peripatidae > Epiperipatus > Epiperipatus broadwayi. Next base: position 6,170,617 of record JAQFVV010000048.1, on the reverse strand, counting down.
CGCACTCACACGTCATATTTAAAGTAATAGCGCATTATCGGAGTTCGACTTCTCTCTAATAATTTCAATATTTTCAGTGCTTCATAATAGTACTGTAATAGATTTTATGCAATAAAGAAGTTCATAATTCACTTTAAATCAGGATTTCCCATTTTATATACACACATTAAATTTTACAATATTATAATGTAAATCTGTTCAAATGTTATAGATGCCTTTATTATGCTTGTTGTTGTTCTTGCATTTTAAATCATTCTATTTCTGCTTTTTTAAAAAAAGAATCCATAATCAATTAATCATTTAGTGTCCGCAAGTTTATTCTTAAAAGGTGAGTTATAGCGGTGGGCACAATTAAATTTGACAATTAAAATCTGATTTTTAATTATAATTAACAATTTAAAAATTACATAATGTGATCTGAAATTAATGTGATGCGAAACAATGAAATTTGATTTTTAAACGGAATTGAAAATTAAAGACAAAAATAAGAATTTAATTTTTAATTGTTAGTTTTAATTAAATTTTGTCCAACAGTGGTGAGTCGGTGTCTTTTTATTATCGTAAGTCTAAGTTCTTATTTTTATTTTAAACTTTTAGTTTATTCTAACGGAGAAGAAAAAAACACCCAAGAAAATGAATTTCTTTGGAAACAAAAATTTTAATTTTAGATCGCTTAGCGAAATCGGACGGATCAACAGCAATTGGAAAACATTTAGTTTGGGTGAGTCCACAATAAGAACAATTAAAAAATGAAGTTGGCACTAGTTGTATTTCCTCTTGTGAAGTAGCTAACAGGTTTCTCTGGGCATAATTGTTGAGAGATTCTTGAGTTCGTTTAAGGAGAAGATAAATACATCACATCACATTACATCACAACGAATCTGACGTCTTACTAGTTTACAAACAAACTTACTTATTGTCAATACTGTACATGTATGAAAAAATAAAAAATACTATATTGTTTTGAATAAAATTAAATACTGTAGTTAATAAATAAGTAAAAAAAATTTGTCTTGTATCAATTTTTTTCAAATTTTAAATTTTTTATTAGTCATATTTTATTTCCTTTTTTTTTTTTTTTTTGTGCGAATTTTAAAGTAATTTTACGTCGTTGCTTTGCTTTTATGCAATTTTTGAAAATTACAGTAACCCATCCCCCATTTTTCAAGGTTACGTCTATTTTTGTGCAATTTCTTTTGTGCACATTTTCTGAGGAACCTATCTACCGCATAAAATGAGACCCAGATGTATAACATTAATATGATCTATATTTAATTGAATATTATTTACATACAGCATTTTAATGACAAAAAAAAATTAAAATAAAATACATCTCTTAATTATTTTATTTTTTTGCTATTGAATTATATATACATAATACACCAATTATCTGAAAACTGATAATTCACAATATTCTATAAACTGGATAAAATTACAAGAGCATACTTATAATTTTCACAATTGTTAAGACTAAATTATTTTAGCAGGCACTAAGATTTTTTCAATTAATATTTTTAATTTAATTTTGAATAAATTAATATAAACATATTAAATATATATATATGTACACGTATAGGAAATAACTTAATAAAGCCAATTTATTGCTATAATCACTATTTCTTTCTTTGAATTATGTGATTACTAACTTTTTAAAATTCTTCTTGACTAATCATAATTCTGTGGTATAGAAATCTTACTGCAAGAAAACATTAAAAAAAGAGAGATAAATTTTAAGTGTGAATTCCTTTTTGAAAATAGCATAAATTTTACACAAACTCATATTGATACAAAATATTATGCAAAATTTTTATCTATAGGGGATGGTATCAAAAAAAACTCTATGAGAATCATTCTCTGATGAACAAGACCACTGTAATACATGATTTCAACTTTAGATACCTCTTGTGGGATCCTTTTGCATGTCTACTGACTGGCATCATCAAGTAAAATTGTGAAGTCATGTAATAAATTTTTTAAAGTGAATCTTACTTACTCATCAATTTTTGGGATGGCTGAAAAGTTAGGGAAAATGGCAGGTGAAACAGTTTTAATGCCTGAAACAGATTTCAAGCAATCTGCTTTGGGGAAAACACAAAGTTTACTAGTTGTTTAATGGAAAAATCAAACTTACCAATGTTTTCAAAAACGTACAATGATTGAAGTCCAATATCAAGACAATGCTGTTTTTTTATGTAATTTGGACTGATGACTCAGAATTTGTTCATAATGGCAGGTGTTTTATCTACAAGTTCTGGAATCTTTGCATGACACAATGAAATAAAAACATCCTGATTTGTAGCAAAGTGGGGAGTGATAGTTTCACTATGACATGTCAACACACAAAGTTTTAAGTGAAAAACAATTTTTAACTAAAAACAGCATGACCCAGCTTATGCAATATGCGACTTCTTTTTAGTCTCTCAAATGTAACAATGCTTCAAAGTAAAATGTTTTGCAGATTTAGAAAAGATAAAGAAAAAAACAATGGAGGCATTACTATCAAAGAGTTTTGGGAGTGCTTTGAAATATCAAAAACAGATATTTACTGGTGCATTGCATCAAAATGAGAGTTCTTTGAAGGAGGTTCAATTTGTAATACCTAAAAATAAATACACATTTTTTTATTATAAAATTCCTGGGATTTTTGGTAAACCCTTGAATACATTTATAGATTCTATACCAATATAAAAACAAATGTTTAATGTAATGTACAAAGTGTATAGGAAATGTATATCCAATAGACATTAAAATTAATAGTTTTTGTTAACATTTAATATTTACATTTGTTTAATAAAGCAAGGAGAAAAAAAAACAATTGAAATTTTTATTTTTTATTTTTTCTGTTGATAGATTAATAATATAATTAAAACACATTTTAAATATATATATTCAATAGATTTTTAAATTAATAATTAATTCTATTATTTAATACTTGTACTTACATATATTATAGAGCTTTTCTCAAAAAGCAGTTATTTTTAAACATATAAATAATTTAAATATTATCTTCAAAAAGAAAAGTCTCTAGGTTATAATTTTCATAATAGTCTTTTAATGTATATAACAAAATAAAATATACTTAATTCTTAGTTATAAATAACAATAAAGAAAATACCATTATAGAAGCAGAAAAAAATTTTAATAAAAGATTTTGTGATTTTAAAAAACTATTAAAGAATAAGAGTCTTACAATATTTGTGTATAGGTAAAATAATTATTATGACAGTAAATATTAAATTTCGTCTTCAAGCAAAGACTATGCTATACAACAAATAAATAATCACCTAAATTTAAAAAAAAAAAAAAATCACAAGATTAAATATACATACACTGTAGGTTTATCCAATTTAAATATATGCAATTATTGTACATTGAGAAATAAGTAGTCTTCCAAAATATTCTTTTTTAACTACTGATCTTTCTTACATTTGTATGTAAGTGAAACAATCACTGTAATAATAAATAAATTATTTGTTCTTCAGACATTAAAAATTTTTAAAAAATCAGATTGAATATACATATATTATAGATTTCACAGATTTAAATATAAAAACTTAGAATGCGATTATCGTATACTGAGAAGCAAGTAAATCCCCTAAAATACTTTTTAACCTACTGATCTTTAACTACAATAGACATATAATTAAAACTCGTCTGTGTTTTTAGAATTAATTATATATATATATATCATTTTCTATGACCATAATTTTTCAATTAATTAATTTCTAATTAATTAATTAGATTATCAATTGCTAGAAAAAGTTATTTTCATGATGATACTTTATAAAAAAAAATTTAAAAAGCTATTTTTACTTGGGAAAAAAAATTAGTTATTAGCATTACATAAATTTCTTCTATTACACAAGTATTTAATAAGTACTGTACTTCTAAAAACATTTATACAATCTAACTTACTATTTTACAATAAGCAAATTTAAATTGAAGTTTTCAAGTGAAATATTATTATTGTTTTACAAAAATCATCTGAATATTTATTTTATTAATAAGATAATAAATTAAGATATAAAATATTTTAATAAACTAAATTTGGAAAAAAAATTTTTATAAAGCTATTACAAAAATTAATAAACAAACATAAAAAAATATTCAAGATACATAAACTATTACTATTAAATTTTCATTGTAAAAAAAAAAAGAAGTAAGTATTTATACAATTTACTGTAACTTAATCTAAATTTCTTGCACTCATAAATATTTGACAACTTCCTCTTTAGGTAAATATTTTAATAATTCATTAGGCTAGAGATTAGAATATTATTTTTAATCCAGATATAAATTTTAAACTTAATTAAAGATTAATATATTGATTCTTATTAAATATAATCCTAATATCATTGATACAACTTTTTAACCAATGTGTAATATCTTAGATATATATTCAAACATTAATTTTACTATAGAACACACACACCTGACACATATGAATAAAAACATCTGAAAAAGATAATTGACTCCCCAAATACATTTCTATTTCAGAACTACCATTTTTCAGTTGGCATACTTTAAATCACAGCCTCTCATAAATCTCCATCAACTTTGTAGAATATTTACCAACATAAAATTTGCTTTTTAATTTCTAACAATTACATATTCAAATCTTAATAGAATTATTTCTAGAATGTCTAACTAAGAGTCAAGAGTCTTTTGGAATAGTCCATAAGTGTATGTGTGTGTGTGAATATTTACATGTGGGTATGATAAGTGTAGAAAAAGATATTAATAATACAAAATTGCTAAGTTGTATCAATAATCTCAAAAGAGATGTCTGTAGTAACTAAAGATGGGAAAATGAAATCTGCTAAATAAACTGATTTTAGAAATCAACGTTTACTGAAAAAATAACTAACAGACATGGTATTAGTCTGAAAAAAAATCCATAATGAAAAAATCAATACAGAAGTCAATGCAAATGTACACACTTTGGTGGCTACTAAAATAAATGATCATGAGTTTCCCAATAAATAACTCTTATGACTAAGTTGCTACTTCAACTCATTGAGTTTTTCCATTGATAGCAGCATAAGACATGGCTGAACAATGGAAGCATATCTAGTGGTTGCAATTACCAAACTACTTATTTCTGATTGGGAAATATGATAATAGAATTGTCATAATTTGAATAGATAAATCATAATGGCCAATCATTACTATATATGAATGCATTAAAACTGAGAACTATATGAACATACTGAGAGATCAGATTCAACTTACAAGGCAAAATATTTCCAGATACACATCATTTTTCATGATCCAAATATATCAATTCTTACAAATATTAGTTTGAAAAATATAAGGATACTATCATGCATCTTCCATGATCTCATCAATCACCTAATTTAACAGCTATTAAACTCACTAAGTCAATCGTAAACAAAAAATGAGATGTCAATCCTCCACTAATATTCTCAGAGAAATCAAGATTTTTGGTTAAACAGCAACTTAATATTTCTCTAATTTTTGTTACGTAAATAACTCTATCTCATAAAAAAAAATCAAAAATATTCAAACTGTGACCCTACATCATATTAATATACATTTTATAATTACTAATATGATTTTGTCCAATCTATGTAGGCAAACTAAATAAATGTGTTTAAATTAATTTTAACTTATCTTAGATGATTTAAGTTAATAATGTTTTATTAATGTATCCAGTTTTTTCTTCTTATGATTTGGCTAGTATGTAGGTAGGCTAATAGAAGTTGTTGGTTCAATTTCCTATTGATGGGGGTAAAAAATCATAATATTAAATATTTGAAATGAAACCTGCCCTTATAATGTTATACTAATTACCCAGTAGTCTAAGAACTAAGAAGTCCTGATCATATTATACTTATACTCCATCTCATATTATACATTAATTTTGTATATACAAACAATACATTTTCATTATTCATAAATGAACAAATATACTCACTTATTAATATTACTTAGAATTAATTAATTAATTACTATTCTTTTTTAGTAGTACTATTTTATATTTGCATATTTAAAATAGTAAATTTGCATTCCCAAACAAAATATAAAAATTAAAAACCTGAAATCACTGAATAAAAATTAATTAATATAATTAACATCATTAAAGCAAAAAGCTACATTATGTCAAAAATCATCACTATTATTGTTATTTGAAAAGAAATATGTAATATATGATGAGTTAGAATTTAATAGTGGCTTAACAATAATATATATTGGCCACATTTTATATTAATTAATTATAATTACCATTTTAAAAAAATATAATTATAACAATATTTTTATAGTAATTTATGAGAAAAAGTAATGAATATGAAGAAAGAAAATTGTAAAGATAATACATAAAATAATAAAATACTAAAAATTATATTTTTATACTAAATAAAATATTAATAAATAAATATTATAAAAATGTATATACATATGTGCATAAAAGACATGTTTATAATTTAAAATATACATATATAATGTGTTCATACCTTTATATCTCTATATAATAATATGCAATAAAATTTAGTGTGCACATGTATACACGTATGTGAATCTGTAAATATATATATATACGCACATAATTATATATAGACCATTGAAAACATTATAATTATTTAAAGATAGTAAATCAAATACATCACCTTTAAATATATACATTTTGATCTTAATCAAAGACCTTTATATTATGAAGACACAGATCTATTTTTTTCATTCCTTTATATGTACAAATTTAATGAATTTATTCATTAAATGATCCTTAGTAATGAATATATATATATCAATTATGTCAAAACTATTTTATGATAGTAAAACAAAAATGAATAACATCCTTTCAGTAAAGCTACTCACTCACAACAGCATGTTTCAAATAGGTAATCCCACAATGCATTTCGCAGCATTATGAGATAACAAGCAGCAGCTTTGACTACGGCTCGTAATCAGAACAGGTAAATATTAACGGGGAAGTCAGGTAGAAAAATATGATACAATTTGTAAAGATACATAATAAAAAAAAAGGTGCAAAAATTATATTAATACACTTTTAGAGTATTCGAAATCTACTCCATAAGTTACAATATTGTAATGGAAAATATTTGAAATAAATCAAAATTTAATAATTAATAAGAAATAAATTAATATATATATTGAGATTATATACTTTTAAATACACACATAGATATAAGTAAATCTTAATCATAATTGTATTGTTACAAATAATACTTGTACAAAACATTCATATAAAAACTATTCATATATAAGCATATTTAAGAATAGGTCAATTACATATTGTAGATTGTTACAATTATATTCAGCATTTCTAAAAATAGATCAATTATACAAAATTGATTATTATATAACTGTTATAACAGTGATATAATAATAAAAAAAATACACAAATTTGCTCTTAATAAAATGTAACTAGTATATAGGAATATGCCAGTAGTGTCAGGCACCTGTGTGCAAAATTTTAGTTGGTCCTCCTATATCCCTCTCCCCAATAAAACAAAAAAATTACTTTACAAAAATGTATCAGCCAGTAAAAATTAAATATAAAATATATTAATTAAAAGTTTATTGAACAAAAAGCAGAAATTATAAAAAATATATATATGAAAAATCAATAAATATACAAAAAAGGTACAAAACAAAAACAAAAATAGTTTGAAAGCAATTTATGTTATTTGGCAAGAAAATCATTTGCAAATTGCATCTTATATAGTTTTACTACAGATAAACTTACAGTTTTATAAAACAAAAATATTAAATATTTTTTGATACAAAATTAACTAATATCCATGTATAAATTTACTAATTTAAATAAAAATTGATATTAAAAGAAAATGAATCATTAAATATATATATATTTCTTTAGCAAAATATCTAAAAGCATGATAAGTTTAAGTTTTTCATGACAGTTTGACAAAATTAAAAATATATTGCATTAAGTGTAGAGAAAAGAATAAATAACTTACCTTAGATTTTAGTTCAAATTCAAATTGTTATTAATAATGCATTGCACTTTACTGCCCTATGTCTAACTACAAAAACTTGCAACTGATACCTTTTAAGAAAGTGATATGATACAGTATATAAAATAGTACATAGAATAAAGTTTAAAACTGAAGCAGACTTTTTTATAGATATTTAGAACAAATATAAGATTAACAAGATTCAAACATGTGTTTAGATTAACAAGATTCAAATGTGTAACTTGTGCAAGTTCAAGTTTTTACTTATTTAAGCTAAACTATTTATTAGATCTAGAATCAGAATAAAATAAGATCTTAATAAATAATAATAAATAAGTGGTTACAAATAATTTATTTAAGACAGATCTAGTACATTTAAACAAAAATGTAAGTTATTTTGATATAATTACTGAATAATATTGTTTTAATATTCTGGCACCTATATGTGCTACACACATTGCACATTGTGTAGTACTATGACAATAAAAAGTATCAAGATACAAGCATTCAAATGCAATGCACCTAAATGGAAACTGAGTTAAAACTTAACAACAGAACAAAAAGATAATTGCTTGCTATAGTTTTCAAAGATCTAGTTTAAGGCTTTTTAAAGTTTAATTCAAGCATATATAGATATACATATTTATAACTAAGAACTTACCCTAGACATAAATTAAAATAAAAATGATCTGATATAATAATAATGATAGACATTAAAATCATTAAATAATAATAAAAAGATTTATAACTTGTAAATGTTACGATTAAGTAATGTAATTATGATGTTAGGATTAGTCTTATTTATAATCCTCTATAAAAAATGATAGCGTTCCACTAGTATAAGATTTTATTTGAATTATTTAAATAGTTTGTAATCAATCAACATAGGATGACAACACTCATTTATATAAGAGTGTTAATGATGGTAGTTTCTGATTCATATACCTTAAGCATGTTTAAACTTCTTTTAGATAAATAATACCATTACATTTCTTTTTTTTCATCACTGTACTGAATATAACTTTGAATTGAATAAATGTCGGAGAATGTTATTTTTTATTACTTCAAAAATAACCTATGGATAATTAACTTAATTTCTCATTCTTTTAATGTCTATCATTATTGTGATTATATTACAATAACAATTATAATAATCTAAAACTTATAAACATATTTATCATTTTAATGTTTATCATAAATTATATCATTGTTTGTTTTTGTCTAATTTTATATCTGGTATCAGAATCATTACAATATATGATTGACTATTTTTAATAAACAAAAAATTGCAAATGTTTTTTTCTTTCTACTAAAATTTTAAATCATATTCAAAATAAAATTATAATAATAACATATATTATTTTACTAAACAATTTTAAAATTATGGCACACTCTTTTCAAATATATTATAAGCTATTAGCATCTTAATAGAATAATAATGATAACCAAAAAAAAAATTATGACATAAAATAAATGATAATTTCTCTCTTTACCATTGGGACTTTAGGTAGTAGTGACCAAATATATATATGTCAGAATACATTAAATAATACTTAAATTTCACTAAACTCTTTCTCCTCCAAATCATTTACTGTCTTAAAAGTATTTGCTTGCAATTGGTTATGTTATGAAGAAGAAAGTCTAGTGAAACTCAAGTATTGTTTAATGTAACTCTTAATGTATTTTGGTTACTATTATCTTAAGTACCACTGATAAAGAGAAAAAATATTATTTATATTTTGTATATCCTAAATGGACAAAATATCATGTAGTTTCATTTTGGTTATTATTATTATTCTATTAAGAAGCCAATGGCTTGTAGTATACAGCATCACAAATCAAAAACTTTGCATAAAAACAAGCAATTATAATAAATTCCAAAGGGAAAAAAATTAATTTATTTTCCATTCAAAATGTATAAATATACAATGGAAAAAAATAAAGCTTAAGTTGAAAAAAATGTTAATTATGAATAAATATTTTTACTAAGTATATTATTAAAATAAAGTACTAACCTGTGGGTAAATATACTATATAAAATTATTTTGGTAGCTATAATTTTTTTAAAAAATAAAATAAAAAAAATTATAATTTTGTATTACCAATATTCCATTTTGTTTCTTTCATAGTGAGGGAATATTTTCTAATACGCCATTTGTTAAATTAAAATAAAGCATAAAGAAGAAAAAAACCTAAGATACAATGTAAATTTTAAAATTTATTTTTGATCCATTTTATGTTTTATAACCACTTTGTTTTTTATTTCTGTAAGGTTAACGAATAAAACTTTGAATTTATTTTGCACTGTTATTTTTTCTTTTTTTAAAACCAGCACTTAAGGAATTATATCTATTTTATATAAAAGCAGTAAAATTAAACAAAAATTTAATAAAGAAATGTAATGAATAGTTAATTATTGCAAGTGTAAATAATTTAAATTATAAAATCTTTATTATAAGTGTATTTTTTTAACAGCTATTATTTTCTTGGAATATCAAACAAATTGATTTAAAATTGAGCAAATAAATATTTTTAAATTTATTAGTTACTTTTGATCACATAAAGTTGATTATTCACTATGCAATGCACAAAATCATTTTTTCCCTCAATTTTGTCTCAAAATAATTTATGATTATGATGACTACAATTAACAAACATTTTTCCACAAGCAAAATAACATTCATATAAATTATAATCCTGGAATATCAAAGACAAATTTATGAGATTGATTTAGAATGAACAAATAAATAATATTTTTAACTTATATTTAGTAACCATTTATCATATAAAGTTGGTTATTAACTACATAATGCACAAAATTACCCCTCTCCCCCAAAAAAATATTTTATAATTATGATGATTGCAATTACAATTAACATACTTTTTGCCATAAGCAAAATAGTGTTCATAAGAATTATAATCTATATTGAGTGAGTGAATATATTTATCTAATATACATTTTAAAATTTAATAATAATATACTGGTTAGTATACACGATGAAAATAGGTTTTGAGTACTTATGGCAGTGAATGAAACTGTTTTTTTTTTTTTTTGTATATTTTGGATATCACAAATGAAAACAATTGCAAGCACACTGGATTAAAATCTGATAAAATACATTAATCATATTTAAATTTCATAACAAAAACATAATATTGGATATTTATAATGAATAAATTCCATATTGTACTATATACATTTAGCATCACAAGTCATCATTTTACATTTGGATGATGTAGGTTTAGTGAAGTCACTATCCTATGTCATCACCAATCTTCCAAAATGGCCACCATTTTGAGGAAAAAAGGTTGGTTTTAAAAAAAAAAAATTGATTTTTTTTAAAGATCATAATAGCGAATATTCAATTGTAATATTAAATTAGTAATTATAAATTGATGATAATCACTATGGTGAATCCTCGCATAAAGGTCCACTGTTAATTGGGGTAAAAGTGAATTAAAAAGAATCTGCTGTAATTTAGATATTGATCAGTATTCTCTATTATATTCATTTAAAACTCTCAAAGGAAAGAAAAAAAACATTATTCACAATCTTTTGAATATTAGAAATATATAGACAGACATATATTTTGATTATTACAATTTTAAGGCACTGCAGAAATAATGTTTAAGTCAACTAATTATTTAATTCTTCGATTGAAAAACTAAAGGATGTGAAAGTATGTAAATAAAATCTTAGTGTGTAATATATTTAAATATCTTGGTTAAAAGAATCTTTTATAAATCTTATTATTATAATTAGTAAAAATTGTCAAATTTAGGCTATATAAAAACTGAATTTTTAATTTCTGTGCTTTTGCGGAGAAACTCACAGCCTATAGAACAATAGAACAGTCCTGTTCATATTATTCACTGTGGGCATATATGGTGTTGCACACAAATATTATGGCCTGCTAATGTGTTTCACAACACTATGCAAATACGCACACATAACAGATTGCTATTGTATGATGGGAGGGCGTAAGGAATTTAACTGGCCATAACTTCTGTAATATGCATTCGAATTAAAGATATTACCCCCTATTGATGTAGTATTTGATACTAATAATTGTAAGACCATCACTGAGCTTCCCTACAAATTTTGGAAGGTGAAAAAAATTGCAAAGGGTGATGGCCAAGCACTTTTTCCCAGAACCCATGTGAAAAGTCATGTAAATTACGAGACAAATAAAATGTCTGCTGTTGCACATTGTATTGGAAATCATAAACTTGGTTTGATCAGTGATGACAAATTATTTGTCAATCCCCACCTGCCCACCCAAAAAAAAAACATGAAAATATGATACAAACTTTTGACTTTTTCAACATTCGTTTTCTTTTCTTTTTTTAAAAAAAAAATACGACTTTTTTTTTTGGCTATACGGCAATTTTTGTTTTATCTTGATTTGTATACCACTGATTTACTAAAACTTTTCTTTTTAAAACCAATTTTTATTATCTTTTTTGTAAAAATAAAACAAACTCCAAAATAACTTTTGTCTCTATCTTTTTGTCTCAGTGATGACAAAGTATTTCTCCCCATCTCCCCCCAAAAAATTAAAATAACATCAAAACTTTTGACTTTTTCAACTTTTGTTTTCTTTTTTGTTTTTAAAATATGGCGATTATACAGTGATTTTTTATTTTTTTTTTGGCTTTATTTGTATTGCGTGATGTCTATTTTGCCATTTTTGAGAAGAAAATGTCCAAATATTTGAATCAAATATTGTATCATAAATTATTTACAAGAATATCAAAATATTAGTAAAAAAGTCGATATTAGTAAAAAATGTATCAAATATCAAAATATTTTTTAAAAAGGCGGAGAAAATGTAAAAATATTTTAATAAAAGTTGGACAAATTTGGGAAAATATTTTAATAAAAGTCAGAGAAAATGTAGAAATATTTTTAAAATAGTCAGTCCCGGATCAATATAATTGTGTTTTTAGCAGAGAAACAATGCCACCAAGCGGCTGGCCTGGCCTACTGATTAGTACCAAAAAAAGAAATACTTATCTAATTCTGAAATGTTAAACAATAAAATGATCAACAATACAAAAACAAAAACTCAGAATTTATTTTATTCATATTCATGAAGAGGAATAAATGTAGATGGAAGTTATTTTTGATTTCTGTATTTCTTATAAAAATTTGTAATTTTTTGATTCTTTGAAATTCATTTAAGCAATTACAAAATAACTTATAGTTACAGACAATTCACATTTAATAAAATATATTAGTATATTTCATAACAGAAAAAATTCAATTTTTTTTCTTTACATAACCAAGGATTATCATGTCATTAAAAAAAAAAAATCAGAAAAATTAAAAACAATCTCATGAGATTTTTTTTTTTGTGTTGGTACTGAAATCTATTATTTAAACGGTCGTGTTTTGCAGACCGTACTGTGGCCGTCAGAGGGCGCGGCGACATCATCAACAACCGGCCTGAAAATGGCAAGTGATAAATTTTTTTACAAAACGCCTCAAAATCGACAAATAAAAATGCCTAAGGCAATATATGTACAGCAAATAAAGCGAAAACTACAAATTAAAATTAAATTAAAGAAAATGCTACAAAATTCAAATAATAAAAAAAAAAAATCATGAAAATTGCATTATTAGCTATACCCCCCCCCCCCAAAATAAAAAAAAAGCCTCAAAATCGACAAATAAAAATGCCTCAGACAATATATGTATAGAAAATACATCGAAAACAACAAATTTTAAAAAAATTAAAGAAAATGCTACAAACTTCAAATAATAAAAAAAAAAATCATGAAGATTCTATCAAGAGATATACCTCCCTCCACAATCTGACAATTCACAAAACATGGCGGCAAAAAAAGCGGGAAAATACGAAAAAATCAAATCATTTATTTTCAACATAAATATGCATCTAAGTTCATATTAAAAAGCAATTCAACCAACTGATCAAAACGTAACACAGATTAATACGTAATAACTAATAAAAAATAAGCAGAAAATGTTATAAAATGCAAATTATAAAAAAAATAGGTAAAACAGTCCCTCCCCCTACCATCTGGACATTCAGAAGGAAGCATGGCGGCCAAAAATAGCGGGGATCAAATTATTTACCTTCAACATAAATATGCATCTAAATTGATATAGAAAAGCAATTAATTGTTCTCTGGCTTTCAAATTAATGCATATGTAAATGGAGCAGTAATATTTAAATAATCAAAAAGCAATCATTCCCGACCCCTCCCCACTAATCAAAACGTAATAAATGGTATCAATATTTTAAGATTGTTTAAGTAACAGACCTAATAAGAATTCATATCATATATTAATACGTAGTAAGTAAATAAATAGAATTATAGTAAGTTTAAAAGAGAAGATGGAAATATTACTTTGTTGCATTTTTTTTTGTTCAAGAAATTGTTTTTCACTGTTATATAGATTAAATCACACCCCTCCCACTAATCAAAACGTAATAAATGGTATCAATATTTTAAGATTGTTTAAGTAACAGACCTAATAAGAATTCATATCATATATTAATACGTAGTAAGTAAATAAATAGAATTATAGTAAGTTTAAAAGAGAAGATGGAAATATTACTTTGTTGCATTTTTTTTGTTCAAGAAATTGTTTTTCACCGTTATATAGATTAAATCACATATGACTATCCCCTTCCCCCATTTAGTGACTTTTCTAAAACTAAGTGTGCTCTTCCGATCTCAGATTAATACGTACTAAGTGATTAAATATGGCAACAACGGACTAATTTTTATAAAATGTACTAAATCTTATGAATATTTAAAAAATCAAACACTATCTGCACATGTGCTGTGCATTATTTAAGTAATAGATATAATAACTCAACACAGATTAATACAGTACATAGTAAGAAAGTTTAAAAAAGAAAGTGGCAAAAATTACCTTGTTCCAAATTCGGTTCAGAGCCATGATGTTCTGCAAAATGTAGCTTTGCTGGTAAATTTCTTAACACTTTTAGCAATGATAATTTAGCAGATTAAAAAAATTATTTAACAGAAGGTATCTAGAAACACTAGCAATTATTTAAATCAAGTTATGCACACATATATAATATCCCAATTCATTTTAAAAATAATAAACAATTGTCCACTATATTCATATTATTTTCAATTATGTTTTTATTTAAACAAAGTTGCAAGTTCATCTACATTTTTTAATGAAATATTCTCTCCCTCCCTCCCCTTTACTGGACAGCAAAAAATACTGTACTTTTAAAAAAAAAGTCTTTCAACATCAAATTATTTATCTTGGAAGCAATTAATTGTTATCTGGCTTTCAAATTATGATATATGTAAATTGATCAATAATATTTAAATAATAATCAATGTAAAAAAGGAATACAAAACATAATTACCAAAGTCTTTCGGAAAAGATTTTAACACTAAGAGCAAATATGGCAGAAATTAGCGTGAAAAAAAAGTTTTGAGTTAAAATTTGCGCATATCTAATATTGTATTCTTCCATCAAAAAATAATCCTAATTAAGTTTGTCAAAAAATATACATTATCCCAACAACTTGTATTTCTAGCAATACAAAATAATTAACACGTCAAAATAGAACAAAGCTGGTATTTCAAAACTCTACTTTAGCTACATTTTAAGTAAATTTGTTAGCTTTGGAAATGATATTTTTGATGTCAAATCTCTATTGAGTCATGATACAAAAATAAAGATCGGAAGAGCCGTCTTTTATAGTATGCACTTTAATTTTGAAAGAACAAACTGTGAAATGAAATATGACGTAATAGAGATTCTACATCAAAAATATCATTTCCAAAGCTAACAAATTTACTTAAAATGTAGCTAAAGTAGAGTTTTGAAATACCAGCTTTGTTCTATTTTGACGTGTTAATTATTTTGTATTGCTAGAAATACAAGTTGTTGGGATAATGTATATTTTTTGACAAACTTAATTAGGATTATTTTTTGATGGAAGAATACAATATTAGATATGCGCAAATTTTAACTCAAAACTTTTTTTTCACGCTAATTTCTGCCATATTTGCTCTTAGTGTTAAAATCTTTTCGAAAGACTTTGGTAATTATGTTTTGTATTCCTTTTTACATTGATTATTATTTAAATATTATTGATCAATTTACATATGTCATAATTTGAAAGCCAGATAACAATTAATTGCTTCAAAGATAAATAATTTGATGTTGAAAGACTTTTCTTTAAAAGTACAGTATTTTTTGCTGTCCAGTAAAGGGGAGGGAGGGAGAGAATATTTCATTAAAAAAATGTAGATGAACTTGCAACTTTGTTTAAATAAAAACATAATTGAAAATAATATGAATATAGTGGACAATTGTTTATTATTTTTAAAATGAATTGGGATATTATATATGTGTGCATAACTTGATTTAAATAATTGCTAGTGTTTCTAGATACCTTCTGTTAAATAATTTTTTTAATCTGCTGAAATTATCATTGCTAAAAGTGTTAAGAAATTTACCAGCAAAGCTACATTTTGCAGAACATCATGGCTCTGAACCGAATTTGGAACAAGGTAATTTTTGCCACTTTCTTTTTTAAACTTTCTTACTATGTACTGTATTAATCTGTGTTGAGTTATTATATCTATTACTTAAATAATGCACAGCACATGTGCAGATAGTGTTTGATTTTTTAAATATTCATAAGATTTAGTACATTTTATAAAAATTAGTCCGTTGTTGCCATATTTAATCACTTAGTACGTATTAATCTGTGTTACGAGTTCTTAGTTTTAGAAAAGTCACTAAATGGGGGAAGGGGATAGTCATATGTGATTTAATCTATATAACGGTGAAAAACAATTTCTTGAACAAAAAAAAATGCAACAAAGTAATATTTCCATCTTCTCTTTTAAACTTACTATAATTCTATTTATTTACTTACTACGTATTAATATATGATATGAATTCTTATTAGGTCTGTTACTTAAACAATCTTAAAATATTGATACCATTTATTACGTTTTGATTAGTGGGAGGGGTGTGATTTAATCTATATAACGGTGAAAAACAATTTCTTGAACAAAAAAAAATGCAACAAAGTAATATTTCCATCTTCTCTTTTAAACTTACTATAATTCTATTTATTTACTTACTACGTATTAATATATGATATGAATTCTTATTAGGTCTGTTACTTAAACAATCTTAAAATATTGATACCATTTATTACGTTTTGATTAGTGGGGAGGGGTCGGGAATGATTGCTTTTTGATTATTTAAATATTACTGCTCCATTTACATATGCATTAATTTGAAAGCCAGAGAACAATTAATTGCTTTTCTATATCAATTTAGATGCATATTTATGTTGAAGGTAAATAATTTGATCCCGCTATTTTTGGCCGCCATGCTTCCTTCTGAATGTCCAGATTGTAGGGGAGGGACTGTTGTACCTATTTTTTTTATAATTTGCATTTTATAACATTTTCTGCTTATTTTTTATTAGTTATTACGTATTAATCTGTGTTACGTTTTGATCAGTTGGTTGAATTGCTTTTTAATATGAACTTAGATGCATATTTATGTTGAAAATAAATGATTTGATTTTTTCGTATTTTCCCGCTTTTTTTTGCCGCCATGTTTTGTGAATTGTCAGATTGTGGAGGGAGGTATATCTCTTGATAGAATCTTCATGATTTTTTTTTTTATTAGTTGAATTTTGTAGCATTTTCTTTAATTTTTTTAAAATTTGTTGTTTTCGATGTATTTTCTATACATATATTGTCTGAGGCATTTTTATTTGTCGATTTTGAGGCGTTTTTTTGATTTTGGGGGGGGGGGTATAGCTAATAATGCAATTTTCATGATTTTTTTTTTTTATTATTTGAAGTTTGTAGCATTTTCTTTAATTTTTTTAAAATTTGTTGTTTTCGATGTATTTTCTATACATATATTGTCTGAGGCATTTTTATTTGTCGATTTTGAGGCGTTTTTTTGATTTTGGGGGGGGGGGATATAGCTAATAATGCAATTTTCATGATTTTTTTTTTTTATTATTTGAAGTTTGTAGCATTTTCTTTAATTTTTTTAAAATTTGTTGTTTTCGATGTATTTTCTATACATATATTGTCTGAGGCATTTTTATTTGTCGATTTTGAGGCGTTTTTTTGATTTTGGGGGGGGGGGTATAGCTAATAATGCAATTTTCATGATTTTTTTTTTTTATTATTTGAATTTTGTAGCATTTTCTTTAATTTAATTTTAATTTGTAGTTTTCGCTTTATTTGCTGTACATATATTGCCTTAGGCATTTTTATTTGTCGATTTTGAGGCGTTTTGTAAAAAAATTTATCACTTGCCATTTTCAGGCCGGTTGTTGATGATGTCGCCGCGCCCTCTGACGGCCACAGTACGGTCTGCAAAACACGACCGAAATGTTAAACTCCTGAATCAGCCATTCTCAATATTAAGATATGTATGCGAATGTTTTTTTTGTTTTAATAAG
Organism: Epiperipatus broadwayi; assembly: GCA_028023455.1. Classification (NCBI taxonomy): domain Eukaryota; kingdom Metazoa; phylum Onychophora; class Udeonychophora; order Euonychophora; family Peripatidae; genus Epiperipatus; species Epiperipatus broadwayi. Next base: position 6,152,190 of record JAQFVV010000048.1, on the reverse strand, counting down.
ATATAGGCAGTTAGATACCCAGTGTTACTTCAATGTCATAAAACTTTTTAAAAAATAACAAACCTTAATATTCCACTCTGATTGATATAATCATGCAAGATTTAAAGTTTTAATGATGGTGCATATTACTCTACATAGCCCAACTAAATATGTTATAATATAAGCATGAACGAGTTAGTTTGATTATGCAAATATACAAAAAAAAAGCAAATGTAATTTATCATACAAATTACACAATGCACTTTTATACGAGTTTATATTGTACCGGTTGGTTCACATGATCACACAACTCGATCTAGAATCTGAACACAAGTACTTTGAGTTCAATCATGCATGTGATACACATGTCAGGAACACTCATGAACTCTGCCCTGTATGCCAGCTTCCAGATTCAATTACTTATGAGCAGCACCTCCGATGATACTAGATTATTTAATTTTATTTCCGGCCGACATCTCACAATGAAAAAACCAAGAGACTCAAGGGAAAATCATGGCAAGTATGTTTATACATACAGTAAAAGCAAACATATATTTAACATTAGCAGGATTTTATCACTTTCCAAATCACGATATTAATAATTTAATAACTATATGTTAAATTTAACTAAACCAATTAAATAAAAAAAATGCTATGATCAGAGATGTTTGTTTTATATTATATTTAATAATAAAATAAATAGAAAATCAGAAATTTATACATTGAATTATATTAAGTAATTAGCCTCATATTACAGGTAAATGGTGGTGTACTTCTTTCGCACTTTAACACGGGTATTTACATAAGAGTTTATAGATTATTACTTTTGATGCAGTGTTATGATATTTCAATAAATAATCTAATGCAATAGTGTAGTGTACAATTATAATAATTCGCCCAAATTACAAGAAACACAACCTTGACTGATTTCAGGATGATTTACACAATTGTCGGTTAACTAACCAACCAAATTATCATAAATTTATTGACTATGGAAAATATATGCAATAAAGATTTATTTACTTTATTTGAATGATTAACATATGTGGGAGTATTTCCATAAATAAATAAATATCTCTAGAGTCATATCAAAAGAAAAGTAATTAATATACGTTTAGTGAGACCACAACATCACATCTACAGATATTTATAAGCTTAAGCTTTTAAACGAGGAATATAACATTATTAAGTAGCACGGTGCTAATATAATGGCCAAGTAAGATTTGTGAATCCGTTTCTTGGAAATAAAGTGCTTTATCATTTTGGAAATAAGAATATACCAACTTGCCCCATCCACATTTCGTGGAATCGGTTTCTTAGAATTGAGGATCTCAGACAGAGTTGCTATGAGCCGAACTTTGCCGGAATTATCCCATGCAGAGCTCTCATTGCACAAGTAGACAGTCCAGAGTTATCCATCACCCTGATTATGATCTAAAATGAAGATGAGATGGCGCAGGTGTTCTGATGCACATCTCTTGATAAAGCTTGATTATGAAAAATAAGAGTCTATACTAGCAACACTTGGGATAGACTAATGACTAGTCAAGATATAATAATTAAGCTTATTACCTAAGACAATGATATCAAATATGATGGTATGATTGGATTTACTAAACACAGATTAAAAGGCATTATCAAAGAATTACAAATTAAATTTAACATAAACTAACGTTCTACCCCCCCCCCCTTTCATTTCATTCTTCACTAAAAAACCCACATACATTTGAAATGAATACATTTTACAGCCTAAGGTGTGCTCTATTAACAAAGTATATATATATATGTTTGACTGGGTGAGGATTAAGAAGCATAAACGAAATATATATATAATTAATACATTTGTTTTAAAGCGTAAATAGATTAAAATTTGTATGACTCATAAACTAATCAAAGGTGGAACTTTATTTTCCCCCTCTGTTGTATAAGCAAAAAGTATAATGGATAAAAAAAAAATATTTTAAAATCTTCTCCCAACCTAGCAAGTATCTAGTTTTTAAAGTAAAAACAAAATAATTAATGAATTGGCACTCCCTTTTAATAGCAAGGAGCTAAAATAAAAATAATTATACTTGTGAGGGTGGGAGTTTATTGACATATCATTTGGGATTTGAAAATATATATAATCGACATAAAATATTAAGAAAATAATTGCTGCATCAAATGAAATTTAAATTAAATTATGAGGCTAATTTAAAATATTTATAAAGTGAAATAGAGAGTCACATTAAAAGATTACATATTCTTTAAATATTTATAAAATTAGTGAGGAAACACAGGTTACAGAATTTATGAGACATTAAATATTAAATTCTTTAATATTTAAGAATTACTGAAGAAAAAATTAAAAGGTCTATGAGGCAGGCATTTCAATGTTTTTACATTTATTCTTGGTGGTTTCTGGCAAGTTATGAAGTCCATATTTTACCATGGCTCATTTTGAGCACGAATGTCCTTCCTATCATTTTGGAGGCAGGTAGCAGATTTCCAGGTCAGTCTTTAAGGCATAACGTATCAGTTTATGGAGGTTTAATGGTAGAGCAGCATGCTGGCTGGAGCTGGTTCAGGAATGGTCAGGAAAAGGTGCATCTTTCCCTACTACTCAGCAGTTATCATATTGAAATTTTGAGTGACGTGGATTCGTTTGGCTGACGCCTTACAAATTTAGATACTCTCCTTGCTTGACTCAAATCGGGTTCTATTTATATGATTCCCGATTATCTAAGGAATGCTTTCATGCTCCATTACCTGAGGCTATAAACATGCTGCTACAGAAGCTTTTAGATGAGGAATTCACCTTTTGTTCTGAAGGTAGTACAAAACAATGCAATCGGGTTGGTAAGTTTCTAAAATGATTGTTCCAAATCTATTTCTAGCTCAGAAATAGATTTTACTAAACGATAAATTTTTGTTAAGGAAATTGATTTGATTCTTTATAAGATTAATAATTTTAATAATACTAATGGATTTTAGTTAAATATTTGGAATGTTTCTAGAACCTTCCAAGCTGATTGCATCATCATGACCGCCATTACATAAATATGTATTTTAATATATTTTGAATATAATTTTAAATATATAGTTTAAAATACATGAATATAATTATTAGTTTATACACAATCCCCCATCACTTTATATATATTATTATATTTAATATTTTCATGGTCATATGATGTAGATAAATATATATGTCCTTTATGCACACATACGACCTTTAATTATACTAAATATTATTTATTATTTAGTTAAGATATTATTAAATATCTTTGGCATAGTTATTTTGAAAGAAAATAAGAAGAAATTGTATTATATAGGTGCGTATATAAGTGTATGAAAGGGATTTGAATTCAGTTTGGTGGTGGGAGATTGGATAGGACTGTGAAGCGCAATCTGAATCTCAGATTGACCGTTTCAATACATACCTATATTAGTGTAATTTATAATAGAATAGATATACAGAAATGGTTTTGGAAAATTGTAATCAAAAATATGGCAAATGAAAGTATTTTAATACTTAATTTTAATTAAATTCAAAATTAAATATTTTTCAATTTACATTTAAGTATACTAAACACATAGGATGTTCTTTTTTACTAAATCTTTCTTAATTCTCCTAATAAGTTCTTTAATCTAAGTACATTTAAATTTATATATAATCATTATTTAGACCAGCATTTCCAAACTTTTCATATGACAGAACATTTCACATAACTTGAAATTTTAACAGGATAACTTGGTTATTTTATAAAATAGGTAGATATTAATAATAAATAAATCAAGCAAATGAATACAAGGGTTAAGAAAATAAAATATTTATTCTCCAATTTTATTTATGTAAAACAAAATACATGAAAATAGTAAAATAAACTAGTGTATATTTTTGGGCCTTTGAATTATAAATTTTTTTTATATCATGTACACTATTAGAAAGTTGAATTCTTCTTATATGGTATAACTTAAAGTCTATTACTATATTTTGATTTAATTGCAGCATAATATGAAAATCCTATCTCATATAAATAGGTCGTTATAAAAGAAAGTAAAACACAAATAGCTATTTGACACATTGAGATACTCTTCCGTTAATTTTATCCAAGAATCACTTAATCGCAGTTCCTTAATGTTTTCATTTTAAATCAAAGTCACTAATTAAATCAATTAAATTTTCATAATCAATTGCAATGAAAATGAATTACAAACTCGGGAATTGTCCTCAAGAGACTTCGGAAATATTGCAAAAGGATTGATTGTAAATCATTATTTTAAAATTACACTGGAAACTTCATCATCTATTTTATAATTTATTTTAGTTAAATATTCATGTAGGGTAGAAAAACAATCAAAATTATTCTGTTCAACTGTAGAAATCCAGAATTGTGACTTCCTATAGACACAATTTTAACTCTTGCATTAAAAATTTCACTATTTTTTTCCTTGTAATGATAAATTAATTTTATTTCACTTAATAAAAACATCTAATAAACATGCAAGATTGATCAACCATGAAGGATTTGTTAAAAATTTAATGGAATTCTGTTCTATATTATTTGTCATGAAAAAATCCAGTAACTCATTACAAAGTTCAAAAAATCTTATCAGTGTTTTTTCTCTGAATAGTCAGCCAGCTTACTTCAGTATGTAATAAGTGCAGTATGTTAACTATCCATTTCATCACACAAAATTTTAAATAATTTGGATTGAAGTGGTTGAGATTTTATATAATTGAACATTTTTATAGCTTCATCCAAAATAGTTTTTAAAAATATTGTTGTTGTTTTTTGTTATAGGCAGAATATATGTTATAACTCCTTTCATCTTTCCATACTTCTCCCAACTGATTACCAGTTTTGTAATGCAATTATTAATACAAATGAATACATCTTTAATAGCTCTTTCTTGTTATTCACTCATATAAATCTTATCAAATAGATAATGAGCAAACACCAATAATACAGCAAGTCATGCGATATCTGCAGACTCGCCCATTTGCAATACATATTTATGGCAAAGTCTAAGTCAATGAAGTTTATAATTGGAGTATTCATTAGCTTATAGTTATTTTCATTATTCTCAACTTGACAGTTCTTTTTCTACTCATACATCCACTTGCAACTAAAACCATCAGTTTATCTTTTTTTTAATTGCACTAATCAACATAATTTAATATTCATTTTACATTTGATATGCAAATTTTCTAGAATGCATGGTAGTGGATAAATAATGACATGGTACTGTTTACTTGCAAATTACAAATGTCAATAATAAAGTTTATTTATAATATACATACATACATGTATGGTTAATCCACAAATGTAATATGGAAAACAGTCCCAAGATTTAAAATACAATTTTTATTGATTACATTATATTGTTTATGCAAGAAGCATAAAAACAAAAGATAAACTTCAACTGATTATTTAAAAAATGACATGAACATTATTACAACAAAAAAAAAAAAAAAGTTCAAAATAACTACAACAAAAAAACTGTAACTGCTACTGCTATTATTATGATAAAATATATATATTTTTAAAATAGTATATAGATGGTATAGTGGTATACAGTTTACCCAATTAATATTAAAATGCATCCTTCTTAATTACTACTGCATGACTTATTTAATCTGGCAAAGTCATTAATCCAACAAAGCTTAAAAAAACAAAAATTATGATTATTAACTGAAACATGTACTTAAAAAAACATTGGAAGAGAAAAGTTTAAGTAACCAGTGTATTTTTTCAAGAAATTTCCTATAAAACTAGGGAAAATTTTTATATGTAGCTATCAATACTATCTCTGAGCCTTTCTATATTTGCTCTATTATTTTTCAAATATACATATGATTATCTTTTTTAGCATCAGCTACAAATGTTGTTGTTTTTTCCCCATTCACAATTTATAATTGATTCTAACACATCACTCTTTAATCCTTATTTCTAAAAATATGACAATTTTTGCTTTTTAATAAGTCATACTTTTTCTGCCACTTTTTTTTTAAAATATTCATAATCCTATTTAAACATCCTTTTTCCACTTTCCTTCAAATAATTATATGCAGCACTTCTAAATTTCAATAACTCTAAATTTTTGCTCACACAAAACTTCACATTGAGCAAATTTCTTTCATAATTCTAAATGCAATGATCTTTAAAACGACAAATTTTATTCTCTTATGAAAAGCCTCTTATTTAGTAACTATAATTTTCATTCCAACTTATTCCTAATTACATTCTATCATCATTTGTTCAATTTTCAAATTCTTTAAAACCTTATTAGTTTTATATGTTATTTTCTGATTAACATTTCTTTTTATTCATATTGTGTATTATAATCGGCACAGTGGTAATCTTTTAAATATTTCATTAATTATTCAATTTTCTTTCCAAATATAGCCCATTAATTTCAATAAATAAAAAACAAATTAATGTGATTGAAACATTGAAAGAAAATTGAAATGAAAAATATTTTACAGAATTAAACAAGATTTGAAAAGAAAAAATGTATGAAATTATCTTGTTTTATAAAAAGGCTTTTACAATAAGCTCAACTCACCTACCCATTCAAATATACTCTCATTCTCTATATTTAAAAAATTTGTATACAACTGTTCCTTTATATTTTTCTTTTTTTATTAGATACTCAGAATATTTTAAAATTTTCACTGCGTTTAGACCCTGTGCATTTTAAGGCAGTGGTAGAATGAAAGTAAAAAGCTAAAGGTTCCTGGATATAAGCTCAATGAATCACTTCTGTACATTAAACATTGCATGATTTCTAAATTAATTATCAATCTTTTCAAATACATTTAATATATATTCAAAAATGAAAGATTTTCACAAAGTTATTTAGAATCTTTATTTTATTCACTATAAAATTTACTCATATATCTACTCTAAACAATGGACATTAATTGATTCATAATGTTCATACATGTCTTTATCATTCAACCTTTAAAAAAGTAGCTAAAACACCTATTTTCCATATCTGAAATGACTACATACATATGTGTACATATTTTTCCTCTCCTGAATAAAAGGTTTTCATGACATTTTACTTATATTACACTTGTGAAAAGACATGCAAAAAACCATCATGAGGAACATGATCAGCAAGCAAACTACTGAAATTGCTTATGATAGCTATCATAGCTATCCAAAATTATTTGCTAATGTTTCAACAACATTACAGTTATTTTCTTCACACTAAATGTGGCTGTTTTCTGAAAGAGAAGATTGGATGGAAGTTTTATATATATTAACAGATTTTATTGAATTTCAAATTACTCATGAAAAGAGAGGAAAAACAAAATGAGATAACTCATAATGATGGCAGGAATCATGATGTAATTTAGTAGAAGATTCCAAATATTAGATAATTTCAAAATGACAATTCATTTAATATTTGTAAGTTTCTACTCAACAATTACATCTGAATCCCAATAATATCTGATTCCCAACAATATATTTTTTGTCTCAATTTGTTTTTCCCTCTCTTTCATGAATGTTAGCCCAATCTATTAATTATGATAACTTTATCACTGAAATGTAATAAATCAAAAATACTACTAATACTGCTTCATCCAATAAAAAAATATTAAAAATATTGTAACAGTCAAATTGGTACATACGCGCAACAAAATCCAGAGTTTTAGCAAATCATCCCAAGGCTGATCTAAATGAGGTTATTGAGACCCCTTGTCCAACCTAGCCTCAGTTCCTTTACCAATGCTCAAAGATGACATGTGAAGTCACAGCAGTATTTTCCTTAATCGCGTGCCAGCAGTAGCACATCGGTAAAATCATGAGACTATAGGAAACTGGCATATTTAACGGTATAGCTATATATAAGTGTAGGCATTAGCATAATTACTAAATATGGATTGTGGTTGTTAATAACTAATAGCTAATTAATCAATGAGTCAATAATTAATAACAATGAGCAACATCGAAACATTAAGCAAAAGTTAAAGTTTAAAGTAATTTAATGAAAGCCAAATATTTAAATAATAAAATTAATAAATGAAATAATAAAATTATAATATAGCTTGTCTCACTCACAGGTGATTATTTTAGGGATTACAACTTATTAACATTTAAGTTTTGGTTCACACGTAAGCATTTATGGTTTACTAAGTTACAGGTAGTTTTGATTTACATATATATATGATATTTAAAATCACTCGCATGTGATATTAGTTTCCTGGTTACAAATTACTTAATTTCCTTTGGTTGTCATATATATGTATATCACTCTCAGGTGATGAAGATTTACAATATTTCAAATTACAATTGCATGAGACTTATTATTACTTTGTAAATTAGTTTAGTTTGCTCATGATGATCTATGCCTAGTTTATGCTATATAACAGGATCTATATTTGCTTTAGAGCTAGCAGAAGTGATTATTAACATTTATAAAGAACATTTTATTAAACACGAATTAATCAACATATTCTCTACATAGCTTGTATGCCTATAAAATTAGATTCGAATTCAGATCAAAGCTGAAATATACAATTATTATGGCAGGATGAACTGATGATTGCAGATACAAAGGCATATAGAAAATATATAATCTGAGTTCCTGCATCTCGAATGTGTGCTTTTTCACGGTATTTGTACCTAGTACCGGTTCCCTTAACACTGTACCTATTGCTGTGAAATAGAAATCTTTAGTCTGGGTGATCGAACAACTAGTTTAATTCTCTGGAGTCTCATGCTCCAGTTCTAAGGATGCAGAATGGGGTGGCCCTTAACCTACGCCCATCTGAAGAATGTAGTTGTCCGAACTAAGAGTAATGGGGTAGCCCTTAAAACATACATCCATTGGAATGATATACAGCAACAAGTATGTATGCCAAAGCGTTTCTTAAGGACACATTCGCCCCACTGACTACATCATCATATAATAAAATTAGGATGCTAAACAATAGTTTTCTTCCATAAAACTACCGTAGATCAATTCATTATATAGCATCTATAATTATGCTATTAAGGAAAGCTTATAAATCTAATTTGCTAAGCTATCTATATAGGCATTTATAATTCTAGGGAGGACTACAGCATATTTTGGATAATTATGATAAGTTCTAGCTTTATGCTGTATTTTAACACTTCAGCTAAATATTAATTAAATATTACATTTAAAGCAAATCTATCTTAGAGTAGCTGTAAGCTTTTAATTATATCTTAAATGGGACATTTTATCCATTTCAGAAGGAAGTTTTGTTTGTGCATTAATAAATGAAAAATTACATATATGTGCGTGAGAATATCTAATCACTTCTCACTAATGATTTAACTAAGAGGAAAACTCCATTCTGAACAAATATAGCATAAACAAATACATAATTGAAAATAAAATAATTTAGCATAGATTTAACTAAAAAAAACATAAATTTAAAGATAAGATTTCTCGTAAGTGAAATCTGAAATTTGGCTTTGTTTGCTTAGTTTTAAAAAGGGAATTGAAATGAAATTAGCTCAGACTTGATTGATGCGGTTTAATATAGATTTAACCTATTTACGAGAATTAATAATAAAGGCAAATATTATTATCAGTCTAGTTATGATAAATCATTGGGAATCAATCAATTAAAGCACGTTAAAACTAAATCAGTTTTAATAAATCAGAATATAATATATAAGTCGAAATTAAATCAATCAGAAATAAATCAGTAAATAAATCAGGCAAGATTTGGGGTTTAAATAAAGAAAATAAAATTTACATTTAACTTTTAAATTTAGAATACATTTACTTATTTTGGCCATAATTAATAGATTTAGCTAGCTTTTAGGATTTACGAAGTTTAGATTAAAGTTAACTTTAGATGGATGTTTGTTACCGCTTTCTTTTCTCTGCTGTGGCAAGTTGGCTTCATCTTGAGGGTTCTTTGGGTAGCATTGGCTTCTAATTCACTTTTCTCTGCATCATATAGACTATCATTGGGTCTAGAAAGCAAGGGAATCACCTTTTCTAGCCCATCATCATCATCATTTACCAATTTATAAAATATTTTTAGCAAATTGAACTGACTGAATGTCCAAAGTGAATAATTAAGTAAGTCAAAGATGGCTGAAGCAACTTTATATACACCCTTACCCCTTGTCTTAGTAATTTCAGAACTGCTTTTCTAATTACCTCACTGTATTCTCAGAAATCTCGGAATCCCCACTGTTATTGATTTTTTTTTACAGGTGGGACTTCCCTCGGTTGTGTACCAGTCAAATCATGTTTATCCATCTAACATGAGCTGGGACTCACAAAATGCACTTCAAACCCAGTCAAGCCCAAGATTTAGGTCAAGGACCAGCCTGGATTCGAACCCACTCTCTAAGCCCCAGATCAAACACCTAATGAATAACATAATAGTGATGGCACATGAGAATTAATTTTAATCTGGCCGACTAGCAAGACCAGCCTGGATTCGAACCCACTCTCTAAGCCCCATATCAAACACCTAATGAATAACATAATAGTGATGGCACATGAGAATTAATTTTAATCTGGCCGACTAGCAAAGCTGAGCAAAACAATGAGACATCTATTAACTATGACTATATTAAAATATAAATAAGCATGGTTGTAATATGTGGAAGTGGAGGAAAAGGAATTCGAACTACTCAAATAAGTTAGACAATAAAATATAGTTTAATATACTGACAAATTATTATACATTTATAAATTAATTATATACATTAGTGTGTGCGTGAATGAGCAAGCGGTAAGATAATTACATAGTGTCATTACGCTATTATTTCTCATATGCTCTTTATTAGCTAAATAATATATTACAAATAAACACACATCTTTGGTGGGTCTAGTATTAAGATGCCAATCAGTTATTAGAATGAAGTTACATAAAATTGCTATTAACACTTTGGATTACGGTTCTGAAACATGGTGACTAACATTATTTAGGGGAGCATTCCAAGATTCATTACAGATATAATATAAGCTATTTTCACATCATTAAGATTGTGAAAATAAATAAAACACATTTGAAAATTACATTTGATTCTATGACAAAATATTTAATGAAAAATTATTTTAACAATAGTAAGACGAACATTTTATTTTCCCCAAGGCATATATTCTTAAATAGATATATAAATTACGATGGTGGGACTGTATAAGACTGAAATAAATTTAATTAATAAAATAGAAGTAATTGGCATTTATATATATATTTTGCAGAGCGCAATTTTAATATTAGAGCATTAAGACTGGGTCATGAAGCAAAAGGAATAATAAATACGAAGAAGTTTGCGGTGCTGACATAATAGCCTAAAAATAATAGGAAAAGTCGTGCTTCTGGATGAAAATGAAGTGGATTGGCATGCCGTGGTTATCGCCGACGTGCAGGCCTTTGATGCGAAGAGAGTGGATGGGCATAGCATGTGCCAGATTTAGGGATCAACGCCAGAGGCCTTTTTATATGAAGAAAGCAGATATGCATAGCATGTGCCAAACTTACGGGATCACCGCCAGAGGCATTTTATATGAAATAAATGTGATTCCGGATAGCTCAACTATCTATGGAACGAGGTATGAGAAGAAATCTATGGGTTCGAACTTGTCACAACTCCCAGATTAGAAGACTAGAAGCATGTAATAGATATATATACGAAGATATGCTAAATGCCAGTAACGCAGTATGACTGAATGTACCTAACGACATGAAATATAATTTACTGCTTTAAAAATAAATGACCCTTGTTTGAATACCATAATTTAGACAAATAATATGCTATGCAGTTATATATAGAGAGAAAGATTTTTCTAAATAAATATATGTTAAGATTTTATCTAGTAAAAGAAACATTAAGATTTACTTAATAACTAAAATAGTAAAATATTAAAACTTACTTAATACGTTAAAATTTTATTTAGTAAAAGAAACATGAAGATTCACCCCCTTCCCCTTTTTTTGTTATTTAACATAAATCAATCCCACCTTCGTTGATTTTAAACAATTCAAAACAAAACAACACTCTCCATATAGTAGTGCCATCTTGTGCTAACAAGAGCAATCAATGGATGCCAGAAGGCTTGTGCATAAAATCCCTATCTAGTGCCTACTCATCCAACATCCCCAGACTAGTTTCTGGCTTGTGGCCTTCATCAGTGAGGAGCCTTGGATCTGAGAGCACTGCACCTAGATCTTAGGATCTAATGCAACCCTCCAGCACCCACCTTTTAACTCTATTTAACTACAAAACTATGAGAATGAAATTGAAAACACTATTAATATTTTCAATCCAAGCTCAATAGCTTATATAGTCATATGGGTCTGAACTCAATTCAGTACCCATACATTTTGGTGTCTTTGGCTCTTTAACAACCATAGCCACCACTATCCTATTAGGCAGGATTGGTGTTAAACCACTAAACATCACATGATCACTATCTCATACTAGCACAATAATTGTTATTAAACAATTCAAAACAAAACAACACTCTCCATATAGTAGTGCCATCTTGTGCTAACAAGAGCAATCAATGGATGCCAGAAGGCTTGTGCATAAAATCCCTATCTAGTGCCTACTCATCCAACATCCCCAGACTAGTTTCTGGCTTGTGGCCTTCATCAGTGAGGAGCCTTGGATCTGAGAGCACTGCACCTAGATCTTAGGATCTAATGCAACCCTCCAGCACCCACCTTTTAACTCTATTTAACTACAAAACTATGAGAATGAAATTGAAAACACTATTAATATTTTCAATCCAAGCTCAATAGCTTATATAGTCATATGGGTCTGAACTCAATTCAGTACCCATACATTTTGGTGCCTTCGTTGATTTTACAATAACTGAAATACAGTATTTATATAAAAAGATTTGAAATTTTAAGAGTATGGAAAATATAAGAAGACTGGCAGTTATAGAAAATAATTAATGGGTCACTCTTTCAGAATTTAATAAAAACACAAACTTTTAAAAGATTTCAAAGCGTTAATTAGCTAAAGTTCTGGATTCTCCCTGGGTAGAAAATCCAGAGTTAAACAAACATATATATTTTTTTATATTAAAGCATAAACAAAATGTTGACGTAAAACAATCTGGCGAGTGTATTAATTAATACTGCATTATGTTTTAAAAGGAGACGTTAATAACTTGCTTCATGAAAGTTTACATAAAAATGACAGAAAAGATTTTTATAAATTAAGCTCGCCAGTTTGTTTGAGAGTGGCAAATTAATAAAAAAGCACACATAAAATCAAGTAATAAATAAATGACCGCACAAAAATTAAAGAAAGTTAGAGCATATGATATAGAATTAAATTTAAAGGAATCATTTGAGAGCAATTTACATATTATATATAGAAATTAACTAAGAGCAAATTACATATTAACAAAAACAAAGTTAAAAAATATATTAAAAGAAGTCTTGATAGATGAGTTAGGTTAGATTTAGTTTGCGGTGACGACTTGAAAAGTTACCTCGCAATTTTAAGAGTACGATTTAAAATATTGCACGTGCACGGCAATTGAAATGAAAGTTCTTAAATAACTGCAAGCTTCTAGTAGCATTAAAGTTCTTAGGTAGGGCTTTTACTTCCTCTTGGGCGGCAGAATGAAATGGCCGCTGAAGATGATGACCCGACAGGGTCGAGCAGGTTGGTGGGTTTATACTACATCATTTTTAGTTTCATAGCGACGTGTAATATGTTTACAATCAGTTCTCTCAATAGTCGCTAATCTAATCTGTTACTCAAAATTCAGTCATTTTATACTTTTTCTTTATCGGTTGTTTTTGAAGATGCAACAGTAAGATAACGTCCAAAAATAAATTCAAATCTATTTCCAGATTAGAAACAGATTTGACAACATGTTTTTAACAAAAGTATCTCTAATCTTAATCCCATTTTAAGTAAAAACTTTAATTAAAAAAAATACCTTCCCCAGATTAAAACAATAGTGTTTCCAACCCTTAATTATTTTTAGAAAATCAACTGTGCATCTTCCATATTGGATCCTATAAAAATATACAGTTTAATAGAAAAAGTAATTTAAAAAGAAAAAGTTTAAAAAATGACATATAATAAAATATTTACAAAAAATCAATCTTTTGTTAGTAATTTTGCTCCTATATATATATATTTGAGCTGCACCTATGTAGTTTAATAAAAAAAAAGAACTGATAATTAATAAAAAGAATCAATAATAATAAATATTTAAAGTTAAACTATAAATTTAGGCGCATATCTCAAATATATACATAATATATATATATATACACGACAAAAGGAGCGGGATGGGATATAGGGGTTTGAATACAGGTTAGTAGGTAGAAACATGATGCACAATCTTAAGCTAAGATTGACTGCTTCAGTTGACCAGGATAATTTTAAAATCTATTTTTACTCTTAAAATTTTAATTAGGTCAGAATACAGTGAGAAGGATTAAACTTATGAAATCCTTTTTATAAAAACAAATCTAAAGATGGAAAACATTTTATTATACATGAACTCTATTATATAATTTAGCGATATATGCAGAAATATAATAATAAAGAAATTTCTAATGTTTTAATTCTATTAACATTATTCTTTCCTGCCTATATGTAGTTTCTTGTTACACATATATAACATTTTTCATTTATTTAAGTACTAGAAATACATACATGCGTATTTACTGATTTTTACACATATACATATGTTTCTTATACTGTATGCTAAATATATGCACACATACACAACTAGTATATTTAGGTTTAAAATTAGCATGATTTTAGCATAACATTAACATAATATAGGAGGATTTGGGTATAGTTATACATAAAGAAATACTACTATAGTATATAGTAGGTGAAACAGAAGGATAGACAGATCTGACTGTTTCAATATTAAATATAATATTAATGCATTTTTGATGTTGAGCAGCCTTATTAAATGCCACTATTATATTCAATTACATGAATAACGATTGTCTGTGTCAAGAATACATAGTACTAAAAATATATTAAAGTTATATTTAGAGTTTTCAACATTTCTCTCTAAACATGAAACAATATTTGCATTAACTTTAATTTACCATAATCTATTAATATAAACTAAGACTCAAAATGAATGCAATCATAGCTGATTTGAAGAAAATAATTGATTTTATTGAAACATTGCCACTGAATCTTGGACACCATAGCAATCTGAATCCTTTTTAAAACTCCATTTGCCAATATTATTATTCTTGATCTTGTTTGCTCTTAAATATACGTAAATACAAAAACAACAACACATATAATTGTAAAGTTTGATCATTAGCAATGAAAAAATAAAAATATCTAAAAATTGAAAGAGAATAAGTTGTGTTGACTACTTCACAACAGAAATACCAAAATCATTATTTTTACATAATTTAATATCAGTTTGTAATACAGACTATGTTTTAAATTAATCATGAGCAAAAACTAATTATGTCATATCTCACTTTATTGTTATTCTATGATTTGTTTTGAAAGGATAATATTAAAAGATATATGTTTATGTATGTAATGTAGATATTAAAAATAAATAAATAAATAATAGTAATGTATATAAATATTGAAATCTAGCAAGAATTTATCTGTGTCTGATTTACTACACAGTTAAAATACTAAATGTCTGACTTTTGCTTCAGTAAAAGTCAGTTAAATGCTATTGTTATTATTAGCTATCTGGTGTTAGGTTGTGTTGCTAATTTTCTTTGTTTGTTGCCTGATTGTATCGTAGCTAAAATATCATCTAAACTATTATATAAAAAATTCCCATTAAATTTCAATGTTTTTTTATATCTATAGTCTGTGAAAATCTTTACTGGTAATGTATACATTTGAATGTATCAAGTTAAATTATTGTAAACTGTTGCTTAAAAAAAAGTAATGTAATTGTATTTTATAGTTCTGAAGAGGCTGCTAAAAAATCAAAACTGTTAAGATAAATGAATTTAAAAAAAGCATTATGAAGAGTGCATAAAATAAGTAAGATTGGGACAGAGATTTTTAGACATCTTAAAAAATATATCTGAAATCAAGAAAGTCAGGCTCATTAAAGATTTAAAATTTTTCTGCAAAATATGACACAGTTCCTCTCTATCCAATCTATAATTATTTTTATGTAAATAGAAATGTGTTTGTTTCTATGATTAATTTCTGACAAAATGTTATTCATCTGGGCAAAAGTATTGCTCTGCACTATAGGCATTTAATGGTTATAATTAACTTATTTGATAACTGAAACACACAGGATTATTATATACCTGTGTCTATATATGTAATATATAGGGTATATAAGCACAGACTTTCACATGACCACCACTCTCCACACTATCTCATAACACTGATACACTTGAACACATATGCCAGGGGTCCCCAACCTTATGCCCGCGGGCACCATGGTGCCCGCAGACCATTTTACGTGTGCCCGCTGCTATCCAAACACGATAAAAAATTATTTATCTGATACAAATAAATTTAATTTTTAAAATTTCTTATAAATTATTGTAATCAAATTGTAAGGCATACTATATTTTTACAGCTTAAAAATATAAACGCTACTTATATGTTAAAATTTTATTTTTGAAATAAATATTTTTTTGTAAATTATGTGTATTATTAATAATATCCAACTATAAATTTACATTGAAAAAATAAATGGTGCCCGCCACTTGGTTGAAAAAATAAATGGCGCCTGCCTACCACCTGGCCGGTATTATAGAATGTGCTCTTAAGTGCAAAAAGGTTGGGGATCCCTGACATATATGTTGAAAAGATAAATAATTACCAATATATATATTTCATGCTAAACCAGCAATCATCAGTTGGTCCAGATTACCATCTCCACACATATATGCCATAAATGCTCAGATATATATAAAGATAGCCAAACCTCATATTTTAATGGACAGGCTTCAATCTACTCCACACGCCAACCGTCTATCCAATTGAAAATCTGATGATGGAATGCTCGAAGGCCACCCTGAGGACGAGATTCTTGTGACACCTATGTTGACCTAAGGTCAATCTGACCCCTCATGTACAGAACATAATCCATTTAATATATATACAAAGGATGAGCAGACATCTCTACTATGTAATAACTGAAACACACAGGCTTATTATATACCCGTGTCTATATATGTAAAATATAGGGTATATGAGCACAGACATTCACATGACCCACCACTCTCCACACTATCTCATCACACTGATACACTTGAACATAAATATGTTGAAAAGATAAATAATCACCAATATACTTATTTCATGCTAAACCAGCAATCATCAGTTGGTCCAGATTACCATCTCCACACATATATGCTATAAGTGCTCAGATATATATTAAGATAGCCAAACCTTATACTTTAATGGGCAGGCTTCAATCTATTTCACACTCCAACTCTTCAACTGTACATCCAATTGAAAATCTGATTATGGAATGCTCGAAGGTCACCCTGAGACTGAGATTCTTGCCACACCCATATTGACCTAAGGTCAATCTGGCCCCTCATGTACAGGACATAATCCATTTAATACATATACAAGGGATGGACAGACATCTCTACTGTGTAATTACTGAAACACACAGGATTATTATATACCTGTGTCTATATATGTAATATATAGGGTATATGAGCACAGGCTTTCACATGACCCACCACTCTCTACACTATCTCATAACACTGATACACTTGAACAAGTATATGTTGAAAAAATAAATAATCACCAACTGATGATTACTGGTTTAGCATGAAATACGGATATTGGTGATTATTTATCTTTTCAACATATATGTGTTCAAGTGTATCAGTATTATGAGATAGTGTGGAGAGTGGTGGGTCATATGAAAGTCTGTGCTCATATACCCTATATATTACATATATAGACACAGGTATATAATAAGCCCGTGTGTTTCATTTATTACATAGTAGAGATGTCTGTCCATCCCTTGTATATGTATTAAATGAATTATGTCCTATACATGAGGGGTCAGATTGACTTTAGGTCAACATGGGTGTGACAAGAATCTCGACCTCAGGGTGGCCTTAGAGCATTCCATCATCAGATTTTCAACTGGATGGATGGTTGAAGAATTGGAGTGTGGAGTATATTGGAGCCTGTCCATTAAAGTATGAGGTTTGGCAATCTTAATATACATCTAAGCACTTATAGCATATATGTGTGGAAATGGTAATCTGGATCAACTGATGATTGCTGGTTTAGCATGAAATATGTATATTGGTGATTATTTATCTTTTCAACATATATGTATTCAAGTATATCAGTGTTATGAGATAGTGTGGAGAGTGGTGGGTCATGTGAAAGTCTATGCTCATATATCCTATATATTAACTTATTTGAGTTATTCAACTTAATCGATAGAAATTTTCATTGATCCAAAGATTTTGTGCCATATCCAATTTTCTCATAAAGTTTGATACTAAATCAACTATATTTTGTTAAAAGTTTTCATATATATAACAGACATACCTACAAATACTATTAAGTCAAATTTAATAAATGTATTATTGATGTTGAAGTATGCTACCAAATGATCTTATTTAAATACAGTAGTTAACTACATAGATTCATACTAAAAGAAGATAAATGACAAATAAATTTGATAGCAAATAAAGATAGGAACAATAAAAATAAATTGTGTTAATAACTTATAAAATACTGAAAGAATGATTCCTTAAAATATTAAAAAAAAAAAAAATCTTCATGTAAAGTAAGTTATAAAATATATTTATAAATAGTATTTTCAGATATTTGAAATTCAGGCATATTATTATTAGACTTAAAGCAAATTTCATCATTGAATTTATTGTATAAATAAATAACTTTCCTATATAAAATATCTAACAAAAAAAAAAGAGAACTATTTACCGAATAATTATGTTTATATCAATTTTTATTCTTTCTTACAAAATTTCTAAATTTTAAAATGTTATCAATACTTGTGATATTAGAATATTCTTTTTTAGGTAAAGATTAAAAAAATATCAATTTTCTTGACACTGTTTTAAAAAAAAAAAGTTTCAATAAATTTATCATTTCTTTTCTTTAGTCCTAGATGGCACTAAAATGCTTTATCTATTTTCTTATAGTTGACTTTTTAGATTAACTACAACTGAATTTTCAATGGCAGTCAAATTATAAAAAGTCACTTTTCATTTGTTAACACTTGTGCAGTGAAAATTTATTGCAACATTTGTAAACTTTGTTTGAATTCAAACCTATGAATATGATGTATATTTAAGAAATGTATAATGTAACATATATACTAATCTCTTTGCACATCTTAGATATATATATACTCATTTACACATTTATGTATGTAACACATTCACGTAGATAAAAGGTAAACCAGCTTTTAAATAGCCAAGTCCTAGGCAAAAGTTGCTTCCACATCTTTCTTCTTTCTAAAGAAATCTCTATATAAAATATTTTATTTATCTGAAATGTATAATAAAAAATAAATAATACATAACAATTTATAATTTTATGTGCAAATTATATTTAACTGCTTTTTCAAATTTATTTTTTCATCAAATACAATGAACTAAAACATGAGATATGTGCATTTTAAAGATGACTAGACAATTGGCTGCACATAAAACTAAAAATTAATAAGCTTAAAATAACCCCCCCCCCCACTGAAATCTAGTATTTTGTAAAATCTGTGTTAAACAGAATACAAATTAAGTTATAAGCACTCTGAATGCCAAATAAGAAAAGCTTAAGAATAAAAGTTTTTATTATTTTATGCTGCGCAGCTTTCCATATCCTAATCTTGATATCATACTCATAGCAAAAACTAGCGAATGAGAGGGTTGTTGATATAAAATGTAATGTACATTTAGTGCAAATATATATAAATGACTTATATGACACACTTTTTAAAAAGGGGAAACATAATCCCTTTTTATTTATAAAGTTAGCATTATTGGTGATATGCCAAACCTCTTTTATCTTGTGTTTAGTCATTTCTTTCTATGCACACCAACCTAGCTGATGTAGGCTCTAATGTGTGACAGAGTCTGTTTTCATGCTCTGGAAATATGGATTTGTGGTCTGGATTGCTTTTAGCCCTTCTATAGAGGTATTGATGTTTGTACAATCTTGTTGCAAGGTGTATGGGGAGTATGTTCTGTAGGAAATTTCTTTCGAATTATTGATCAACCTGTTTTCAGTGGATGAGATTCAAATATATCCTATATGAATCCAAGCAGATTTTGGTTATACTTTGGGAGACTTTAGAAATATAGGGGAGCAATATTCAGGGCTTGGTGTCAGATGGTATCGATCTAGCTCTGATCTTGTAAAATTTGTTGAGAGTATTGATAAGTATCCTATATTTGTACACAGAGAGGCATAACTCATTAATGTATTTTTCAATGTTAGACTTACAGTCTGATTTTAATTTGCATAAGTTTAAAATTCTATATATAAAAATATTTTCAGACCGACATATTTGTTTGCATTGGGATTTATGGATTCGGGATGTGTAATACTTCTAATTTCAATGGGTTTGATTAACATTTTATAATTTAATTGGGCACTATCCCTTTGAATGTATAGGTTGAGAAACTTTATTCCTTTGAAGTCTTCCTGTTCTATGGACTAGGTTAATGCAAATTTCTCTGCGAGGCTATGTTTGATGTGTTAGTTTGGAGCTCCGAAACACAGATGAAGATGCCATCGATGTATAGCATATATAATCCTAATTGTGTTTTCCATGCATTTGGAGAGAACATCAATCTCAAGACTATTTCAGAATAT
The DNA here is from genome assembly GCA_028023455.1 of Epiperipatus broadwayi. NCBI lineage: Eukaryota > Metazoa > Onychophora > Udeonychophora > Euonychophora > Peripatidae > Epiperipatus > Epiperipatus broadwayi. Next base: position 6,131,449 of record JAQFVV010000048.1, on the reverse strand, counting down.
TGCTGGATATTATTCTGCTTGTTGATAGTCATATTAGCCAGTTGTTTTCCGTAACGTAGTGTTGTCCATTGAAAATGGCAATTATCTTGATCAATCCAATTTAAACAATCAATAATAAAGCTGATTCTTTTCTGTGGATAATTAGATGTTGTTAGTGTTTTATAATGTTGATTGAGTGTTTTCTGTTCATTGATTCATAAAGCTTGGAGATATCGAAAGACACTATCCTGCATTAGTTGTTAAGTTATATTTTTAATTTTATTAACACAATCAAATGACGATAGAAGGGCCATATTCTAATTGGTTAGTGAGTCACTCATTTATCATTGTTTTACCACAATAGTAGTAGGCATCCCTAAAGTCTGTCATTAGCTTGAGCGGATGTTCTGGTTTGTATAGTTTCACATTAGTGAACATTTGTGGGCGGGCTGCTGAAGGGATAAATTTTAAAATCACTTTTGGTGAATATGCTATTACAGTGTTTTCAAAGAATTTCTGATATAAATTTATCCTCATTCCTTTTTAAGTTGTATGATGGTATTAGCTTACAATTTTAATTTGTTAATTTGTGTGTTCATTTTATTTAAATGCTCGTTTATTTAAAAAAATTAACTTATTCCTTTCTGCTTTCATTTTATTTAAATGCTCATTTATTTAAAAGAATTAACCCATTCTCCTTTATTTTCTTTTATGTAGGTAATACTATTATCTTGAAGATAATGCTTAGTGGCATTATTTATATTCCTCATCCAATTGAAATTATTTTTAATGGTTTGTGTCTAGTCACTTGAGCAATTAAATTAGTCCAATGATCTTATCTCTATGTGGATTATTTGACAACTTGGTTTCTATATCCATGATGAGTTTTATTGTTGGATTATTCCAGCCACTGACTACAAATCAGAGTCCAAATTCTAAAATGGAGTTTTTTATATTGTTGGTGAAGAATTGTTAGTCAAGTTGACAAAACTGCAAATAGTGGGAGGAATGATTTTTATTTCTTGTTTATTTGTTAAAAATAGCTTATTTGAAAATTTAGAATTTAGCTTTAATGTAACTCATTTGAATATATTTACATAAAATATACATTATATCTTATACCCACAACTCTCTTATCCCCTAGTTATTGCTATCAGTATAATATCAAGATTAAGATATGGAAAGCTGCTCAGTATAAGATAAAAACGTTTATTCTTAAGCTTTTCTTACTTAGTATTTCTAGCACTTATAATTTAATTACAATTATATAAGAAAAGTTTACCAACTTATACAGAATTATAATAAAAATTGATATTCAATCAATTTTTATTCTACTAACTATGAAATTATTAAATGGTATTTATTTAGAAATATTTAAACATTATTTAATTACTATTACTTGTTCAAAAGAACATCAAAATTTCCAATTGAATAATTTTTACATTTGCTGTAAAATTCAAGTTAGAAATGAAAACTAGTTCTTCATACAACATAATGTCTTCTATTTTGTTTTTATAGAATCAAATGCCTTTTCATAATCTACAAATACAAAGAATAATGGCAACTTACTTTCATTGGTCTTTTCTATAACTTCTCTCAATACTTGGACATGATCTACTGTACTAAAACCACTTTTAAATCTAGCTTGTTCTTTTGGTTGATTGAAATCCAATGTTGTCTGGAAACGAATTGTAATTATCTTGGTAAAAATTTTGTTTAAAACTGATAAAAAGCTGATGGTCGGTAATTTCTAATATCTACCTTCTTTATCATATTTTTTAAAATATTAATATTAATACTGCATTATTCCAATCATCTGATATATCTTTTCATTTAGACATTTGATATATAACTTTGCCAAAAAAAATTATATTTCTTCACCTACTTCTTTTAATATATCAATTATAATTTCCATCATTATCTGGAGTTTTTCCCTTCTTCATAAATTTAATTACATGTCTCACTTCTTTATTGAAAATCCTGGGCAATTCAAAATATAACAGATGTAGGAGGTACTTGTTCTTTATAACTATATAATTATTGATAGAACGCTTCTATCTATTTCATGATGTCATTTCTCTTTTTAGTAATAGTTCCATCTTTTTTTCTTATTGTTGATATGTTTTCTACCAATACCAAAATGTTGTTTTACACTCTTGAGACTTTTATTCTCTTCTACAGCTTTCTTTGCTAGTTCACAATTATACTTTCTTATATCATTATCAACTCTTTTTCGAACCATTTTACAAAATTCGAGATATTCAATCCTTCTTAATGCATCATTTTTATATATCTTCACATTTCTTCTTCTCTTCATAAATTCTCTAGTCTCAGTAGAAATTTTATTTGTCAATTGCTACTTTTTTCTATCAGCTATCTTTGTTGCAGTTTTTGAAAGTGTATTAGTTATTTTATTATTAATTTCAGTCAAATCTGAATCATGTTCAAAATCTACAAATACTTGAAAATGATTTGCAAGTTCTAATTTAAATTCATTAGAATGTATTCTGAAGATTACGAATATCAACTGTAAATATTGTTTTTCTTAATAATTTTTGTTTCTCTAGTTTTGCATCCAGGTATAGATAGACCCAGGATATTGTCATATTCTGAAAAATATTTATAAAAATGCAACAGCAACAATTAGATTACATAATGATACTAGAAAGATTTATTGATAAGGGTGTAAAAGTGGGTAAATCCATATCTCCAAAACTTTTTACAGCAGCACTACAAGAAGTATTTTGTGGATTAAAATGGAAAGCTAAAGGAGTAAAAGCAAATGGAGATTATTTAAGTCATTTAGATTTTGCAGATGATGTAGTTGTTTTTGCAAATAATGCTTTAGAACTTCAGGAAATATTGCAAGAACTATTAGATGAAAGTAAGAAAGTAGGATTAAAGATAAATGTTAAAAAGACTAAAGTAATGTTCATTTGATTTTCTCAAAAGATGAAAATAAAGATTGATTATGATGAATTAGAAGAAGTTAACAATTCCAAATATCTTGGTCAGATTATTTCTACAGATGGAAACATAATGGTTGAAATTAATCATAGAATTAAACTTGGTTGAAGTGCTTTTGGTAGAAATAACTTAATATTAAAAGAAATATGCCTATGTGTTTGAAAAAGTTTTTAATAAATGTCTTTTACCAATTCTTATTTATGGATCTGAGACTTGGACACTTAATAGAAGAGCAATACCAAGATTTCAGGCCACTCAAAGAAGTATGGAGAGATGCATATTAGGAGTAACAAGAAGAGATCAAAAATTCAATAGATGGATAAGAGAACAAACAGGTATTATTGATATCATTGAAAGAATTAAAAGACTGAAATTGAGTTGGGCTGGATATATTGCTAGAAAAGATGATAATAGATGGACAATTGAAATCTTAAACTGGATTCCAAGAGATTGTAAATGACCCAGAAAAATACCACAAGTGAGATGGAGGGATGAAATAAGAAAGTGTACAGGGGTGGTGTGGAAAAAAGAGGCTAGAGATCAGAGAAGATGGACTGAACTTGGAAAGACCTTCATCATGCAGTGGATTGATAATAATTGACAATGATGATGATTTTAGTAATTCATAAACCAAACTTAAACATTATTATGAAGACAAAAACCATTCAAGCCATTTCAGAATCAATACCATCACTAACAACTCGTAAAGAAATATGATCTCTATACCCATAAAACACTTTTAAAAAAAGTTAAAAATGAGTTTAACAATAACAATATAAACTAATTTGTAAACTACAAATACATTCCCATATATCATATGCCTTTAATTATTTTAAATGAAAGTGAGTTCTTTTACAGTGAAAATGACTTTTTGAAAAGTGTCAATACTTTACCAAATTGCAGATCTGCATTGTCTTCTATCATCGACCACATTTTTTCAATGAAAGCAATCAACATTACATTTCTTTATACAATTTTTTTTATTATTACCATAAATGGAATTTGCCTCTTCCACAAAAAACCATGCTCAAAGTGATATTTTTTTAGGTCACTTTGCAAGCATAATCCAGTGAAGATACATTTTAGCAATAGCAGATTCTATAGCATCATATCCAACAAATTGAAAACATATGATGATTGGTTTTATGATTTTACAATCATAATTTTAAAATCTTAAAAAGTATCCTGAAATAATTTTTTTCTACTGCTTTTAGGTTAAATCTATAATGGTTCCAATGTTACTTTAATACAATAAATTGGAAAGAAATAATAGTCCTAACCACAATTTAAAACCCATAATTCCAATAATTTGCAGTTTGGAAAAAAAATTAAATAATAAAAAAACTGAAAAAAATCAGAAATTCATACATTTTGCATGCATTCTCATCTGTATGAGAAGTATTATGAATTATTTCTCAGTTGTTTCATAATCTTGGGCACATAATCATATAATAAATATCACAGTAAAAGCATTATTTTATACTTATGGTATCTGTTATGAATTATTAAATAAAATTTTTTATCCAAAATATGAAGTTAATGGTGGTAATTCTATATGATAAAAAAAAGTTAATTTAGCAGCAATATATATATATATGTAGTCTAAAACATCAATGATGGTAATTCTGTATAATAATAAAAAAGTTAATTTTGCAGCAAATAAAAAAATGCCATCGAATACAATCACATAGTCACTCACATAGATTAGAGTAAATATGACCTCCTCCCATTTATTAGTATTTTATTTTTGTTTTAATTATTTTTATTGAATGATTTAAAGCATATAATTTTAAAATTATATTATAGAAATGTATATACTTTTTAAAATGTTTATATATTCGGAGTTTCAAGTTTAGAAAAAAAAAGGTCACAGATATAGAGGGAAAGCTGTAATTTAATTGCAGCAGCTACATCACAATAATCAAATATGCCATCTTTTAATTTATTAGAGGCAGCATCAACACATTAAGATATATATGAAGCTTTAACATCCCATCTGCTTTTCTACAAAAAAACTATTAAGATATTTAAATTCACAGTCAAACCTATAAAACAAACTGAGTTTTATGAACTTTAATTAATAAATCAAAGTTCTTTAACGATTCTATTCAACATTAAATGCATTCCGTAGATCATGTTTTAAAATGGTAAGAACATCCTTATCATTAGAATAATGGAAATATAGAAGCAAAGAAAATGAAATATTTGTTTTTACAAAATTAAAAATATACCATTATTAAACGTAAGTCTTATATATATAAATCGTTGGAAGATCTTATCATGAAAATGGAAAACAAAGATGAAGTTAATACAGATTCCAGTTGGACAGCTGTTATCATTTCAAATACTTCAGAAATACCTTGAAGGATAATTGTCTTAATCAAATAAATAAATGTAATTATATATTGCACTTTTGGTCCTACATTTTTCTTATATTTTTCAAAAACAAAAATTCTTCCTATAATAAATCTTAATTCTCCATAATCACACTGAGTCTCTGATAATCATCCAGCTAATCAACTTAATAAAATCCTTGAAAGTACTTTGGATAAAAATGACATTGCATGGTAATTACTGCAATTTTTCCAATCACTTTGATTTTTGTAAAATAAAACAATAGAAACATCTTTAAGATTACATGGCACAATTTTGTGTTTCATATAATTTCCTAAAACAATTCTAATTGTTTCAATCATCTCCATATTGCAATTTCCATTTTTAAGATTACAAAATGTTTTAACATGCTTATACTGGATATCATTGACCAAATATAAATAATTAAGTACAATGAATATATTATTAAAAGCATTCATCTAAACTTGTATATCATTATTCAAAAAATGATCAAAATATCCCTTCCACTTATCTGAAATATTAGCATTGTCATATAAATAATATCACTGATTTAATAGGATTATGATATTTATTACATTCATTTTTCAACAAAAATTTTATTAACAATAAATAGTGATTACATACTAATAAAGGATAGATAAATGAATAAATTGTACAATAATATGATTGTGTAATGTTCTATTTGTTATCTGGCTAGATTTTGTTATGAGAGTACATTTGTTATACTCTTATGTGGTTAGGTATAGTGATGAGATTCTAATAACTTGATTAATGGAATAAGCATTTTTAATATAAACATGAATATTTTCTTTTAGAATGTCCTATTCTATAATGCTGGGTAGGTGGGAGTTGATAATCAGGAAAAGGAAAGTGCAGTTAAAGACCAGGTGTCATCAAAGACTTTACTGGAGGCCAGGAGCTGGTCACGTTTCTTGATTTTTTTGAGTGTTTGATAAAATAATGGTATGATTTGTGGCGGGGATAATTCCATGAGAGTTTTGCATCTCACTATCCATATGGAATATAGGACAAAGGTAGAAAGCCTTATTATTGAAAAAAACCCATTATGAATGGCATTTTCAAGTGAGAAAATCATATCAGGTCTTATGTTGGAATTGATTATAATTATATCTTTCAGTGTTTTAAGTCTTGGGCACCGGTGTATAATATGGTCTATGGTTTCATCTTCACGAGCACACAGACCACATATAGGGTCAATGCTGGCAAAACCTCTTCGGTGATAAAGGAACCAATTCGTGGGAAGCGCATTGAGATTTATTTTAATGATGAAGTCAAGGAATTTGGGTTCCAGACTCCATCTTTTAAAGTGTGAAATGAGTCTTTGGTTGGTTACTTTTAGGCTGGTTTTTATGGGTTGTTGATTATAGTTGATTATATATTGTATGCTTCCCATAAGGTGATTTTTTTGTTAAGATTAAAGGGCATTATTGGGTTATAAAGTTGTAGGTGGTCTATTAGGGAGGCTATCCATGAACTGGCAGAGGGCGGAGGACGATCTGTCAGTGTAATTTTTTTAATAATGTTGGAGTATCCACAGGAGAGGATCAGATTATGTAGGGTGTTGTGGGTTTTCTGTAAAATTATTGCTTGTATTGAGTGGAATGACAGTCCATTGAACCTGCGTGGTCGTTGGATGCCTCGCAAGCTAATAGCAACTGTCCTTCCTCTCCAAAGAAGTTTGGTACATAATCGGTTGATTTTATTTTGAAATTGTTTAGACATTTTTACGAATGGAAGGTAATATGAGATTTTTGGCATTATGATCATGTTGAGGAGGCCAACCTTTCCATATAATGAAAGGTATACTCTAGAGAGTGACGTGGTGATGGCTTCAGTTGAATGGAGGATTGCATCTTGAATCTCTCTTGCCATTGCAGTTGGTGTTTTGAAGATTGGGAAACCTAGGTATCTTTGGGGGTTTGCAGAAAAGGGAGAGTTATTTGTTTACCAGACATAATCTTCCAGATGGAAGATTTGTTAAAGTTTATTTGTAGGCCAAGTTTCGCTGTATTTCTGTTTAAGATGTTCATGAGATGGGGAAGGTATTTAATGGTGGGAAGAACAACCATGATGTCATCTATATATGCAAATACATTGAAGTTTTTATTGAGAGAGGGAAGGAAAATTCCAGGGAGGTTTTTTTCTATATCCATCAGAAGAGGGTTGATGTATGCTGTGAAGAAAAGGGCACTGAGTGGAGATCCTTGAGGGATCGACTTGTATGGTTTGAAGCCTGGTGTGATCTTGCCATCAAGAGAGAGAAAAATCTCTCTGTTGTTGAGCAGATTGCTGATCATCTGAACGATCCCGGCTGGAATGTCGCATTCCGACAGAATATCCAGGAGAATATTTATCTGGACTGAATCAAATGCTGCCGCAACATCCAGCTAGACAGCAATAGGTTTTGATTTACGATGTCCTCTGATGTAATTGAATAGTGCAGTTACATTGGACATAGCATGCGAGGTTGATGATCCCTTTTTTTCCGTATTGGTTTGACGAGATATGGCTAAGGATTTGAGTTTGGATTTGATCTTTAATGACTGACTCAATTATCTTGATAAGCGTTGGGGTCATGGAAATTGGCCTGATATTGTTAATGTCGTTTAGTGGTTTTGCTTTTTTAATAAAAGGCACGAGTGCCACTGGGTAAAGATCTGTTATGTTTCTGTTGCCGGAGGCTAGGTGATCAATCATTTTTGTAATAATTGGCACAGTGAATTGACTGAGGTGTTTGAGAAGGAAATTTGGGATGCCATGAAGGCCAGGATGAATGCCGTCAGGGAGAGATGTTATCTTCTTTTTGATTTGGATTTCTGTGATACCATGTTCGCCGGGGTCACCAGCATCCAACCAGCTGTTTATAGGAGGAGCTCCATCTTTTTGCATTAATTGGCAGAATTGTTTGCTGATGTGCTGCATCATTGGAAAGCCAACGAGATTGGTTCCATTAGAATTAATGGATAAGGGAGTGATTTGTTTTCTATTGTACCCCAGTGCCCATCTAAGGTAGTCTCTCGTCCAGCAGTGTTGTTGTGCTAAGAAACATTTGGCTCTTCTGATGGATATATATTCTGCAAGGGACTTTTGCTTGATCTTGTAGAGATTTTTAAGGAAGATGATTTTTTCTGTATTTGTGAAATTTTGCTGTAAAGCTTGAAGTTGTATATTAATGTCTGTTAGATCATTTAGAAGGCCATTAGGTCCTTTGATTTTCCTGGTGTGGTGATTTAATATGGATTGTAGTATTCCGATGAAGGGAAAACCAGCCCTCCTCAGCAGGAAGTGAAAGGATGTTTATTTTCTGGAAAATGATGTATGCCTCAGATACTATCGCTTCGGTCATATTTGATTGGGTGATCATGCGCATGGTTTTACCAGGTCCATCAATAGGTGCAGGGATTGAAATAGGTGTAAGTTGTAAGATTAGAGCCATATGATCAGAGAAAGCAACAGGGGCCAAGGCTGCATCAAGGTTGAAATGGAGGTCTGGGGTGTAGTAAACCAAATCAATCAGTGACTTTTTAGTTTTAGTATAGAAAGAGTAGGCTTCGGGAGGAAAGAAGCCCTCTCCACACATTAATCTGCGATTTATTAGATGCAAAAATCTCTTGTTGAAGTCATTGTATGTGGTGTTAAAGTCTCCCAGAAGAATAGTAGGGGAGGCTCTGTTAGCGTTGATGGCATTTAGGATGTGGATTATTTTTAGATATTGAGAGGTGTCTTTGGCTGTATATATATAAGCTATGATGATCGGATAACCCCAATAGTCTATTTCTATGATAATAATATTGGCATCTAGGAATAGAATGCTAAAACTGTTTGGTGGTGTTGACTTGCTGAGCAGAATACCGACTCCACCTGAAGCAGAATGGCCTATGGAAAATCTAGTAAATCCGAGAGTTGAGAGAAGAGATAGTATTTTATGATTGGTCTTATGGTGATATTTAGTTTCACCCATAAGAAGTATATGAGGGGAGCAGAGCGAGAGCCAGTTTTTAATAGCTAGAACTCTATCAATTGAGTTGATGCCGCGAATGTTAATGCCAGCAATTTTGCAGAACATGATAGATTAATCCAAACCGTCCTCAGCAAAGTGTACCAAGTCAATGCGGGACATCTCCATGTTAATGAGGTCTGATGTTGTTTGGCAATCAGAGTCTTGTGATTGAATTTGTGGATGGATTGGTGATATAGTTGTTGGTTGAGGAAACGCATCCATGAAGTCTTCGGTGTCTGATGAAGTAGTGTAATCTGTCTGAGATTCGTCAGAAGGATCAATGGTATCAATGGTTGTAGGATCCATGGTTTTCCTCTTTTTTTCTATTGATTTGCGAGGCTTTGTGCTTGATATATCTGAAATTTGTTTGTTAGAGGGTGGAGGTGAGTAATGTATCAGATGGACGCTATCATCATCAGAGCTTGATTTATCTGAATGAATTGATTTTCTTTTAATTTTCTTATTTGTATTTTGGGTATTTGTTGTATCGGTTTTTTGAGGGTTTTTAAGTTTAATAGTGTTTTTTTCATTTTCCTGTTCTTTTGATAAAAGTGTTTTTTTATTGTTATAGGAATTTGTTTTAAATTTTAGACCTGAGTCATTTTCGGTTTGCTGTAACTGTTGGGAAACATTAACTATGCTGACTTTCGGGTTGTGTGTTTGACAAGTCTTTTCATCTGGATGGTTAATTATTGCAGGAGTTGAAGAATTGAGGACAGTTTGTGGATCACTTTGTTTAGGTTTACTGGACTTAACTGACCCACATGAAGATGTATCAGTGGTTTTAGACTGGGTGGGAGTTGTTATGGATGGATTGTTTTGAAATTTTTTGAGTGTATTTTCTTCATCGCTTGTATTTTCCTTGCTCTCGTCAGGTGGTTTGGTCATATTGCCTTCTTTTGTGTCAAGAGTTTGGCCTAGTATTGTTTCTCTGGGATTAGTATAATATGTATCGTATGTAAGATCTTTAGTCTTATCGGTTTGAGTGATTGGTTTAGGCGCAGTATATGTAATTGCTTGGATCTCTGATTCACTACTATTAGTGTAGAGGTTGTCGTTTGTTCTTTCTTGAATATTTTCATTTTGAAAGATAGGTTTGGATGTGAAAGAGTTTGTTGGAGGATTTATTTGACTCAGGTTGTCTGGGTTTGTGAGGTTGCTGATTGAATTAGGCCCATGTGGTGATTGTCTATTTAAGGATGTGAAAGTCGTGTTAGTAGGTCTACCAGGACATCTGTGAACTTTATTCTTTTTAATACCACAGTGTGTACATATTCTTGCTGCACAATCTTTAATGAGGTGTGTTCTTTGAAGGCAGAAGAAACATTGTGGATGTACTCCCCTGAAAGTCAAAACCATAGGAGAGCCTCTTGCAGTAATAATAGTGGGTATGTCAGTGGGTATAATGTTTTTCTTCAATGTAAGTGTGAAGATAACTGTATTGGACAGGATTTGATCTTCGCAGTGAGGGTTTAATAGGTGTTTAAATTTGCTAACTGAACCATAATTAATAAGGATGTCTTGTAGTTCTTGTTCTTTCAAGTGGGCAAGGCAGTTTTGGATTCTGCCGGATAGTGTAACAGGACGGTTCATATCTATGGAGCATAGTATAAAATTTCCTAAAGATCTGTATTTATTTTTAAAGTTCATACGGTCCGCCCACGTTTTAAACTCAACAATAACATAGCGGTCATTGGGATGATTAAGAATCATATGAATGCCTCTGCCTAATTGTTTTTGATTGATTAGACTGTATAGCTGTTCTAGAGGGAACTTATATAGAGCACATTGTTGATTTGTTATAGCTAAGATTAACGATTTATCGCTGTAGTAGTTAGCAAACGATTTATATAGGCTATTGGAAATCGTTTTGTTGAACTCATTATTTATTTTTAGGAACATGTCGTCATTAAGTTCGTCTATATTAAATGAGACATTTTCCAAAGTGTTTGATTCTTGTTCTATGTCTAGTTCTGAGATATTCAAATATAGTTCATTGAAATTATCGGCCTTAATATTTTCGGAGATGCTCTCAGAATTTTTAGACCTTACGATATTTGCGTACGTAGAGGAATTTTTCAATATTGGTATTGAAGAAATTGTATTAGATTGTAAGTTGGCTGAAGTAGCAATGGATTGTTCTGCGCTATAATCTTTGTTTGTTCTGGAGTGTGATTTATCGGTTTTAAAATTTATTTCTTCTTTTTGATTTTTAAATTTACTGTTGACAAACTGTAATGTGACAGCACTGGTTTTGTCGACCTCTAGTGGAAAAGTTTTTACTTTAAAAATTCAAGCCGAAATCATCTTGTCGGTAATTTTGTCTATTATTATCAGATATGGTTTCCAGGGTATTATTGGGCAAAGTAAATTGCTCATTAGAGTCTTCTGAGGGTGCGTAAAGTCTTCGGAGAGGTGATGATTGGTTTTTACTTGAATTTTTAAGAATTTCAATAGTTTCGCTTGATGAGATATTAATGCTATTACTTATATTAGGGGTAAGTTGAATATTTTCTAAACTTTTGTTGATATTTGTGATGCTGTTTTCTTTTGAAATATTGGTTTGTGGGTTTTTATTTGTTGTAGAAGTTATTTTGGATGAATTTAGATTAGATCTAAGACTATAAAATTTACGACCGATGACTGCATTGCTAGATTGAATGCTGAGATCGGGGCTAACCGTAATTTGCGAGTTATCGATTATATTATCACTTTCCATAATATATAATGATTAAAACCGACTTACCTTGAATAAGAAACGTAAAGGTAAGGGGACAATCGTCCCTATCTTCCTGAAATTGAATCGCTAAGGGACGCTTTTTGTAAGACCAGTTGCAAAGATGGCTGCCAAAAGCGGAAGTAATATTTATTACATTCATGTATTCTTTTCTAGCTTTAAAATCAAATGCGACTACAATCAGCAAAAACTTGTATCTTTTTTGCAGCTTTAATTATTAATTATTTTTAAGTTTTATTATTAGTTCTAGCTTTTAAATCTCTATATGCTTAGTCACTATTCTGCAAAGCAAAAAATGACACATGCTTCCTTTTAATCCTGCCACAAATAATAGAATTATTATCAGAGAAACTGACAAAATCCTTTTTTCTGTGTACCCAATAGTTGATTTATAACACATTCCTTTACAAAAATTTGTTTCAATAAAATGGCAATCTTGATAATCCAAATTAAAAAGGTTAGTACACCTGGGTCTCATTTTATGTGGATTATTTTAATGCAATTTTGAAGTTATGCGATTCATGTTTCTTCTTAATATCTTTAATATTTCACGATATTTATTAGATATCAAGAAATTTAAATTATTAATAACTTATTTTGACTTGAAATACTTTTTTTTCTCAAAAATATAACGTTATATTAGCAGCTAACGTGAATATGGCCTGAAGCTATCTTAGCTTCTATGTAAATAACCTACTTATACTAATGAATAAATAATAACAATAGATTTATATTTACATATAAAATATCGCAATAAATATTCAAAAATTTTAAACTTTTAAAACGTATTTTGTTAATTATAACAGATATAAATAATTTTTTAGATTTTTAAAATAAATAATAACGAAGATTTTATTGATTTTATAAACTGAAAATAATCTTTCTAATGATTTTTGTTTTGATTACAATCTCATTTTTTTTAATATAGAAACAAAAAACAATTAACACAGCTCAAGACTGAAAATGGCGCTAGTTGTATGTCACATGACAAATCTGATTTCTTAACATTTCACAAATGAACGCATATTGTCAAATAGCCAAATAACCGCTAATGGTTAAAATATATATGAAAAAATGTAAGATTAATTACTGTAGTTAATAAAAAAAGTTTGTCTTGTATTATTTTTTTTCAAATATTTGAAATATTTTATTAGTCATACTTTATTTCATTATTTTTTTAATGCGAATTTTAAAGTAATTTTTCCTTCTTGCTTTGCTTTTATGCGATTTCTGAAAATTACAACCCCCTATCCCCATTTTTCAAGGTAAATTAAGTCTATTTTTGTGCGATTTCTTTTGTGCGTGTTTTCTGGGGAACCTATCTACTGCATAAAACGAGACCCAGGTGTATTTAATAGCTAGTGGAATTTAGCATAACTAACAGTTATTTCTAAAGAATGAGTATTAAATTTCATACTAATATGTTTGAAATAGGATTATCATTTTAAATTTTGGAACACATTAGTTTATAATCGGACTAACAACCTGTGCTTGTTAAGTGCTTCTACAGCAATTTTCTTTGCCTAAACCAAATAGTTATGATAGTTAATCCAAGGTAATTTTTTTGAAAGACTTCAACATTTAATTCAGTTCTAGCTCTCTGCTATATTCTACCCTCAACAATGTGTGCAAACTTTCCTGCAATCCAGTCTCAAGTAGCATATCAGTATCTAAAATAATCTCTAAAAATGGAAATGATTCAAGGCAGCAAATTATAAAACACCCAACAAAACTACTACTGAGAAAATCAGAAAGTTTTATGGGAAACAACATGCCAGAATTACAAGGATAAAAAGGTATGTTTATAGCTAAAAAATAATATAAAAAAGAAATTCTTAACCCTCATCAACTGATGGTTGATTTGCTTAATGAATGACTAATGTTTTTTTAATTTTTAATAACTGACTACTTTACATTTTATATCAAAACTTAGGAATTGTCAAATACTTTGCATATATGGGTATGACAACAATATTGGCATCAATAAAGTTCAGCATGGAATATTATATTGGAGATCATTTATCATTTTCCTATTATGTGGACATGTGTATTGATTGTTAAGATGGAGTGAATAGCTATAGGAACCTTGAAAACCCCTTCTAATATATATATATATTGTAACAGTGGGTTAAAGGTAAATTCATTTTTTATAACTAGGAATATATATATATAAACAATTAATAAATCAGTTCTAAAGTATTTATTTACCCTAACTTAACAAATATTTCTAATTTATAAACACCATGAAAAGCAAGATACTTATTTACTGAATATCTCTTCTTATCTTCCTATCCTTATTACATTAGGTCATTGAAGCAACCACAGTGGAAATCAAAACAAAAGATTAAATTTCTAATTATCGTGTTAGTAATGATGATTAGAGCACATGATAAAATTAAAACATAATCCATCTGAATAGATGATATCCACAGATTATAATCAGATCCAAAATAAAATAAGTAAATGGATAAATGAAAATGAGAATTTCCAAGTAATTAAAAGAAAATAACTTTATTGTTAAAAGGAGGTTGCCTTGACAACAGATTGAGATTGTTGATTGTTATTGATATTGAAATTATCTAAGTGTTGACTGATTTAATGATTAAATATATACAAATAAGCAATAAAAAAATTAAACAATAACAATAAAGTAAATAAATAATTAAATAAATACCTAATATAGAGAACGCATGATTTTTTTTTTTAAGTAAGCTTCTAAATTTTACTACATATCTTTAATATGAAAACTTCTACACCTTTTCAAAAAATATATAATTAAATTAAATGAATATGTTGAAATTTATTTTAAGTGAGTTAAGAGAAAATTTATGTCAATATGTGAACTCATGCACATCTGAAAAACAGTAACTTATTACTTTTAAAACAATGACATATTTAAATTATACACTCTGATTAATCATGATACCTATTTGATTTTATTTGTGATATATTAGTTTGTAGAAATATTTCATTTTTGAATTTGGGCAGAGAAACTGGGTAGACATTTTAAATTAACTATCTCACTAAAATATTCCTTAAAATATTTATGTTGGCATGCAAAAGAAAGAAAAAAATATTTGTATCTACATTTACTTTAGCCATAAAATAAATATAATCATATTCATTGATATTATTGCAGCTAACAAACCACAAGAATATCATATACCATCACAAAATATTTGTGCTAAATGCATTAACATCTTTATTTAATTTATTCATCAAATATTGAAATCTCTATTGTAACAATATATAAATATGTCGTTACATTAATTTAAAATAAAAACTTAAAAGTTCGCAAATAAAAGTAAAAAACTAAACGCTAAAATTAAAATGTTTGTTAAACGTATATACATTCGCACAGATGCCAAACTTTAAAAATATTTTTTTTAAAAAAAAAACAAATAAATAAGTATTTGAATGTACTTTTTTATAAAAAAAAAGTATAAGATTTAAAAATAAAAACAGGTATTAATTAATTCTTGTAATCTGTAAATGGAAATGATTGTTTATAAATTGTTTGAAAAGCAAGCTAGCCGTGGGCTCTTGTATAATTAAAATGATCTGATGAAAGATAGATAAGTAAAAAAGAGAAATTAGCTTGACCAATGGAAGCACTAAGCCTTGGCTCGGACCCTAACGAAAGTGATGGATTAGTGACGTTTTGTTGATTGAATCTGTGTGGATAATATAAAAAGGGAAATACAGTTTTTTCGGGCAGTTCCAGCGTTGTGTGTTTGAGAGTTGTGGTAGGACGCACATACCACACTCTCTATTTAAAAAAGAAAAAGGAAAAGACTGTGATACCTTGAACCAGCTATTGCCATCTCCAGAACATTATCTTCCAATGGAGGCGTCGCGGGAATTAAAAACAGGAACCTGGACTCTTCTACCATAAGCTATATGAAATGAACAATTATTAAAATCAATTAAGAACTTTCGTCAAGTTTTATAAATTGATAAACAAGCCAACTTAAATGTTAAAAACGGACTCTTATCTGACTTTTGTAAGTTTTTAAATCAAATTAATAATGTTTAATTTTATATGTTTTCCGATTGATAAAAATCATTTCCATTTTTTTTTTCTCTTATTGTATAAATTATTTGTTGTTTAAATTATAAATGATGAAATTTAAGGTTGGGTATAGACGTTGCATAGATTCGTTAGCGGTTGATAATGTTGTGGTTTTCACATTCGATTAGAATATATGTCAACGATATCACTGCAAGCATCTTACGATGAATGCTAATGGGATTTGTATATTCCCTATGCAAGTGACGCTTATCGATGACTTTGTATTTTGATCGGTTGTGTTTAATTTGGGATGTTTTTGACCGTGGAATCTGTGCAGCTGATCTATACTCAACATTTTAAAACAAATTTTATAAAATTCATTTGTGCGAACGTATCTAAATGTTAAATTTAAGTCGGGCATGAATGGCTATATAGTTTTGTAAAGTTATATTAAGGGAGGGTAATCTTAGGTTATTCGTTTCGTAGTTGAATTGGCTCAATGGATTGGATATATTTGTGTAATTAGTAGATGTAGTATGAAATCCGCTTCGGGCAGGATTGCATATATACGCCACACACCTTCTGTTTACCTATGGATGGGTTTGTAAGTCGGCAGAAGACCGCAGTCCATTCCTATGGAGTTTTTTGTTTATTGTTCTACTCGCCAACAGATGTCACATTCCTGTTGGTGGAGAGACCATGTCTTCTCTAATCTACTTACTGATCAGATGTACTTTCCTGACAGTATAGTATTTTGTGTTGTCGTATCATGCTACATTGAATACATGAATGTATCAGATGGATTGGCGCCAGTTGATTGCGAAATTTGTTGCCTAAGGTTAAATCAGGGAAGAATATTTTCTTTTCAAATGCAGATCTATGTAGTCTATTCATACTTGACTATCTAAATAAAATATTAAACTCATTGAAACTTAGTTAAATGTAAAATTAAAAGATTAATAGAAAAATCTAAAATGTTGAATTTATTCCTCAAAATTTAAATGTTATTTTATATGTGCGTAAATAAATATTTTTATGTGTTAATTTCTGGCAGTGGCTTTTATTTGTTGATATTTAAAATATAAATTAAGATATAGATTTTTATCTCTGCGTCTCCGCTGAGCTAGTGACTTGGGCTAACGATCGGAATATTTAAATAAAGTGGAATCTTAACAGCGCGTATCTGCCTACTCTATAAATTTTTCTAGGCTCAAAGGCCTAGATGGCGCCCTGGTAGTTGCAGATATTGTTTTTGCGGTTAGATTTGATCTTCACTTTCATTTCGATCGTTATACTATCTTCTAGCATAACATTTAATATCTCAATGACTGTATATTCCTTAACAATTAAATTATGAAGAAATGACAATTATTTATTCATTTAATAAAATAATAATATATCTTCCCAATTTCAGAAAATATAATTTGTTTCACTGTAAAGTAAATTATTATTTCATCAATTTTTTTGACATATGCCGACTCGCTGAGATATATCAAAGATATTTAAAGAGAAAAGGAATATTTATAGTTGGTCTATTTTTTCTAAGTATGTTCATGCTTATAATTAAGAAATACTAACTACAAAATCAATCTAAAGCAATCAAATAAGACTATTCATATTCAGTTATTTTGATGAGCATACATATATCAACAAAGTATTTATTTAAATTTAAGATTTAAAATGTAGTCTTTGGAATTATATATTGTAACGTTTATTTATATATGGTACAAATATATTGGCATTTGATAAAAGCTAAGAAAATGTAAATTTAGCGAGCTTGTTAAAAAGACACAATTAAATTTTTTTTTAGTTTGTATAAATTAATTTTTTAAAATGTACAATGAAGGTTAAATTTTTCGTCCATATTTTTTTTTATCTAATTAAAAATAAAAGTAAAGTTTGGAAAAAACAAAAGCCATACAAATTACTAATCCAGATAAGCTAAAAGAAAAATCTTTTAGCTAATTAAAAATGGCAGAATTATGCTAAAAAAATAAAGACTTTGTAACTAAAAAATATCAAAAAAATGCACAGGATTATCAATGTGTATTTTTGACAGAAACAAAAGATATGCGCAGAAGTCTGAAAACTGGATTTCGAGTATAAAAAAAAAGACCAGTTTGATCAGCATCTTGTCTTGTCTGTTTTTCCTTTGGTTGGTCCTGGATAACAAAAATATATCCAGGACCACTCTATGCTGATATAATTCTGCATGTTAAGGGTGGACTGAGGCTTTTGCTGACATCATTCCTGAAGACAGACACCAGAAAAGCTTTTGTGACCGACCAGTAGGATAAACCAAGATCAACTTATAATCGATGGCCGAGCTCATTTTCCCACAAAAAAAAACTATGCATAGTAATCTACAATCTTTGTGAACTCGCTAAGCTTACCGGTAAGTTAAGATTAACTATTCCTGATTGTGACAAAATGAAAGTTTGCAAACGATAATCCCGATAGAGACATTAATTTTATCATTCAAGAGACTTCCATTTCAAAGAATTTTCTAGAAGAAATTTGTTTGCCTAAGAACTTGTTTAACTGTTTAATTAATTGAATTATATCTGAATTAGTATGAGTGATTTCCAATAAATTAGTAATTTCTCTTTAAACATTTTAATTTGTTAGAATAAAATATTTATTTCTAATACCAACTTTTCCTTGTACGTTATTGATGATTATGATTAAATTTATTAATATTAGTTTATTAATATTTGAAAGTATAATTTATCTTTGCCAATATTCGCTGACTAAGCTCTAGGAACAATAATATCTAGAAAATAACTATAGTTACAGTAAAATATGACCCAATTTTCTTTTAAAACCAATTTCTTTTTATTTACGATGAGCGATGCGACGGCTTTCAGCGGATTCTTGTATGAATCCTGGCACCTTATTAAAATAAATAAAGAGCTGATTCTGCTAGTAATGTAAGTCAAAATAATTGGTAGGCCAGTTAATCAAAAAATATAGCTATGTTTTATAGAAATATAAACAAAATATTTATATTTTCTGTATTCATAAGTTGATTAACTTTCACTAAATTTACAGTGAATAAAAGAAGACCTACCAGATCTACCAAAATGTGGAAAAGGTTAAAATGGCTTCCCAACATGAGGCTTCGATGCAACAACCACAACCTGAGATATGTTGTAATGGTATAAAGAACATTACAACGATGACAAAAAACCCATAGCCAGAAAATGAATAGTAGTCTTAAAAAAAACTAACTACTTAAACCCTGATTATACAAATATAAAACTATTTTTTTAATATGACTTACAGAAAGAAAAATATATATATTTTTTAATATGTCTAAAAAAACAACAATTGCGGCTGATGTAGATGTAAGTCACAAGTATTTGACCAGGTAGGCGGTTACTGGAGAGAGGAAAAAGCATAGCCCAGAGTCCTTGTATGCAATATATAACATAAGACTGTCTTTAAATGCCCATCAGTCTTTTTCTAGCAGAGATCCCAAGAAAGGAGAGGGCGGACAAAGTTGCCGTGAGCCTATAAGACTCAAAATGACGAGCAACGCTCATATGTGCTTATAACTTGAGCTTCTTATTGTTAGTATTACACTTGAGCAGAAAAAACACAGGTGAATGTGGAAATGTATCTCATTCCCACCGTGTTAGACTCAAAAGTAGGCGTTAAAGCTGCATGTCCCTTGTGAATGAGTCTATGAAATATATCAGCATGCTAATACAAAAAAAAAATACATGAATACAGACTTAAAGCTTAAGAATAAAATAAGTTTAAACCCCTATTTTATTCTCATCTCCTGACCGGTGGTATGTACCATTTATTTATATATAATACACATATATTGGCATTTGGTAAAAGCTAAGAAAAAGTACATTTAGCGATCTTATTAAAAAGACGCAATTAAATTTTTTTTTAGTTTGTATAATTTATTTTTTTAAAACGTACAATGAAAGTTAAATTTTTCATCCATATTTTTTTTATCTAATTAAAAATAAAAGTAAAATTTGGAAAGAACAAAAGACACACAAATTACTAATCCAGATAACCTAAAAGAAAAATCTTTTAGCTAATTAAAGATGGCAGAATTATGCTAAAAAAATAAAGGTTTTGTAACTGAAAAATATAAAAGAATGCACAGGATTATCAATGTGTATTTTTGACAAAAACAAAAGGTATGTGCAGAAGTCTGAAAACTGGACCTCAAGTACAAAAAGGAAGAGACCAGTTTCATCAGCATCTTGTCTGTTTTCCCTTTGGCTGGTCCTGGGTAACAAAAATATATCCAAACCATTCTACACTGAAATAATTCTGCATATTGGTGTGGGCCGAAGCTTTTGCTGACATCGTTCCTGAAGACAGACACTAGAAAAGCTTTTATGACCAACCAATAGGATAGACCAAAATCAATTTATAATTGATGGCTGAGCTCATTCTCCCACAAAAAAAAACTATGCATATTAATCTACAATCTTCATGAACTCACTAAGCTTACTGGTAAGTTAAGATTAACTATTCCTGATTGTGACAAAATGAAAGTTTGCAAACGATTCTTAAGAATAAGCTTAAAATAATCCCAATAGAGACATTAATTTTATCATTCAAGAGACTTCGATTTTAAAGAACTTCCTAGAAGAAATTTGTTTACCTAAGAATTTTAATTGTTTAACTGTTTAATTAATTGAATTATATCTGAATTAGTATGAGTGCTTTCCAATTAATTAGTAATTTCTCTTTAAACATTTTAATTTGTTAGAATAAAATATTTATTTCTAATACCAACTTTTCCTTGTACGTTATTGATGATTATTATTAAATTTATTAATATTAGTTTATTAAGATTTAAAAGTATAATTTACCTTTGCCAATATTCGTTGACTAAGCTCTAGGAATAATAATATCTAGAAAATAACTATAGTTACAGTAAAATATGACCCAGTTTTCTTTTAAAACCAATTTCTTTTTTATTTATGATGAGCGATGCGATGACTTTCAGCGGATTCTTGTATGAATCCTGGCGCCCTTATTAAAATAAATAAAAAGCTGATTCCGCCAGTAGCGTAAGTCGAAATAATTGGTAGGCCAGTTAATCAGGAAATATAGCTATGTTTTATAGAAATATGAACGAAATATTTAGATTTTCTTTATTCATAACTTGATTAACTTTCACTAAATTTACAGTGAGTAAAAGAAGACTTACCAGATCTACCAAAATGTGGAAAATGTTACAATATATTACAATTATTTTGTAGCAAGAATAACATAAAACAACAGAACAATGTTTTCATTTGCATTATATTATTTTCTGTATTTTTTTCATGTTCTGGTCCAATGTTCTATGATCTTTGGGCTCATAATGATCTGCAGGCAATGCTTCAGTGATATTATTTAATCAATCCCATAGTATCACTTTGAACAAGATTTCTAATGGTTTCAAATTGTCTTGGCAATTGAAAATTTTGTAAGTCAGTCATAAGAAAGATGTGTTCAAATGCAAATTATTTTCCCAAAATAATATTTAAGCAAAATATTGCATGGGGGCATCTAATACCTTACAGTTGGCCTATCTATTCACAATACACTTTTTAAACTCTATTTCAGGGATCCCCAACCCTATGCACGTGGACACCATGGTGCCCGCAGAGCATTTTACGTGTGCCTGCCGCTATCCGAACATGATAAAAAATTATTTATCTGATACAAATAAATTTAATTTTTAAAATTTCTTATAAATTATTGTATTATATATTACAGCGTAAAAATATATGCGTTAATTATATGTTAAAATTTTATTTTTGAAATAAATTATTTTTGTACATTATGTATATTATTAACAATAACCAACTATAAATTTACATTGAAAAAATAAGTGGTGCCCGCCATCTAGTTGAAAAAAATAAATGGTGCCCGCTACCTGGCTGGTATTATAAAATGTGCTCTTAAGTGCAAAAAGATTGGGGACCCCTGCTCTATTTTATAGAATATATGCTAAGAACATAATACTCATTGACAAAGAAAGCAATGTGTATATTGGGGCAATAATTAACAATTCCTGTTTAGAGATGCTTTAGGGGAAATTTTCAAAAACTTCCATCAATCAAGAAAATTAAAAAAGGACTACTATTGTGCTACATCAAAATAAATTGGCAGGGCTACGTTTTACTATTCCTTTAAAAAAAATGATAACCATCTCAAAATTTTACAAAATACCGGTCCGAAGAAATCTTAATTGTTATCATAACAACAAAATATTTGTATTTTTATATTGGACTATTTCCATCATCTAATATGTGTGTTGAATGTCTTTAGAAAAGTTTAATTTGTATTTAAATATTCCAAATGCAATCAACTGTTAGTAATATCACAGCAAACAGGTTAGTATATGCACTAACTGTTAGTAATATCACAGCAAATAGGTTAGTGTACGCACAATGTTTCAAGAGGTATTTTTCTCCCCTCTAGTTCAGATGTTGCTAGCCTGACAAGTGACAGTACTAGCATGGGATTCGAACCTGGGTCCTTAGATTTTTGATTATTGAATTTTAAGGTAACGCTCTAAACCAACTGAGCCATCCTGCCAAAGGCAAAAACAGTATGTAGTAATTTCATATTCTTATCTATGTGGTTCCTCCTGATTTCTCCACTTTTTCCTCAAAGCAAAGTTGATTAGTGGTTTCCATACATTATGTATAGTCACACTAGGTTGGCTTGTGGAATTTTTTGCCATTGTCATGTGAGCAGCTTCTTTAAATTTTCTTCTTTGTACCTTTTCTTCTTTATCCAATATTTTTGTATTTTCCCAATCAAACGTATGTTCATTGGTACATACATGGTCTGCTACCTTAGACACATCTGTTTTCTCTCTTCTAATCATCAGTTTATGTTCTTGCAAGCGCTTTTGAATGGGGCGGCTGGTCTCACCATTATATGTTCTTCCACATTCACATGGTATTCCATAGATGCAGTTTTTTCTTTTCAGCATTTCAAGTTTAGGCTTTGTAGATGTAAGAATGCCTCGTAGTGTGGTATGGCTCTGGAAAGCTGTTCTGATGTTATACTGATTGCAGATTTTCCTTAATTTGTTTGCTATTTTTGGAATGTATGGGTACACTACAGTAACAATAATTGTCTTTTATCTTGATGGTTCTTTTTGTTGTCTATTTAATGTTTTCTTAATAACAGCTAATGGATAACCATTTTTCATAAGAGTTTGTTCTATATAGATCTTTTCTTTTTCCAAATCGCCAGTTTCTGAACAAACTTCTTTTGCTCTGTTCCACAGTGATAGTATAACTTCATGTTTTGTGTTTCTGATGCGATTAGACATATAGGCTAGGTATTTTTCTATATGTGTAGGTATTTGGTAAACTGTAGTTTTGATTTTACCATGAGGGAGTCTTGTCACAAAAACATCTAAGAAAGTCAATTTTTGTTCTTGTTCTGTTTCTATTGTGAATTTAATTGAAGGGGATATCTTATTGTTGTGTGTCCAGAAAGTTTGTAGCAATGCTTCACCATGTTGCCATACAACAAATGTATCACCCACATAGCAAAGCCAAACTTTAGGTGGATATGGAGTAGTTTTTATGGCTGTGGTTTCAAGTTCTTCCATGTAAATATTGCTAATCAGGGGAGACAATGGTGAGCCCATAGCCATTCATTGATTTTGTTGGAAGAATTCTGTGTTATATTGAAAGTAGGTTGTTTTTATACAGAATGTTAATAGTTCCATTATGCTATCAATAGTAAGAGCTGTTCTGGTTTGTAAACTATTATCATCATTTAATCTTTTCCTTACAATAGACAATGCTTCTTCACATGGTACAATCATAAATAAACTTTCCACATCAAAGCTTACCAGTAAGTCAGTTCTTTCAATTTTCATGTTCTTGATTAATTCTACAAAGTGTCTAGAATCCTTGACAAAGGACTGGGTCTTGTATGCCAAAGGACTTGGAACTTTGAGAAGAAATCTTGCCAAATTCTGGCAAGGTGAATCTCTAGAACTAACAATAAATCGTAATGGAACCTGATCCTTATGGATTTTAGGTAGGCCATAAAGATGAGGAATTTTGCTGAAATATGATGTTATTTTACTTTTTTCTGAATCAGTGAAGTGCGATGCTTTCTGAGTAATGCTTGTAACTTGGTTTCCGTACATTCGATTGGGAAAATACAAAAATATTGGATAAAAAAGAAAAGGTACAAAGAAGAAAATTTAAAGAAGCTGCTCACATGACAATGGCAAAAAATCCCATAAGCCAACCTAGTGTGACTATACATAATGTATGGAAACCACTAATCAACTTTACTCTGGGGAAAAAGTGGAGAAATCAGGAAGAACCACATAGATAAGTATATGAAATTACTATATACTGTTGCCTTTGGCAGGATGGCTCAGTTGGTTAGAGCACTATCTTAAAATTGAATAATCAAGAATATAAGGACCCAGGTTCGAATCCCATGCTAGTACTGTTACTGGTCAGGCCAGAAACACCTGAATAAGAGGGGAGAAAAATACCTCTTGAAACGTTGTGCATATACTAACCTGTTTGCTGTGATATTACTAACAGTTAGTGCATATACTAACCTGTTTGCTGTGATATTACTAACATTTGTTTGCTGTGGTATTACTAACAGTTGGTGCATATACTAACCTGTTTGCTGTAATATCACTAACAGTTGAATGCATTTGGAATATTTAAATAAAAATTAAACTTTTCTAAAGACATTCAACACACATATTAGATGATGGAAATAGTCCAATATAAAAATACAGCTAGAACACCATCATCACAAATCTTCATTAAAAACAAAATATTTATTTATATTTTTAATTAGCATATGACTTTTTTGTGTTCCTTGAAAAATATCTAACATCTTACAAACTACAAACATAGTAGAAACAGAAACACTTCTAATGTAAACTTCTAATAAAATTATTCCTCCAATATCCACAAAGACAGAACTGACTGTAAAAGAGAATAAATTTAAGGATGATGATAATGAAATTTACATTGTTCCTACTAAAGACCTAGAGCAAAATAATACAAATATGATGGTAAATGAATGTCATAAAAATGAAATTAAAGTGCTTATAGAAGGTAAAGTTATCATGATTGATGATAGCAAAAGTTCAGTACACCAGGAGGAAATTAGTAAAAATAATATTAATCTGACTGAAGAATACAAACAAGACAATAGTGGAGAAAAGTTATTAGAAATAAAAAGAGAATTAAATAAAAAAGTGTTTACAGAACTTTGGTGTAAATCAAAACCACTACATCTTAAGACAGTATTGATTGAGTTAATTGAAGAAGATATTTCTGTAAAAAAAAGAATCTGAGGAAATGAATGTTGATAATATTTCATAAAAGAACTTTAATACTGAATACATAACTCAAAGAATTAAACATCAACAACAAAATATCTCTTTCAAAATGTTGCTCCGTATTTATATTGTGTTCTAGCCTGGAAACAAAACTTCCAGCAACATTTTCATCTATGGCAATTGCATTAGAATGAGTGCCCATGCACAGTTGGTTATACCTCAAAAATATATATTATATCTTAATGTACTTAAAGTTGTTCCTAAAAGATATATACCAAGAAATCCTGAAATCTTTGTATATACTTTAAAGGGAAAACTGAAAATAATATGGAAAAGCATTATATCTTTGAAAAGAGGATGATGAAATAGGTGATCAATCCAAAAGCTTCAGAGCAAGATTGAGCCACCCATGTATTATTTGAGAAATAATTTAATTAAAAAGCACTAGTTGCTTTAATAAAATCCCAAAGAAACCACCAGATAAATGGAAAACTGATTCACCCAAATCTCTCACTGCAAATACATAAATAGTTTATTTTTGGGGTAAACCACCAGATTCAAGAAGAAAGGCTGACAAAACAAACAATTGGTGAACTTTGTTCTCCTTTTTCCAAATTGAGCAAAAAAAAAAATGTTTTTACTTTTCCTTCATAAAATTTTTTTTGTCTCCACCAATAGATGTATTTTATGTTTTCTCTTTCCTCCATGTATTAATAATAAATAGGGGCATTTTTTATTGTTTTTTTTAATGGAACAATGGGCATATGAAACTGCATTTATGTGTGTCTATATATATTTATTTCATTTTAAGTAAATTTAATTAAAACTACTTGTTGTTTAAATGTCACACTCCCCTCACCACACTATATGTATTTTCTTTTCTTTTGAGTGGTTTAGTTTTTTGTTTTCATTCATTTACAATGTTAAATGGTAATAATAAAATTTCAGATGAGTTAAATATATATATATAATTCAATTAATACAGTCTATAAAATGAATGCAGGTAAATTTTAGAAAAGCCACCTGATTCAATTATTTAAATAAAAGTTTTGCAAGATAATACATTAGCTATGAAGGTGTTAGACAGAAAGTAAAAAAACAATTTTTGTTAATAAAATTTGTAAATATATATATTTAAATAATCATTTAGAAAATACGATTTTAAAATATCTGAAGTTAGAATTGACAATAAATCATTGCTTAAAAATATAATTTATAAACTTTGTTGAATTATTTATCATTGTGTCAATGTCTGGGATTTAACGTCCATCATAAGTTGCATGAAACATTTCTGACCATTAATTTATCTAAAAATTCCCCATCTTCATTCTCTAAGCATTAGCATCGAGATATCATTAATATTTTTTTCCATTCGATAATAAACACAACTCAATTTCCTTTTTGTTTCATAATTTCCTCAATAAATAACTGATTTCTTTTTTGCACCCACACATATCTCAAAAGTTTTCATTTATTTTCTTTTGTATCTTAAATATTCAATTTCTTTACATCATATTTCAAACAAAACATTTATTGAACCTCTTTCTTAACTCCTGCTATTGAATCATAAATAATCATTTCCTCTCACCAACTTCATTCTATTGATTAACTAATCATATTAAACAAAAACTTTTTTTTTCAATACTTACTCCATACTTGACAAAATAACACTAATCAGGCATTTCATTAAATATAACTTATTCATATATCTCTTCTAAATCATTAGTGTTTGCCACAGAAAATAAACTAGATGATAAAACCAGTAATATATGGAGAGATTCAATCAATCTGGTTTCATTGTAGATCTGAATAAAGAAATTTGGAGTCTCTTAAGAAATCCATTTCTAATATTTTAATATTTCAATTGTTTAAACATCCTATTAAATGGTAAAACTATTGCTTAAATTAGTGGTAAATATCTACTTATCAACTTTTGATATATTTTCTATGAGACAACTTATCTTATTGAAGAAATATGTAAAAGGCTGAAAAAGCAACTGTAATGGAATAGATTTGCAGTGCTAGAAATATTTAAATGTATAGCAAAAAAAAAAAGTTTGCTATTGACTAAAAAAAAGACTTTTTATTTATGTTTGAGGTCTTAAAGGAACCAAGCAGACAAATTCCTAATCTCTATCTATTTACTACATGATAATTCATACAATAAACAAATATGTTACAGGCTTCAACCAGCATGGTGAGTTTACTAGCTTTTTATCTCTGAGTTTATGTTAAAAAAAACCATGATGTTTTTTCTTAGCTAAAACATTAATTAGATTTTCTTGAGAGCAGGAAAAATGTATGAATATTTTTTTTAAAAAAAAAAACTATAATCATAGCAGACAAAAGTGTTAAGTTGTTAACCAAGCCAGTGATAATTGGCTGAAGGTGTAGAAAGTTAAGAATCTCCAGATTGTAGACCCAGATTGCTATTGGATGATGATATTTTATTATTTCCCTATATCTATCACTTTCAAATGAAAAAAGATTGCAGGATTGAAAGTACTGTCTAATGTTAAATGTAACATTGCTGGTCTTTTTAAGAAAACACTGATTTAAAAAAAAAAAAAGAAAGCAAAACATTCTTTATTACAAAACACAAATATCAAAAGAATGAGCAGCGTAGGATTTATTAAAATATAAGACTATAGAGGAGATTAATGGTATATCAGATAAATTGTTAAGATTAGTTTATTCAACTTAATAAAGATGTCAAATGTAAATCATATATGCATTGTGATGAAAAAATAGAGAATTTTTATTTAGATGTCCAAAATGCTTTGATTATACAAAGCAATACATTTTAAAACTATCTTGACAGACTTTAACAACTTAGAACTGAAAAATGATTGAAATATGAAAATATGGATAAATTTGGTTATGAAAATAGAAATGAGATAGAATGGAGATTCGTGGAATTTACAGAGGAAAAAAAAATTGCATTTTTGAGAAAAAATGCTAAACAAAAACAAATACAGAATTATCCAAATCAAAATATTGTAGAATTGAATTATATTTTGACTAATTAAAAAATTTATATTTTCAAATAGAAATGATTATCACTTAATGATATATATATATTAATGCTAAGCTAAAAAGAAAAAAACTATTTTAAAAAGCAGTATTAACAATTGTTACTATTAACTTTCAGAAACATTTCAATAAATTTAAATTATAACTTGTATATAATTATAAAATATTAATAGATTTTTAAGACAGTTCAGAATTGAATAAGATCAATAAGGAGATAACTATATAGATAGCTGGTACAAAAAAAAAGGCAATTCACACAACAATTTTCATCAAATGAGATTATACAAAATATGAAGAAAAGAAGAAATATGAAAATAATTTTAAAATATTCTACTAAGAATTGAATAATTAAATTGTAAAATGGTATAAAAAAGAATTGATACTATAAAAAAATATAACTATGAGTTAGCAGGGAAAGCTATAGAAGAGAATAAAAGTCTCAAAAATATAAGGCATTCTAGTATTGGAAGAAAAGTTATTTCTGCTATAAGATGAAAAGATTATCTTATTATTAAAAAAAGTAATGACATTATGAAATGTGTGAAAAAGTTACACAAAACATTATTTAATAATCTAGAATGAGAAAACAAAATAACCTCTACAATTTTGAAGCATATTCTAGATTTCCAACCATTTTAAATGAAAAAGAAAGATATGCTTTTAAATTTACAATGCAAAAAGTTCCAGAAAATGGCAGATCTTTATTGGTAATATGATAAAAAAAGGAGGAAAAAATTGTTAACAGAGTTATATATATATATGAGGTGAGTGGAAGAATGTAGTAGGGATATTAATATTTAAGAAAGGTGAAAAAGATATAAAAAATTACAGACCTTTCAATTTTGTATATTAGTTTTATAGAAGATTCTTACTTAGATTATTACAACTTAGCTACAATGATCTTTGGATTTAAACCAACAAAAGAATAGCTATAGATTATATCCAAGTACAAAAGTTATAGAAAAAACTAATGATTATGTATTACCATTATTCTCTGGATTTGCACATTATGAAAAAGATACTTAATTCTATAAGCATTCTGTGATGAATAAAGCTTTCAACCAACAAGATTTAGACTGAGGATATCATCATACTCAAAAATATTTATCAAAATAAAATCGAAATGATTAAATTACATTGTAACATTAAGAAGATTGGCATTGAGAAGAATATACAACAAAATGATTTTTTTATACCTCCAAAAAGGATTAAAATGGAAAGCAAAGAAAATAAAAATAAACAGATTCTTTAAATCATCTTGATTTTAAAGATGATATAATTATTACTCTTACGAATAATGAAAGCAATTAAGTAGTAACTAAATTTGATAAATGACTAAAATCATGTTTAATGGTTTTTCACAGAAGAAAAAATTGATTGATAATCATTAACTAGAGGAAGATATCTACAAATATCTTTATCAAATTATTAAGACAAATGAAAATATAATAAATGAAATTAATTATAGAATTAAATTTGGAATAGTGCTTTTGGTAGAATTAACTTAATATTAAAAGAAAATATGTCCATATGTTTAAAAAGAAAGATTTTTAATAAATTTGTTTGACCAGTTCTTTCATATGGATCTGAAACTCAAAAATTTAACAGAAAAGCATTACAAAAATTTCAGACAACACACAGAAGTATGGAGAGAAGTATGTTGGAAATAAAAAGGATGGATCGAAAGTGAAATACTAGGATGAGAAAATAAACAATTATCATTGACATAAATTAAGAGAATAAAATACAAATGGACTGGAAATATTGCTAGAAAAGATCACAATAGAAGGGCAGTCAAAATCTTAAACTTGATTTGAAGAGAATGTAAAAAAAAAAAAAAAAACCTAAAAATAAGCATATTTAATAGATGGATGAGATAATGAATTTTCTGGAATGATTTAGAGAAGAGATGTCTACCCTTCAGTGGATCAATAACGTTTGAAAATGATAAATCCAGAATTTTAGTGTGAACGATTTCTCTTTAAACCAGAGTACAGTAATTAATAGAAAAATAAGCTAGTGCTAAAGAAGCTATTTTTAGGAAAGAGATGCATGGTTGTTTCTAAGAATTATTTTAGATCTAACCTTTGATATGTAAGGAAGCCAAATTAGGCTATGGCTCAAGATTATTGTGAAATATAAAATTGGAACTTGTTTCACTCTTATTGTTGCAAAAAGTCACATTTAATTTAAGAGAAATGTTTCTCTGTTGTTTTAATAAAAAAATGAAAATTTTGTCTTTGTAAAAATATTTCTTAACTTTTCATAATTAAAAGCATTGTCGATTTCTGGAAAAGATCTCTTTTATAAAGTGAAAGCAATATCATCAGTCTAAATAAATTTTTCACATTCTGTTTCTAGAAGATAACTACTAAATATATTAAATAAAGTATGAGTGAAAACTCAACCATTGAATAGTTATGGTATTCAGTACAAAATATTTCTGCCGTGATTAGTATTTAAAATTATTTGGATTTTTTGGTTGGAAAGCATTGTATTAGTAAACTAATAAATTTAATGGTTTTCCTGTATATAAGAATTTAATGTAATAAGGAGTCCCTTTATTTTTTAACAGGTATAAATTAGTTGTATTAATTATAAAGACTTGAACTCAGATTTTCAAATTCCCTACAGCTATCCAATACATCTTATACAACAGGTACACACGATCATGTAGTGCGAAAAATAATAAATGATCTCCAATAAACATATTTTGTGCTGAACCAGCACTGATCAGTTGGTCCAGATCACCATTTCCCATATATACAATCAGTGCTATATTAAGATAGCAAATCTTCAAACTTTAATGGACAAGCTTCAATCTTCTTCACTCTCCAACTTTTCAATCATCCATATCAAAGAAAATCATGATGGAATGCTCAAAGCCCTTGTTGATGCCAATATTATTGTCATACCCATGTTGACTTTAAGATTAATCTGACCCTCATACATAGGACAATAATATTGGCATCAACAACAGCTTTGAGCATTCCATCCTTAGATTTTCATTGATATGAATGGCTGAAAAGTTGGAGAGTGAAGAAGATTGAAGCTTGTCCATTAAAGTTTGAAGATTTGCTAGATTAATATAAACTGAACATTGATTGTATATATGTGAGGAAGATGGTGATCTGAACCAACTGATCAGTGCTGGTTAGCACAAAATACATATATTGAAGATCATTTATCTTTTTCACATGCATGTAGCTATGTGTATCAGAAGTAAAAGATGGATTGGATAGCTCATTAAAAGTCTGAGTTCAAGTCCCTTATAATTATATTAAGTTAAGTATGGATAATTTAAATATTAGTTATTTAATAAATGTAGCAACGGCCTTTAATTTATTTTGAATGTTCTTTTAAATGTAAATAGTTAGAAATAATCTATTTACCTCAGTTTCGTTATCATCTTAATGGTTTATATGCTTCTAAGAAAATTCTGATGAAAGTTAAGTGAATACTGATTTTCTAAGATACAGACTAAACAATGCTTAGTTTACTTGATTAAACAAAACTTTAATTTTTATCTGAATTACCGATTCATATATATTAAATTGAGAATCACAATAGCTAAATAAATTTTAATCCCCCCACCCCACCCCAATTAAACCATTTTAAAAAGGCTTGCTGAAATTGCTGTTAAAAGATTTGAATTTAAGTTAATGTATGCTATGTGTAACCGAATTATATATTTATATTCCTCAAAAAGTTCAATCTCAAAAATACAAAAACAATAACAAGAATTTATGTGTAATGTGTTACATCAATTATTGTTAATAATGATAATTGTTAGAGGAGGTGTAGAGTTTAAAAGAAAGTATTATTTATTATAAAATAACGAATTTCAACTTAATTGTTCTGAATTATACAGCTTTTTTTTTTTCAAAACATATGAATGTAATTTATCCCGATTCAATATCTTGTATTCTGAATGTAATAATAGTAGATATTATATATACACAAGATATTTCATTTAATAATAAATCACAAAAATTTTTATGCTATTTCATAATACACAATCGATTAGTAAAAAAAAAAAAAACAGCAATTATTTAACTTCATAAAGTATATTATTTAAACTGTATTCTTAAAAAAATAAAACAAACATATTTCATAAATAAAACAAATAACTTAACATATGATTTACATTGGACTCTATCAAAATAATAATCTCAAATAAAACAAATCTAACATACTAAATTACAAAAAAAAAAAAAAAAGAATACACTTTTTAACCCTAATCCTCTATCACCAAACACATTTTTTAAAAAATCTGTTAGCTACTAGTAAGACAAATATTCCATATCTTCCATATACAATTTTAATGTTTATGTACAGAAAAAATTATATATCTTATACATGTTATGTAATCATGTTGTTGTTGTTGTTATTGCTGCTGCTGCTACTGCTGCTGCCGCCGCTGCCGTTGTTGTTGTTGTTTTTGTTGTTGTTGTTGTTGTTGTTATTATTATTATTATTATAATAGTAATAATAATAATGGGAAATATATTATAAAGATTATGTGTAACTTTATTTATTGATTATAATTTTAAAAATGACTACAAAAAGAAAATGTTATAATTCATTACATAAAAGACAACTTGAAAATTCACCCAAAACAGAAGGAAAACTAATTAGATAATGTAAATATATTCATTTTAAAAAATCTGTTTATCTTTTGTCAATTTTTACATAATTTACACAACAGGACATTATTATGGAGAACTTTTAATTAAGATTGACCATCTAAGTGTAATCAAATAAATAAAAATTTATTGCACTGCATGATATAGTGATAGTTTCAGGAGCTAAAGGTCCTTACACTGCAACTCAATAGTGTCATTTCAGATGCTTCCAAATCACACTAGCTATTGAAGAAAATGTAATTATTAATATAAAAATTTACTGATTAATTCATTTCCCATTCTTTATTTTGTAATTTATTTTTAAATGTTGTTGCTTCCTAACCACCAAATTTCCAAATTTCTCAGAAAATACTATAAAAGTTTCTTTTTTGTTAAAAGATAATATAAAAACATGGTCTCAATTTCAATAAAGTTTATGAATTTTTAAGTATTCATTAAAATATATTTTTCTTCATTGAATTTCATTCTAATTTACTGCAATTTGTTTTAATTGTATGTGTGTATTCAAGATTAATTTAAAACACTTTTGTTAAAATAATAAAATATGATAATAATGAAAATTGAAAAGACCTTGCATAGAGGAATAGCTAGGGAGATAGGAGACCACTTCTCTGAATAGAATCTTCAAAAGTGACACACTTTCAACATTTTTTTAAAAAAATTCTTTAGTTCTCTTGTGTAATAAAAGTTAAATCCCATTATTTTTTTATTAATATTATAGTATAAAACTATGCAGGAATTTAGCTTTAAAAAAAGGGGCTTTTGTAGTTAATTCATGCATTCTTCATATTGCTTCATTTCATTTCCATTTTACATTTAAAATGAGCAGTAGCAGTAGTTGTAGCTGTGGCTGTAGTAATAGTAATAATAGTGGTAGTAGTAGTAGTCATAGTAGTAGCAGTAGTAATAAATAATAATATTAATAATAATTCAATTTATTCATAAATAAACAGCTCAAAAGAGGACACAATCATTTACAAAGTAATGCATGTCTGTATTATAAAATTGCATAGATGTGTTTAAAATTACTATTTACATTAATAATATCAACATAAAATTGACTTTATTTTGTCCTTGAATTGTATATAGTTTAAAGATAAAATATCAATATCTGTTAACTTTTTATTATACTCCAGTTGCAATCTATGTAATGGTGCATTAATGGAATGTCTCAACATAGGTAAATAAAACAATTTATGACATCTAGAATTATAAGTTAGAATGCTAATCGAAATACTTATAATTGCATATTCTAATGATACAGTACCATGCACAA
Source organism: Epiperipatus broadwayi (assembly GCA_028023455.1). NCBI lineage: Eukaryota > Metazoa > Onychophora > Udeonychophora > Euonychophora > Peripatidae > Epiperipatus > Epiperipatus broadwayi. The sequence continues at coordinate 6,097,104 of JAQFVV010000048.1, read as the reverse complement.
TTTTAAATAAAAATGACATGTTGTTTATTTTCTTAGTATATATTTTATTTTTATAAATATAATTTACTTATATTTAATTGATTGTATGTATTCCAAACAATAGAACCATAATGCAGAACAGGCACAATTAATGTATCAAATAGTAACCTATATATTTCTAATTTAAATTGAATATTTGATCTCAAAATTATGCCCATAAATTTTAAGAGACTTATTAACTACTGTATGAATATGATCATTAAATGTATGACCATTTGTGAAAATAATTCCTAGATCTTTCTGCTTAAAAGTTATGGTTATTCTGTTTCCATTAACATAATATTGACCATTATTAAACTGTTTTGTTTTTTTTTTTATAAGACACCGAATTGCATTTTTTATGTTTATTTGTATATTATGACATGGCACTGATTACAAAAAGCATTAATATAATTTTGCAATACTTTATGATTATTTATACATTGGATCTCCAAAAAGACCTTAATATCATCTACATAGCATATTTTCCCCAGCTATGATAGAAACCATATCAGAAGAATAGGACTTAAAATACTTCCTTGGGGTATTCCACACTCATAAGTAACCATAAAACAAAATTCTTCAATAATATACACATAATTCTTTCTATTAATAAAAAAAGACTTTAAACATTTTAAAAGATTAATTGATAAACCAATTATATCCACTTTCATTAGTAAAATATTATGATCTAAGTTATCAAAAGCTTTAGACAAATCAAAATAAATAACATCAAGTTGACTTTGAGAATCAATAAGTTGTGCTATAACATCTGACATGTGCAACAAATTTGTTTCTATAAATCTTCCTGGTAAACAACCATGTACAAATGAAGGAATAATATTTTTTAATTGGTATATAATCCTATTATAAATCGATTTTTTCCAATATTTTAGCACAAATTGCCACAAAGAAGTAAGCCTAAAATTAGATAAATCTGATTTTTTTCCAGAATTATAAATTGGAACTATTTTTGCAATTTTGTAATAATCAGGAAAAACAGATGTTTGTAGTGGCAAATTAAATATATATACTAAAGTAGGGGCTAAAAGCTCAATACAACCTTTATAAATAAATATAAGTATATCACCATGCACAATATTTCTCATTTTTTAAAGATTTAGACGCTGATATAATCTCATCCACACTCAGACTAGTTATACTTATTAAATTGCTATTATCTATAAGATTATTAGCAAAATGGTAATTGTGAGAATACACATTATTATGAATCATTTGAAATAAAAAATATCTCATAAAATTATCTGACTTAATATCTATTGTTCTCCATTTCTAACTTTAAGATGTCCTTTCATGACATCCCAAAATTGCTTTGGATTGTTACTGTTATTTTGTATGTTTTCCATATACAAATAAAAATTGTCTTTCCAATTTTCTTATCAAAAATCTATAATTTTTAGTTATTTAAAAACATTCTCCATATTTTTTGAACAAATTATAAAAACACTGTTTTCTCTTTATATGTTTTATAAGTTTGTTTGAAAATTGTTTAGGATATTTAGCTGATTTAACATGTTTCATTGGAGTAAATCTATCTACTACATCAAATAACAATTTTTGAAATATTTCTTCTGCTATTGATGCATCCTTACTGTTGTAAACTTCCTCCCAGTTTATATCTTTAATTGCTCAATCCAAACAAAACAATTACCTCTAGCATATTTTTTTTTTTTTTTTAGCGAAAGATCTAAATTTAATTATTTTGATGTTTAATGCCAATTCAATCTCCAGTGTAAAATGACAATAATCTTCAGTCACAAGGATATTCACATTTTTGTATATGAATATATTCATAATTTGTAATTATTAAATCCAAAGTATATCTATGATTATTGTTTATATCATTGACCTCCTTTAGATCCAAAAACTTAAGTAATTGCATCAAGCCATTAAATTTGACATTGTTTTGACAAACATTGTTTCCATAATATGCAATGTTCAAATCTTCCATAATTAATACTTTACGCTTATATAAAACCAGAAATAACTCTAATGGCTCTAAAATTGATTTCAAACATTTCTGTAAAACATTAGACATAATATACTTATTTCTCAATAATACTTTAGAATTATTTAATTCAATTTCAATCCATACAGCACCAAATAAAAAATCTGTATACACTTACAAGTAATATATTTCCCAAATGCAACTAATACATCTCCACCTCTGGCAGCTATAGATACTGGTCTATCATTTCTAAAAACACTAGATCTGTCAACTATCAAATGTTCATTATAAATATCTTCCTTTAGCCATGTCTCTGTTAAACAAATAATGTCATATTCTGTTACAGTTTTATGATTAATTTTCCCTAACTTTTATTCATCAATACTAATTTGTTCAGAATATACATATTCTAACTGTAGTATCTTATCATATCCAATTTGTGTCATTTACTTCTTTGGTAATATCATTTTCATTTATAGCTTGATTTATGTAATCATCCATAAAAAAAAGCTCTGGGTTTGTCATATATTCTACATATCGTTTATCCACTTAAATGCAAAAAGAAGCATAGTTTTTATTTTCAGTTGGCATTTTATAACAACAACTGAAGTCTTAAGTTTATCCATTAGATAATTAATAATATCTTTCTCATTCACTGCAATATCAATGCTTGTGAGAAATTTTTTTAAATAAATTGCTCTTGGTTTTTTTTACAGCCAAAATATTATGATTTTCTTGAATTCATATTATGGGTATTTTATTTGCTTTCTTTTTATATGACTGTAATAAAACCATCATTACTATCCTTAATTTCTCCATCGGGTACCATTAATTTAATACAATCAGAATTATTTTGATGTATACTTTTAATTTTATTTCCATTATTATCATCATTTTTATTATTATTAATACTCTCACCATTATCAGATGATATCATTATCTCAGCCAAGGTCTGAGTACTATTCTTCTCACTTTTCTTTTTGAAATTATAAGTCAATAATTGAATATCCTGGCACTTCACTGATGAAGCCAGTAGCAGAAACTGGGTTGATGATATTCTGCAAAGCTTGCTGAGAGCTTATTTGCAAGCTCTTTATAAAACAAAATGAATATATTTATAAGATTTTCCATCTATTTCAGAAAAATCCACTTTAGCTTTATTATTAGTAGATTGCCTTGCAATACTATTATCATTACTAACTTTTTCTTTTCACGTGTCAAAGCGAACCTGCAAACCTGGGACAACTGCTTGTAAGGCAGCTGTGCTGACGTCTCAACCACCAATGCTTGACATTATTACTAACTTGTTTAGTATATTTTCCCTCTTTTAAATATTTGAGATTTATTCTTTTTAACTTTATTGCCACCAGTCATCACTCCTAGCTTAACTTTACTTTTTATAAATGTAACAATTTACTATAGATAAATACTCTTCATATAATAGAGATATATATGGGAGATAGTGACCTGGTCCAACTGATGAGTGTGGATTCAGTATGAAATGCATCTTGGGGGTCAGTTGTCTTTTACTGTATCTTTATTTATATGAATTTAAAAGAATGGGGAAGTATGGAGATTGTTTGATATATCTATAAATAAAAAATAGTCATATATCACATGACCCCATTTCTTTTTTAAGCTTGTAAAATATAAACAAAGAGCGTAGCTAATTTCTCAACAAGCTATGTGATAAATGCTTAGCTAGAGAAAGCATTTAAAATATCTCTGTCAGAAACCATGACCCAAACCTTGTTTATTGTTATCAGTATTATCAACTTTATGTCTTATCTGATTAAATTCTTTTTGCTCAATTAAATTCATTAGTGTTTCTTTTAAAAACAAGTTTTCTTTAATAAATAAATTATCTAGCTTTTGTTCAATTGTAACTATGTGACATAAAAAAAAAATTGAAACTAAAAAAAAATTGTTTACAATAATTACTATTATTATTAGACCCTGTTATTTCTTGCTCCAAATTAAATGCATCATTTGAAGAATGTTTTAATGTAATATTTTCTCCATTATCACTAATATCAAAATCAGTTTGTGTATCAAAATTAAAATTAATCTTATCTTTTAACTAAATCAGTTCATAATCTATTCTATTACAATCATGACATAGATAACAATTATTCCCATTCAATCTAAGCATATTTAAATCTAATGAATTCAGTTTTAAATATTTTCCATAAAATCATAGAACAAATTCCAGAACAAGTTATAGACAGATGTTACTTAGTAATATCAGAAAAACAAAACTGACATATTCCATTGCAATTAGTTTAATTCAGGGGTCCCCAACATTTTTGCACTTAAGAGCACATTCTATAATACCGGCCAGGTGGCGGGCACCATTTATTTTTTCCAATGTAAATTTATAGTTGGATATTGTATTATAAATATTTATTTCAAAAATAAAATTTTAACATATAATTAATGTTTATATTTTTACGCTGTAAAAGTATAGTATGCCCTACAATTTGATTACAATATAATACAACAATTTATAAGAAATTTTAAAAACTAAATTTATTTGTATCAGATAAATAATTTTTTATCATGTTCGGATAGCGGCGGGCACACGTAAAATGGTCTGCGGGCACCATGGTGCCTGCGGGCATAGGGTTGGGGACCCCTGGTATAATTGTTTTTATTATTAATTAAGGAAATATTCAAATTATCACTCTTACTTTGTTTTACAGTTCAATGTTTTATACTATGATGACCATTCTGCTGTTTGACCATATCAACCATTTTATTTTCTAAAATAGGAAATTGTTTTTTACATTTATCACATGTAAAATCAATTAATCCATCATTATATTTCTGCCCATGTATTTTGATTCAGTATTAATACATGTTATATAAAACTTATTTCCACACTTTTTGCAATTAATTCTTAGTTGTTTTCCAAAATTAGATTATTATAACTAGCACATGACATTCCACCCATCGGTCTACAGATGATGATGATGATAATAATAATAATAAGGATAAGGAGGAGGAGGAGAGAATGATGATGATAATAATAATATTTTAATTACAGTTTGATATTAAATACAGTTTAGATTTATGAGCTTATTATAATAAAAAAATATTGTGATTTTGATCTTAAATACAAAATAAAAATATATTGTTATGATATATAAATATACCATTACATTAATTTAAAATAAAAACTTTAAGTTCGCAAATAAAAATAAATTTATTAAAAACTAAAAGCTAAAAAAATTAAAGAGTTGTTCAATATATATATTCGCACAGGTGCAAAACTTTACAAGTATTTTTTTTTTTTTTGATTAAAAAAAAAAAAAAGAGTGTTTGAACGTATTTTTTTATAAAAAAAAAAAAAAAAAGTACAAGACATAAAAATAAAATGTTTTTGTGAAAAGATTTATATATATTTTTGTAAATGGAAATGATTGTTTTATAAATTAATTAAAAAACAAACTAGCCCTTGGGGCTCTTATATAATTAAAAAGTCAGAGGGAAAGCTATAGATAAGAGAATAAAAAGAATTAGCTTGATCAATGGAAGCACCAAGCCTCAGCTCGGACTCTAATGAAAATGATGGATTAGTGACATTTTGTTCGTGGAATCCATAGGATCATTATAAAAGGAAAACGATTCAAATTAAAACAGTTCCAGACAGTTACAGCTTGATCATTTTTGAGAGGTGTGATAGGACGCACATATCACCCTCTCTCAATTATTTAAAAATGAAATGACTGTGATACCAGAATGGAACCAGCTAAGGCCACCTCCAGAATATCAGACCGGTCTTCCACTGGGAACATCGAGGGAATTGGCATCAAGAACCATGACTCTTCTACTGTAAGCTATTGAACTGAACCATTTTAAAATTTAAAGTAATTAAGAACTTTCGTCAAGATTTGACAAGTTTAATAAACAAACTAAATCTAATTTTTGTAAAATGAACTATAATCTGACTTTTCCAAATCAATTATTGTTTAATTTTTTTACATTTAAGTTTGCTAAAAAAATCATTTCCATTTTTATTTTATTTCTATTAATATTTATTTGTATAAATTAATTAAATGCCTTAAATTTAAGTGGGCATAGACGCTTGCATGGATTTGTTCACATTTAATTATGTTTTTGTTTTCATATTTGATCAAAATATATAAACATTCGATAAATAATGACATCTTACGTTGAATATCTAAAATGTATTTATTCGGATGTATTTTTAGTTATTGGTCCCAATGCGGCATCTTATGATGAATGCCATTGGGTTTCTTGTGAATTCCCTCTGCAATTACATCAATGACTTTATATTTTGATCATTTATGTTTATTTTGAAATGTTTTTGAGCGTGTAATCTGTGTAGTCGATCTATGCTCAACATTAAAAAAAAAACTTTTATAAATCCATCTGTGCGAATTTATATAAATGTTAAATTTAAGTCGGGCGTGAATGGCTATATAGATTTGTAAAATTATATTAATTAATTAGGGGAGGGTAATCTTAGGTTATTTGTTTCGTAGTTAAATTGGGTCAATGGATTGGATATATTGGTGTAGTTAGTAGATGTAATATGAGGTTCGCTACATGCAGGATCTCCATTAAACTCTAAACCTTTGAGAAATTATCGCAATAGTATTTCCTATCTGACCAAACTAAATTATTTATTAATTCTTTTTATTTGATGTTTTTTTTTTTTTAAATCATTTCCATTTTTATTTTTATTTTTTTTATTAATACTGTATAAATTAATTAAATGCATTAAATTTGAGTTGGGCATAGACGCTTGCATAGATTCGTTCACGTTTAATTAGGTTTTGTTTTCATATTTGATTAAAATATATAGACATTCGGTAAATAATGATATCTTACGTTGAATATCTAAAATGTATTTATTCGGATGTCTTTTTAGTTATTGGTGTCAATGCGGCATCTTATGATGAATGCCATGGGGTTTCTTGTGAATCCCCTCTGCAATTACATCAATGACTTTATATTTTGATCATTTATGTTTATTATGAAATGTTTTTGAGTGTGTAATCTGTGTAGTCGATCTATGCTCAACATTAAAAAAAAAAAAAACTTTATAAAATTCATCTGTGCGAACTTATAAAAGTTAAAATGTAAATTAAAATCTAAAATCAAAGTTAAAAATGTAAGTCAAATTTTAAAATGTAAAACTGATACTAAAATAATTTTAAATCTTATATATGTTAAAATAAATGTTTGTGTGTGTTATTTCTGGCAGTGGTTTCCTTTATTTTGAAAATGTTTTTAGATAGGAATTATTTTATTATCTCTGCTGTTCCACTGAGCTAGTGACATTGGGCTAACGGTCGGAATCAAAATATATAAATAAAAAAATTTTTTTCCAAACTTACGTATCTGCCTACTTTATAAATTTTCTAGGTTCAAATGCCTAGTGACGCCCTGTAGTGTAGATACATTAAGTATCCACTTCACCCCGATCATTATAATTGGCCCCACATTGTGTGCCAATTATAACGATCGGGTTGAAGTGGATACTTAACGTATCTACACTACAGGGCGCCACTAGGCATTTGAACCTATAATGATTGGGTGAAGTGGATACTTAACGCATCTACACTACAGGGCACCACTAAGCATTTGAACCTAGAAAATTTATAAAGTAGGCAGATATGTAAGTTTGGGAAAAAAAAAATTTTATTTATATATTTTGATTCCGACCGTTAGCCCAATGTCACCAACTCAGTGGAACAGCAGAGATAATAAAATAATTCCTATCTAAAAAACATTTTCAAAATAAAGGAAACCACTGCCAGAAATAACACACACAAACATTTATTTTAACATATATAAGATTTAAAATTATTTTAGTATCAGTTTTACATTTTAAAATTTGACTTACATTTTTAACTTTGATTTTAGATTTTAATTTACATTTTAACTTTTATAAGTTCGCACAGATGAATTTTATAAAGTTTTTTTTTTAATGTTGACCATAGATCGACTACACAGATTACACACTCAAAAACATTTCATAATAAACATAAATAATCAAAATATAAAGTCATTGATGTAATTGCAGAGGAAATTCACAAGAAACCCCGTGGCATTCATCATAAGATGCCGCATTGACACCAATAACTAAAAAAACATCCGAATAAATACATTTTAGATATTCAACGTAAGATATCATTATTTACCGAATGTCTATATTTTAATCAAATATGAAAACAAAACCTAATTAAACGTGAACGAATCTATGCAAGCATCTATGCCCAACTCAAATTTAATGCATTTAATTAATTTATACAGTATTAATAAAAATAAAAAAATAAAAATGGAAATGATTTTTAAAAAATACATTCAATAAAACAAATAATTAATAACTGATTACGTTTGGTCAGATAAGAATTTCTATTGCAATTACTTTAAATACTGGGAAAATTTTATACTTAGAGTTATTGTTTTTGAAAATGTTCATAAAGTTCTTATGGTTTTAAAAAGTTCAGCTTTATCTGATGCTTGCCATTTGAATGTGAATTCCCACACCATCCTAAAGAGATTGGTATTCTGTTGGCCATTTTATTTATTCCTCCGGAGGTTTTTTACTTTAGCTGGTCCTCAATGTAGAAAACGATTTGTTATTTCTCTCTCCTCTTTTTAGTAGAACTGAAGGGATTGAAGAGTGCATCTTTTCAATCCCTTCTCCTTCAACTCCATACTAACACATACCATTGCTATCACACATCTCTCCCTTCTCTTTCTACACTCACTAAAAATTTATTTCCAAACTTTTTCTTTTATAAGTAACTTTCAGATCCAATGGACATTACATCATCGATGATGATGATTCTTCCATTGAGGTCCGATTCCCCAATGGATTTCTTTCATTGGCCATTCTGTTCCTATTGTTTTTCCTCTCCTATCTGACCTTTGCTTATGCATTTTGAAATGCCCAAAGGCTGGTTTACTTTTACTAATTAAAATTAATCATTTCCATTTTATACAAATTAATTAAATTATTTTGCAAACTTAAAGATATATTTTTATCTCTACATCTTTTTAAGTTTTTGCTTTTAAAATACTTTTTCTATTTTTAATAAAGTTTTATTTTAATAATTTTTTCATCTGTGCGATTTTATATATATATACGAGTTTAAGATAGAATTAATTTTCAATTTTTATATCTTAAAAAAAAAAAGTTTTTAAATGCGAACTTTTTATATTAATTTCATGTTTAATAAAAAAAAAAAAAAATGTAACGGTGTATGTGCCCATTACAATATAATGAATTTAAAATCATTTGGTGTCTGGTTTATTTTTTTGAGTTGCATTTTGTCAGAATAATACAAACTATCACACCATAGGGAACTAAATTATCCACAATTTATTCATATCAATTTTATAATTAAGTTTAGATCTTAATTTATTTATTTCTATATCTATAATAATTCTTTATAGAATGATTATGGTAAACTCCAAATATGTGATAAGTAAAGACCTATGTTTGATTGCTTATCATATAGATTTTTTACTGTTTAGTCTCCTTAATGTATTATAGAAAAAGTGGATTTATTTGATGATTTGCAGTATTTTCATGTTTTAAATAAGTTTACATTCCCATTCTAATTAATATTTTTTGAAATGACTGAAACAGTATTGAAGGTAGGGGATAATATCATTTAATGAATACAAAAGTAAATGTTTATGAAGTACTGATACCTAATATGTGGTTATTATTAAATGTTGCATATAGACTATACATAGATCAATTACAATCTTAACACAATTGTAATTGTGAGATCTTTATACTAAAAAGAAACAATTATACCTTCATTTTAAAAAGTGAAGATCAATCATTTAGATAAAATATCATATAAGACTGGTAGTAGTAGTACAATCACAATGATTAATTTAGTTTTGATATGTGATAAAGCGTCTAAAAAGGATTTTATTTTCATATCAGGAAGTAGTTTTCTTTTCGACAATGGATGTTATATTTTACCCCGAACCTCTGATTTATAAATAAAATTCTTTGCAAGAAAATAATTTAAAAGATATCTTAAAGCAGGTTAAATATTAATTTTTAATTACAACATGTCAATAAAAACATTTTACTATTTTTTATTAACTTCAATAAAATATTAAAACATAAAGTTATACTCCTGTTCAATAAAGCATGGGATTAATATATAAGTACTTGAATTATATTTTTTAGTTCAAATTCACAATATATACATATTGAAAAATTAGATAAAGTTACAAAAGTATTTCTTACACAAGTAATTCAGTGCTAATGACTATTTTACAAGAAAAGTAAACACCCTGCTATTCAATTTGAGCACCTCTGATCACCATTTAATTACTAGATTGCTTGAATAATTTCCTTGAAAATAATGTGTTAGCTTAGAAAATTAACATCATTACTTGTAAAAATCTAGCTTTTAATTAAAAATTCTTAGTGAAACAATTTTAATTTATTATCTACTAAAAGTAAGATAATTAAAAACTTTAATAAAGATAAAACCATTAAAGTTGAACAATTTATTCCTGCTCCTCCCAAATATATTATATAATTTAAATAGTACAGTAGAATAGTAACAGATATAACATTCTCTTATTTATCAAACACATAATAAAACAATAAATATAAAACATCTGTAATTTACATAATAATCTAACAAGAACAGCATAAGGCAGATAAGTAATCCCCTGAAAAAATTAAAAGGCAAGCTCTCTAAAAACAGCCATAATAGTGAGCTTTTGAAACAGGTTTCATGATTCAAAAATATCAGCTGAAAAGATATCAAAAGCAAATACAGCATTTTTAACTTTAATGAATAAATTTTATTATATCAATTAAAATTGATGTTGATCTTCCCCTTTAAACAGAAAACATATATCATCATGAGGCTATTATTATTTATAGACATTAACATTTCTTTCAGCTCAGTTTGACTAAAGTCACAGTGATTCTTTCCAAGATTTTGAAAAACAAATTGTGGGAATCTAATCAGTGGAATTGAACTATAAAATAATTGAGTCCCTAATGACATAATTCAACAGATGTCTCTAAAGTACAACTTTTTAAAGAATTATTGATTAAAACAAACTATAATCTACTGCTACCTTCAACCATAACTGAATAGAAGCCTATGTGCAAGAATCTATCACTTGTTTATTTAAAGATTTAGTGATCTGTGGTGAAATATATAAACAATGATCTGATGCTCGAATAGAACAAACAACTTAAAAATAAAATATCATATGAGCTTCTTGAAAGAATCTTCATATTCCCAAGATTTGACCAATTGTAAAGATAATTTCTGTAAATCTGGCCTTAGTAATGACCTGAAATATGTAAATGAGTATTCTAAAAGAAAGTGATTGTGCCTCTTTGGGAAAATGTATTTTCTTGTCTTGCTTTATTCCAATATGATCCTCCATTAACCTTGAGGTCATCTTCAGACATATATATATAATGAGCATGATGTTGTAAGTCCTATTTTTATTTTTATTAGCAATGATAAATAAAAGGGCCTTATGTAGTAATAGTTAGGTAATTTCCTACCATGTCAATGACCAGACAATTAGAAAAAGATTAAATTTCTCCAAATTCTAAATAAATTTAGAATTTTTATTTTAGGTAGCTCATAGCCAGCTTTAAATAAACTATCAACTTGACTTTTATGGTATATTAGTAATGTATATCAGTTCATAAGATAAATGATTCAATAAAAGTATTCATCTCATGGTTTTATAGACTGAATTAAATTTTTGAAATAGACCATAAACATTCATTATATTATGTGTTCTAATAATGTATCTAGGTAGCTAAATAAATGGTTGCTTTGTATATTATATTTATTTTGCAGAAATAAACAATAACTGTTTCTACTTTTTTTTATGTTTGGAAAATAAAGCAAAAAAAAAGACAAAGTATAATACATGAAACCCAATTAAAAGGATAATGATGCAAATGATAAATTCTATCTCTTAAAAACAAATAAAATTCAAATATTAATTTTAATTTGATTTCTCTTTTCAGGATTTTTTTTTTTTTAAGCTAAATTTTACAAAAAAAAAAAAAAAACCAACAACTTCTGATCTAAATTTAGTTTTAATATATATATATAGTACATTAAATTTCTAAAATAATTCAAAAAGTACTTTTAAAAGCACACTTTTAAAATTAATTTATATAATATAAAAAATAGGGTTTTTTTTTATTTATTTAATTTATTTTTTTATGAACTGATGTATATCTCATAAAACAATTTTTATAGAAGTTTGATTTATAACTATTAATTTTAATTATACACTCATACATAATCTCTCTCATACACATGTAATTCTTAATTAAATCTAATGCAATATTGTTATCTATGATGAAATAACCAGGGTGCAATAATGCATTATATCCAGGTGCTGAATATTTAGTAGCATTTATGTTAAAGATCTTTATATTCTATAATTCTTGCATTATAAATCTCAACAAAAACGTATAAAAGATTTTTTTAAAAACAAATGAGTTGGATATGTTCACTGTGTTATGTAGCATTTATCCAAATTATCATTACAATTATAAATAAAAATATAAAAATGAATTGGAAATTGGTGGGCTGCAACATCAACAAATAGTGAAAAGTGTTACTTGAAACTAAATTTAGAATAATAAAATCTCAAATATTTTACCTTTAGTATCCCACATGATCATTTCATATAGATTTAGATTTAATATTAAAAAAAAATAGATTAAATATTTGAATTATTTTCTTCACAAATTTTGCTATTAAAATGTAAGTGAATTTTAAATTTTACTATGTCAATTTGAAAACGAAAAAAATCAAATTCAAATGAGAAAGTATTATAAATTACATATAGTATAATTGATTTATTTTCAATAATTTACAGTTTGATCAATCATTTTATATTAATTATCCCTGTGTAAATATCTTGATTTAAAAGATAGCAAATATCCCTGGCATATTCATGCAATTGTGTTCTAAAGAACAGTAATGACAATTTCATTTAACTCTAAAACTTCATTAAGTGCATTCATTTTGAAAAGAATAAAACTGCTAATTCAAATTTATAAAATAATTTAACGTGGCATTCTGGATATAAGATACAAAAATAAAAAATTTCATTTATAAAATATATATATTAGGAATTTTGTCATATCTTACTTAAAAGTCCTTATAATCAAATAGAATAAAACTTTCAAGCTATTAAAAAACAGTTAATAAATAAAATGTTAAATAGAAAAATCATTTTAACATTAAAAGAAACATCCATAATTATATTTTTAAAGAAATAATAATCATCTCAATAAAATTAGTTTTAAATATTTTGATAATTATTCTTTAAAACTTAAATTTATTAATATAATGATTTGAAGAAAAAAAAACATTATACAATTTGCTTTTAAATGGTAAAATTGTTTAAATGTTTTATAAAGAAATACTCAGAGAAAAAAGATGTAAAATTTTTATTAGAGGATTAACAGCTAGAAATTATAATTAAAATGTTATCATTATACCTAAGTGTAATTTAAAATAATAATTTAAAGCATTTTTTTTTTTCAATTTTAAATATACACAAAATAATTAATAATTTAAGAAGTATAAAACAAAACTGATACTAAAAGTCATTAATTATAACAAATCATCTGAGAAAAGAATTTGATTTCAATAATAAAATATAAAATAATCCTTTGGCTGATGCTGTGGAATAATTGCAGTGAAATATGTATGATCCTCGAAAATAGTGACACAATGTTATTTGCTCAAAACTAAAGATCAACTTAGAAAAATTAAATTTACATCTAGTAAATACAATTATTTATTTTATTTTCTAATTGCTTTCATTGTAAATCAATATCTATGCTATTTGCAATTATATGTGTTTTTCAAATTACCAAAATTTATATTAAATTTTCTATTTAAATTTATTTTATCATTTTCCTGTAAAGATTATGATTATTCAAAAATAATAATAATTTAATATAAATTTCTTCAAATAGTATTATATTTATTTTTTAAGTAAGCAATCTAATTTCTTAAGTTTTGCCTGATAGGAAGGCGATTATCAAGTATAACTGAAATAACTCATTGAAATAATAAAGACTACCTAATTAAAAAATTATGATATTTACTAAATTCTGATGCATGAAATGCATATACACCTGGGTCTCATTTTACACAATAGATAGATTCCTCAGAAAACATGCGCAAACGAAATCACGCAAAAATAGATGTAACTTACCTTGAAAAAGGGGGGATACGGACTGTGATTTTTCAAGTCACATAAAAGCAAAGCACCAACATAAAATTACTTTAAAATTCGTGCAAAAAAAAAAATACGAAAATAAAATATTGTTTAATAAAAAATTTCAAATTTGAAAAAAAATAATACAAGACAAACTTTTTTTAACTATAATATTTCATTTTATTCAAAATAATATATTTTTATGCATAATTTACAGTACAGTAATTTACATTTTTTATACACGTTTTAATTATTATCACTATTTGCCAATAAACAGGTTCGTTTGCAAACTGGTAAAAAATCAGATTCTTCACAAGAGGAAATACAACTAGCCCCAATTTCACACTCATGTTGTGTTAATGGTTTTCTGGTGACAACGTAATTAGTAATTAATCTTTGAGACGATGATTTTATTAATTGTTTATGAAACTAACAACTAAAAATTAAATTCTTATTTTTGTCTTTAATTTTTTAATTTTCAATTCCGTTTAAAAATCAAATTACGTTTCACATCACAGTAATTTCAAGTCACCGTAAGTAATTTTTAAATTGTTAATTACAATTAAAAATCAGATTTTAATTGTCAAATTTAAGTGTGCCCACTGCTATTACTCACCTTTTAAAAATAAACTTGCGCACACTAAATGATTAATAATTGATTACGTTCTTTTTTACAAAGCAAAAACAGAATGTGATTTAAAATGCAAAATTAACACACACAATGTTTAAACAAATTTACATTATAATCTTGTAAAATTTAATGTGTGTATACATAAAATGTGGAAATCATGATTTTAATTTCATTATTGCATACAATCTTACTATTATAAAGCACTAAAAATATTGAAATTACTAAGATGAAAGTTGAATTCTAATAATGTGCTATTACTTTCAATATGATGTAAGTGCGCGAAATTTATTATTTAAAGTAATAGCGCATTATCGGAGTTCGACTTCCAAAGAAACATGAATCGCGTGACTTCAAAATCACATTAAATAAGTCCACGTAAAAAGAGACCCAGATGTATTCTGTTCTTAATGAATATATCTTGTATTATGCATAAAAAAGTAAATAATTATTTAAATCTTTGAAATTCTAATATGAAATTGTTAATTCATTACAATTTAAGTGGTCAGTATCATTTTTTTTACATTCACAACTTTTGACATCATTTATTAAACTATAATTATTTTTAGGTCAGATATAACTTTAATTCTTGGATTAATATAATTGATTTTATATAAACTTATGGAATAATTCAGCTTCACCTCCCCTTTTCCATGTTTAATATCTTTAAGTTATACTTAAAATCCATACTCTAGCATACATTCTTGAAATAAATAAAAAAAATATTTTATAGCAAATGTTTTTATTCACTATGCACATGCATTAAAAAGCAAAAAAAATAATTGTTTTTTAAACCATAATTGTGATTTTAGATTGAATTTGAAATAAAAGTGAGGGAGATCTAGAAATTAATTAATTCAATCTCTTGTTATGAAAAATGGCGATGAAATTAATTAATTTCTAAATCTTCCATGCTTTTATTTCAAATTCAATCTAAAAAACCCAATTGTGGTTGATAAAAACAATTATTATTTTTTTTGCTTTTTAGTGCACAGTGAATAAAAGCATTTATTATAAAATATTTTTTACCTCTATTTATTCTTACATTTTTAGTATTGGCACAGTAAATAAAAATGTCAAACCACATTGGACTTTAAATAAACTTGATACTAATAGTTTATATATATCACTAGATATTTCTTCAATATGTTAATATGTATACTCCTTATGTATATATCCTATTTAGTATATGTCCATAATTATATGTGTCTAATAAATCATTAAGTAACTTAAAATATGAAAACATTCTTTAAGCTAATTTTTTTAAGTGCCTAACAAGACTATATTGTAAACAAATTTTAATATGTACAATTTTACTTCAAATCTATTTGATTTGAAGTCAATTTTTTTTAAATAATACTTAACAAAACTATAAGTGAACTTTCTTTAATACATATGACTTTATTTTAAAGTAACTTGTAAACTAAGCTTTTAATTGAAACAAAAAAAATTCATGTATTAAGCTTGATTTTTAAATGTTCTTATAACTTTATTCAAACTTTCAATTGAAAGAGAAAAAAAAATCTCCATACTACGTTCTCGTGTCTATGAACAAACATACAGAGATTATAAATTAAATAAAAGCATTTTAAAATATCTAAAGAGATGAATGATCCTCCAAGATGCATATTCCATGTTGAACAAGCACTCATCAGTTGATTCAAGTCTTATTTCTTAATTGTCTTCATTATCTGTTCCATATTTATCAATAAGCCAATAAACATCACATGACCACCACCTCTTATGCTTGTGTATAACTGTTGTTAAAACAGGCAAAACTCACTATATATATATATATTGCCACACACAGCAAGCTAGAGTAATCAATGGATGCCAGAAGGTTTGTGCATAAAATCCCCATCTAGTGCCTACTCATCCAATATCCCCAGACTAGTTTCTGGCTTATGGCCTTCATCAGTGAGGAGCCTTGGATCTGAGAGCACAAGACTTCTGGCATCCATTGATTACTCTAGTTTGCTGTGTGTGGCAATATATATATATAGTGAGTTTTGCGTTTTAACAACAGTTATATACAAGCATAAGAGATGGTGGTCATGTGATGTTTATTGGCTTAAAACCAATCCTGCCTAATAGGATAGTGGTGGCTATGGTTATTAAAGAACCAAAGACACCAAAATGTATGGGTTCTGAACTGGGTTCATATCCATATGACAATATAAGCTAATGGGCTCGGATTGAAAACATTAAGGTGTTTTCAGTTTAAGACTCATAGTTTTGTAGTTAAATGGATATAAAAGGTGGTTGCCGGAGAGTTGCATTAGATCCTAAGATCTAGGTGCAGTGCTCTCAGATCCAAGGCTCCTCACTGACGAAGGCCATAAGCCAGAAACTAGTCTGGGGATATTGGATGAGTAGGCACTAAATGGGGATTTTATGCACAAGCCTTCTGGCATCCATTGATTACTCTAGCTTGCTGTGTGTGGCAATATATATAGTGAGTTTTGCCTGTTTTAATATTTATCAATGCCAAATCAGTACAATTTGATTTACAGGTATCAAACTTTCTGCATTCTCAACTTTGATAACAACCAGATAAATACAATACTCATTTATTAAACTAGAGATTATCTTTAAACCAAATATAAATTTAACTCTCAATAGAGATAAAGGTTTAGGCTAAATGATGATTACTGGTTCAATACAAAATGGGCTTTTTGGGAGATTCTTTAACTTTGTCAGATATCTTTATTCATATATTTCAAGAATGTGGGGTAGAATGGAAATTTTAAAAAGAAGAGATCATTAATTATTCTATATATTTATATAAAGCCAGATACATTAATCTTTAACTGATAGTTAAAATTATGTATAGGCTGGAGATAATCTCTAGTTTCATAAAAGATTAATAATAATCATTAGTATATTTATCTGAAGTAGTATCAAAATTGTGAGGCAATAAGTTTAATACTCGTAAATTAAATTGTAATGATTTGATATTAATAAATACTGATTATATAATAAAGACATAACTAATAGATATAAGATTTGGTCATCATGGCATGAAATGTGTATCTCGGTGTCATTTGTCTTTTTCAGAAGTCTATTCACAATTCATAAATGTGTAATGGAGTGAAAGTTTTTAAGTATATCTTAAAATTATTGATTAAATCATTTTTTTTTCTCAAAAATTAAGATGAATCACAATAACTACAATGAATAAAAATAAAAATCAATTTTCTTATCATGACCATTTAGGGAACAATATTATAGTATAAATAAAATTATGTATTCCTTCATCATCGTCAGAAATTATCACAGAATTAAGATTTCTCTAATATTTTCCCACAATTCACTATTGGAAAATATTTTTTCTTCATGATGATTTTCATTTTGCAATAGTTCATTGACCATCATTTTATTTAACTATATCCCCACCTAATTTGATTTTAATTCTTTAATTATCCTATCTTCTTTGGTACTCCACATATATTTATTTTTATACATCATTGTGTTTTTTTAATTCTTCTTTTAATTCAAAGTTTATGTTTCATAGATTATATATTTTTTCCTTTTTTAAATACAAGAGTATATAGTTACTTTAAATAAAATATTAATTTGACCAATAAAAAACTATCACTTTTATTCTTCTAATTATTTGTTCAAACATTTTATTCCCTTCTGTTGTTACGATTATTACAGTATCAAAATATCTGTCATTTATTAGTGATTATATGAATTTTTTTTTTTTCATAATGAACTATCATTTTATTACTGTTTGTATGAATGCTTAATAGTACATTTAGAATTATAAAAATTAAGTCCATCCATTTTATTGCTGGACATTTTTATTTAACCTTTCTAAACACTTCTCTTACTTAATTAGACCATTTTTGCAATTTATTCCCATTCACTACACATCTCTAAACAAGGCAATTCTATTAAACATTAATTTTCTACACTATTTTCAGGCCTATCTGCACACTGGATGAATTTACTATTTCTTGACTGTAGTTCATTAGATGTTGTTACAAAAGCAATATCAACAAATTTAAAACATGAAAATCACAAATCAATATTTAAATAAATTATGCCATCCTTTCCAAAAAATTGCTGTAACTTTATTGATGGTATGCCATTTCATAATAATATTTTTTTCACTTTCCTGGATTTTAAGAAATTAATCATAACTAATGTACATTACTTTATCAGATAGTTTAGCTCTCTTTCACTTAATCTTATACTTTGGTTATTATCAATATAAAACATTCCAACTGAACTGGACAATTATCAACAGACCCTAATAAAAGGAGAAAATAAAATATTATTCCCTTTCCAGTGCAGTTGAAATAAATCATGTTAAAAATAATTACATTACTAATACACAAAGTATAAGTTATTATGTCAAAAACAGTATGCTTGAAGTAATAGAAAAGTGAAATTTAACATTAAATAAACAAATAATTGAGTAGATTGAGCATAAGAAAAGGCAGAAGGGAATCACAATCTATAGAGCTTGAATTCTAAGATCTGATACTTTACCACTGTATTAAAATATGTAGGATATTCTACATGTGCAAGGTTTTTTAATCCACTTCATAAAACACTTCAGTAAAATGTCATTATTACCAATAAGTTGCAGATAAATACTAAAAATTTATTTATTTATTCATTGTATTTTTTTCCAATAAAAATATTAAAGGTGAGAGGGCATTATTTAAAATACCTATTGTATATAGAGTGCCAAGCAATGAAAAATTGTCACTAATAATGTTTATCTTTTGGCTGAAGTATTTTAATGCTTAACTGTTCAATTTGCTTTCAGGCAGGGAACTCAACAAGCATAGAGTATATAATGCACACCACAATGTTTTATAAATCATTTTTTCCATGTACAATTAAATATGATATTACTATGTAAACATTTCACAAACTTATATGCAAATATATATTTATAAAATGAACTCAATATTAACTATCGTTTTTTTTTCTTTATATTGACTGACTGTATTTAATATTAATTCTACATTACTGATAAAAGCTTGAAATGTTACCAGCATTTTTTTTTAACTCTTAAAATTTACAAAGTATCTCATTTATATTCTTATGATTTTTATTACTTCTTGTCTGATGAGTTTCCATGCTAATAACCCATCATTAAATTTTTAAAAGCTTAGAAACAGCTGTAAATGTTTAGCTCCTCCCCAAGAAATTTATCGTATCAACAGAAAACTAAAGAGGAAAAAAAGTCACTTAATGCTAAACCACCTAAAATAAAGTAAGACTGAAATACAAATTAAGACAACAGATTATAAATAGGGAATAGTTTGTAAAAAATAATTATTAATAAATGAAAAATGAATTATAGATGGCGATAATTATATATATAATTTCATAAATTTTATAATAGATGTCAATATTAAATCAAAATAAAAATTTCTATAATTTGTTTTAATGGAAATATATATAATTCGATTCTATTTTCTAACAATAAAAGAATATGCAAAGTTTTGCATCGACATGTAAAAATTAAATATATAGATGTAGGAATGTGAACATCTATCTATACTATAGAATATCCGACACCCCAAGGATTAAGATATAACTTTTGCTAATAATTTAAAATTTGAAATCCAGAATTAGCAAATTGAAAAAACTTATAATTGTATGTTAAATATAATATTTAAAATCAATCACAGAGGGATTGAAAAAAAAAAAAAAATTACAGTATAAAAATCTGATTAAATTTCATATGGAATTTTATGGATCTTCTCAATCCTGTAGCCTTTCTCTTCTAATCTCTCATTTGATTTTTTATATATACTTTTTCAAAAAAAAAAAAAGTTTTAATATGCCCTCTTTTCTTTTTTGTAGTATTAAGCAAGCCTTTTTTCCTATCTGAATATTCCAGGCAGATAATTTAGTCAAACTGAAACTTAGAAAATAGTCTTCACTATATTTTTCAAATGGAGAAATTAGTTGTGGTGTGCATGGTTTAGAAGAGGGATGGCGAAGACGTCCAACTACAAGGTCTCTGGAAGTCAACCGCTAAACTGACAAGAACATTGACACATTATAGTGATAAATTCAGGGCTGATTTGAATATAAAAAAATAAAAAAAATAAAAATTCAAAATTATTCTTGTTTAAAAATAGTTAAATTTAAAATAACACCTGTTATTATTGTCGATCTCAAAAATAAACCCAGGTTGGAAGAAACTAAAAAGAATTAAATTATTTTTGTGTAATGCTAGAGCTAAAATTCTTAGAAATATTTAATTGCCATTTTCCTGAGGAAAACGTGTCCTGGAGAAACAAGAATTTTAATGAACTGATTTTAAAACAAAGAAGTTGTGAACTTTTTAACACTTTGTCTAGCAACTAATAATCCCCAATGAGATTTAAAAAGAAAACAGGACTTTTTCCTATCTACAAAAAAAAATAGGTGTCAAAGCAAGCAATGAACTTTATATATAATTATTGTAAAGATTATTAGCAGAGAAAATGTGGGCATTTTCCGAGGCATAGAAATAAAGGACTTTTGTAAAATATTACTTTTATTGTTATGTATTTCTTTCTCTCTCTATCAAAGTTCATCAAAATAAAAAAAAAATTATAATTTTTTTTTTACTTTGTAATTTTTTTAATTTGCATCTAATTTATTTTAATACAATTCTAAAACAATAATTTTCTTTTTTTTCTTGAATTTTTTTTTTTTAATTTAAAGTCAGCTCTAGAAAATAATTATTTATAGGTAATTTAATAAATATTTTATAAAGTGTCATGGACAAATTATAATACTAGAGGAAGCTGAGGTAATTTAATAGTAGTCATAGTAAAACCAGTTCGTAAGCATTTTTTAAAAACGTCACCAATATTTAAGAATTACCTAAAAAAACCTTCATAAAAAAAAACACCAATTTGTAAGTACATTCTAAAAAACCAGGACTTTGAACCATTATTTTTTTCCATTCGTTTTTGTTACAGAAAAAAAAATTTTTTTTTTGGTTTCCGGTTAGAAGCCCTGAAAAAAACATAATCGCCCTCAGGTACACTTTCACAAAAAAAAAGTTGCTCCCAACATCTAAAAGTTTGGCACCCTTGGTTTAGAAGAATAATAACAAGGTCATCCATGTAGAAGGTATGTTTAATAGATTGATTAACTAAAGGTATATGGACACTAGGAAGTTTGTTTTTAATTTGAATGAATAAAGGATTAGTGTACATGATGAAGAAAAAAGCATTTAATGAAGATTTGTTTGTGGTATTATTTTATATGGAATAAAACTTGTTTTATCATTTAGAGTTATAAATATTTCTCTATTAATGAGATTAGCAAGCCTATATAAAATCAATGTGGGAATGTTATGTTGTTTGAGTAGTTTTAGGAGCTTAATTATTGGAACTGAATTAAAAGCTGATGTGATGTCCAGATGTATTACAATGGGACCAGACTTTCTAATTTGATCAATGATTATTTTGATGAGCAATATTGCAGCATGTGTTTCTTTTTTAAAAAAAAAAAAATGGCAAGTAGAAATGATGGGGAACAGAATAGACTGGATTTTATCCTAGAGTAGAGCTTCAATGCTTTTAAACAGCAATGGAGTAATGGAATTTGACCATAAATCATTGAGGAAGAATGGTTTAATGTTTTCTTTTAGAAATAATACCACTGAGACTGGATATAATTGATAAATTCTATGAATTTATATGGAAAGGTAATTTAGCAGATGATAAAATGGCTGAAATGGGAAAGAATAAATGGAGGATTGCATGAGAACCTGGATGAGTACTTTTTGGGATAATGTTTGAAATTTAAAATTTATGAATTTCATTATTGCTATCACATTGACCAAATAAGTAAGGGGAATAATAAGAGCATCAAGAAATTGAAATTTATTTTTAAAGTTGTAGAAAATATATGGCAACATATTTTCTCCAGTGATATATCGATCCTTTTTAATAATGAAGAAGCAAATTTGTGTCAGTTTACATATTCCACGATCAATTATGATGTTGGGCTAAGAATACTTTTGCCTTTTAAGAAGAAAGGCAGTCAGATATTTTTTGGGATATTTTTAAATTGTTGTTTGAGCTAGTATTGAATTAATATTATATGATGTAAGTTATGGCTTTTGATTATTATCTAGTTTTTTAACACTAAGGTTGGAGATTTATTTTTGTTTGTATAAAAATTTGGAGATTTATTTTACTATTTATAGAATTGTAATTATATTTTATAGAGCGCACAGGAAATATATGTAAATACTTAAACAGGCTTAAACCTGTAATGAATGCATCTTAAAATTTCTAATAGTCAAGCAATATTATTTTGCTGATAGAGGGACTTCACAAACCATGACACAAGATAGCTACTTTATAAAGATAAGAGCAGCCATCTTATCTTTCGTCTAAATTTCTACTTCTATAGGCCAATCTGAAGCATCCTGATTTGGGAGAGTGAAGTTGTTGTTCTCTTCACTGTTTAAGTCCACTATTTCCTTTGCTAATTAACCTTCGTGAAATCTTGTGATTTACAGTGAGTTAATGTTGCGATCTTAATACTGGAAAATCTATAAACTATTGTAGAGTTGTAATTATATTTTATAGAGTGCACAGGAAATATATGTAAATACTATTTATAAAAACTGATAATTGGATAAGAGAATTGTGCATTCATTGGATTAAATGTCATAATGTTGACTTTTTTTAAAAATATACTATGTCTTCAAGGAGGTGGCTTTAGGAATGGCAAATTTTAGTACTATTCCTACTGTGTTACCCATGGTCAGATCTAGTAGATTTTTAAGATTGACTATGAGTTAGGCATTAAAAGGAAACTGGTAGAAGAAACTGCCCAGTATTGAAGAAGACTGAATGATGAAGTGGAGATAAGAGAAGCCTTCTGCACTCGCAGGTGATCTGTTAATACAATGTAGAAATCAAAAAACAAAACAGAATAAGACATATTAAGGTCTTCCATTAGTATTATTTGATGAGGCTTGTACCTAATTTCTATTTTGTTGCATAGGTGGATTATAATTGTGTTAACAGTTAAAGTAGTATGTATAAGAATAATTAAACTCATATGTTGGTTGAGATGAAGAATTTTGAAAGATTACAATGGAATCTTGTGACAAATTAAGCCCCACCCCAGTAGCAGAAAAGTTTGAATGAGATATAACCAAATCTACCTAGATATTTTAAAGTCTATTTTAATATCTTCTGTGTGTTTAGTCTTTGTAAACAATAAGATGTGCAATGTAAACTATGTGATCCAATTATCAATGTGTAAATAACCACTGAGAATTGATTCCTCCAATACTAATAGCTGTAATTTTAATGTACATGAAATATTATATAAGAGAGAGAATAAAAAAGTAGGATTAATAAAAAAAATGATATTTGTTAGCTTAATTTTCTCAGTGATATCACTGATAATTATTCTCTATCCCAAGTATTTTGCTTTCAATTTCTTATTACTCCCTATATAAATGCTTCTGTATTTCGTTGAATGATTTGATCTCTCTGAATTGCATTTCTGTTAAGTCTCCAACTCTAAGATCCAGAAGTAAAAAATGATATAACACATCTCAAAACTTTCTTTTCAAATACCCAAGGATATTTCCTTTTAATATAAAATTATTTCTATTGTAAATATTTCATCCTAGTCTAATTCTATGATTTAATTTTATCCATTAAGTTTTCATCTATTTAATAATCTGATATGACATTATTTTAGTCTTTTTAATATTTTCTTATTTTCATCTGATAACACTTACATTTCCTGAAGCTCTGAAGTATTATTTGCAAAAATAATTACAAGTTCTGCAAAATACCAATGACATAAATAATGTCCAAGTATTTTTTATTCCTTTATATTTCTTATTGCATTGCCAAATCCATATAATAATAATAACATTTATGTTCTTTATTACTTTTTACAACCCACTATTGATGGTTTAGAATTGCCCCAGCAATATAAGTAGAGGTTCTAAAGAAGATTGCTGGGGCAATTGAAACCATCAATAGTGGGTTGTAAAAATCATTGTAAGTAATAAAGAACATAAATAATATTAATATTATTTTTTATTCCTTTAGCTTCCTATTTTAATCTGCAAAATAGTTATTGTAAAATTGTTGTAAAAAGTTTTGCAGATATAAAATCATTCTTATTAATATTAATATTCTTAGTATCATCAAGTAATTTAATCATTGATGTTGCAATATGATAAATATTCTTCAGACTATGAAGATAAATTCTCGTCAGAATACGAAAATATCATAGGTCTCAATATTGATGATCTAAAACTTTAATCATAATGGAAAATATAGAATCTACAGATTCAAAGCTTAATTGCTATTTATATACACTGGTCCCTTCTATAGCTTGATTTCAATTCTTGGATATAATCAATGTGACAAAACAACTTTTAAATCCAGATTGTTTTGCTGGTTAATAGTTTTGAAGTCAAAGTTTGCTGTAAATTCATCTTGATAAAGATTTTGAATAGAATGTTAAAAGAATCATAAGTCTGAATTTCTATTTTCTTAATCACTTTTCTTAAAATTAGTATTACAACTGCATTCTTCCAATTATCTGGTGTATCTTTATCATTTAGACATTTAGTATATAGTTTTGCCAACAATTTTTCTATTTCTTTATCTGCTTCTTTTAAGAAGACAATAGTAATTCCATTATTTTTTGGAAGCTTTTCTCTTTTTTATAGATTTAATTGTATTTCTTAATCCTTTATTTAAAATTCTTAGCAATTCAGAAGATATAGTGATTTGAAGTAGATACTCTGTTTCTTATTCTTTATTACTATAAAATTCTTTGTAAAATTTATTCATTATTTCATAATGTCATCCTTTTTTAGAAATAATTCCATCTTTTCTTCTCATTGCTGAAGTAACTTTTCTTTCAATCAAGTTTTTCTATATTTCTGAAACTGTTATTATCTTTTATAGCTTTATTTTTCAAATTCACAATTATATACACTTTGATTGCTATTAACTCTTTTTTCGGTATTTGAGTATTAACTAAGCTATGACGTACTACACAACCCACCGGTAGATATGATCGATGATGAACCAAAGCAATGGCATGGCAATTGAAACATTGGCATGACTAATCGATAGGAGTGGTGAAGGTAAGTTCGTGGTCACCTTCGAGATTTTGGAATACTGCGGTGAATTGTGGTAAATATCTGTCATTTTACCTGCTGTTGTCTTTCAAGCAAGAGGTTTTTTTTTTATTATTGTGTGTCATCCACCATTTTATGAAATTTTTAATCTGTTGTTTGCTAATTTTACATTTTGATTTTGCGGAATTATTGTTGATTTTGCAACAACATATCCGCGAATTCAGTCCACCACAGTGACTTTTATTTGTAAGTACAATTTATTTCATAGATTTTTTACTTATTATTTCTTTTGTTTATCGATTACTTAAATATGAATATGGTTTATAATTATATTCTGATTTTTCCATTTTTTTTTATTAAATGTAATCAATTTCGCTTTGTTAAATACCATCCCAAACCAAAAAAAAAAAGATTTTTTACCTATTATTTCTTTTGTTTGTCGATTACTTAAATATGAATATGATTTATAATTATATTCTGGAAACAGTACGGGAACAAAATTGGTTGTAAAATCGACCATTTTACCTTTTTCAGTATCGCAGCAACAATTTTTTTCATTTCTTTATTAAATGTAAGCGATTTGTTAAATACCATCCCAAAAAAAAAAGAAGATTTTTTACCTATTATTTCTTTTGTTTTTTGATTACTTAAATATGAATATGGTTTATAATTATATTCTGGAAACAGTACGGGAACAAAATTGGTTGTAAAATCGGCCATTTTATCTTTTTCAGTATCGCAGAAGTAAATATTTGAGAACAATTTTTTTAATTTTTATTTCTTATTAAATGTAATCGATTTGGGTTTAGCTATTATTATTTATTTTGTTTGATTATTAAAATACCTTTAAAAGTTGTACTGATGTTTGATATTTACATTTTCATAATTATTTTTATCGTAGCTATTATTTCTTTGGTTTGTCGATTACTTAAATATCGTTTACCATAATTTTTTCCATTTTCTCGTACTAAATTATTACTTAGTATTGCATTTTTTTTGCTTTCAGGGCCAAATAATTATTCAAATATCATTAATAATTGTAATGATTTTTGATTCTTTATATTTTCATAATTATTTATATTTACATTTTCATAATTTTTTTACCATAGTCAATTATTAGTTATTGTTCCATTTCTTTGTTTCAGAGTTTGGCCAACATGGCAGATGTCGACGTCTTCTTCTTGTTTGCTATTAACTAAGCTATGACATAGTACCCCAAAGGCATGCTATTCTAATCTTGCAATCTTCAAGGTGACTTCTCCATGTGATTTGCGGGCAAACTTTATCGATTAAGTTTGTTCGCAAATCACTAGATGTTATCTTAAAGATTGTAAGATTAGAATAGTATGCCTTCGATGTACTACGTCATAGCTTAGTTAACACTCAAGTACCCTTTTTTCTACCACTGAATAGACTTCTAGATATTTAATTATTTTTAATGAATCATTTTTAAAAATTTACTAATCTTTCCTTTTGAAATAAGGATCATACATTCTCTTATCTCAGTAGAAAATTTACTGGTAAATTCCTGCTTTTTTGTACCAGTTATCTTTCTTATAACAGCTCTTAATCGAGTATTAGTTATCTTCTTATTGATTTCAATTGAGTCTGAATCATCTTCAAAATCAATCGCTACTTGAATATGATTAGGACATTATAATTTGAATTCATTGGAAAGTTTCTAAAGACTAAAAATATCAATTATCAACAATGTATTTTTTAATTCATTTTTTAGTTTTGCATTAACACATATCTTACTTATATCTTATAAATCAATTATCATTTCCTGTGTTGAATCTATTAAGAACATTATAATCTTGAAATACATATTTTCTGATAATCAACTTATAATCCATTTCAGGTGTACTTCCTCATTTGAATGTTTCCATGTCCAATTTCATTTAGTATTTTTCTCAAAGAAAGAATTCATAATATATATTATAACCTACACTCCCAATACCGCTCATATACATTACATGAGCGAAATGCCCAGGCACCAGTTCTATTAATGAATAGAACAATATAACAAAATATATAATACTAAATTATTACTGAAACTCTTCAATTAAATCTATGTTCAGCTCAGCTCAGTGGGAGGCTATAGGCAGTTCATAAGATATATGATAATATGTGAATAAAAGAAGAAATATTATAAAATATTCAATATAATTTAAATTCCTTTGTTATTTAATTGTATGATAAAGAATCATAATGTTTACTTAGTACAGTCTACTAAAAATATACTTTAAACTTAATTTCTTCCTTCATCCAAATATAACATATATCAGCTTGCTATAATTATACTCTTAACAATTCTATGACTTGGCATATTATAATCTAAACATCAACCTTAATGCCAATCAAGAAATCAACAATAAGATCTCAGGGAATTTAACAAACACAGTTGAATTAAATAAACTACATTGGCCCATAAGTTATAATTATAAAGTATGATAAAATATAATGAAACAAATTGACTAAATATTTTACTGTGTTTCAATAATAAGATAATGACAGAGATAGGGTATTTTAATCTCATATCATCATCTCACAAATATACTGACCTGGCAACCTTTCTAATACATTTATCAAGTGGCAAATACTCTTTATAATGTTTGGATTAAGAAATACAATATTGTCAGACACTAACAAATTTAATATTATAACTCCAGAATAATATATCTGTTTTATAATAGATTTATGAAATGTGGAGTTGTGGAAATGGAAATACAAATGTACACAAGAATAACTCAAGACACAGTTCTTAAGATTTTAAATAACTAAACAAATCATTTATTATAGCAAATAAACTTGGTTTAACATAATATTTACAAATGGACTATTTGTTTTACATATATTTAGACTATCAAATATAAATTTTTTTTTATTTTTAGCATCAGTTTGGGGTTATCCCTACTATCAAAGCAAATTAATAACAAAGATTAAATATCCTGACTTCAAATACAGGCTTTTCCTACATGTTTCATCTATATGACAATAA
The DNA here is from genome assembly GCA_028023455.1 of Epiperipatus broadwayi. NCBI lineage: Eukaryota > Metazoa > Onychophora > Udeonychophora > Euonychophora > Peripatidae > Epiperipatus > Epiperipatus broadwayi. The sequence continues at coordinate 6,068,138 of JAQFVV010000048.1, read as the reverse complement.
ATAAATAACATGCTATATTGTTAGCACAAAAAAAATACTTTTGAGAGGATATTACTCTTGACTAACCAAATAAATCAAATTACTTATATTTGGCTTTCAGCAAAGCAACTTTCTCTAATTGACTAATAATCACTTTCAATTACGTATATCTTTCATTTATAGCACAAAATCCTGTTTATTCTGATGATTTGATGATTTGTAACATTATTTAAATAAATACACTGTATTTTAAAATATTTATTTCCCGTTTTAATCTTAATACTTTATACTTCTATTAAATGAATGTAGTATATTTCAAAAACATTCATTTCTCATTTTAATTTCAATAATTCTATACTTTGCATACGCGATATTATTTATATTACGCGTGTGTGTGCACATTCAAGCAGCAATAATGTAAAACAATCTTTTCTATAAACTCTCCATTCATTAAGAAAATATCATACAATTATTTTATTTCGAACAATGTTGCAATTCATCAATAAAAAATATGACACTAATACTACATCAAGAGTTAATCTAACAATTTATCTAGCCACATATTAATTAACACAAAGCTATATTTTTATGATTATATATACTATATGTTACAAGGGGAATCTACATGAGGAGCAGATAAACATTTACTGAACACTTCTACAATAATTCATCTGATTCTAAATATACCTTTGGTGGAGAACATTTACTCAACACCAAGAATCCAAGAAAAACGTCACATAACTTCCTAAGCATCATTTAATCATACTTCAACAATAACTCATCTACTTCTAAATATATTATTGGTGGGGAATTATTCCTCATCGCCAGGGCCCTAAAAACACCACTTCAAAAAAAAAATATCATTAATCATACGCATGTAAATAAACTAGGCTCCACTCGTGGAAAATTATTAACATATACTAAATAAGCAAGATCTTTTATTCCTACAGACATTATAATGCAAAGATTCCTTTCTATTCTCATAGCTTATCTAAATATTGAACGTTATAAATACACACTGGCAGATAAATACATACGGATAACATACTAATCCATTCAATTCAGTAGAATACGACAATGTACGCAACTTATGCATAAAATATTCACAAATTATATTTTATCAAACAAATATTATAATTGTGCAAAACAAACACACACCCGTGAATAAAAAGTATATATAATATTAACTCTAAATTACACACTAAGCAGGTAATACGATAATTAAATATTGCATTAAGGCATAACTTTTAATTTAATAAACTTTAGGTTACTTTTTAAAATTTAACGGTTCTAATTATTACAAACGAACTTTTTTTATATTTAACAAACTATTTCTATGATAAGTTCGTTGATTTAAACAAAGAACAAAATTTTTACTTTGAGATAATAAAGTATACAAAATAAATGTAAACCTCTCTAATAATACATTAAAAAAAATATTTCTTTCACCTTCATAAGGAAACAATAAGACCTATTTAAGCACAATCAATTTTTACCGGCGTACTCCTCATTTAAATACACTTCAGAAACGTTCTTGATGGTCAACATACCCAAATTATAAATAACATAATAAATAAAGCCTATCTACCTATCATATACATTAATTATGACAAGCAAAAAAAAAAATAAAGAAACAAAGGTTATTAGTTTTGTAATTTAAAATAAAAGTTCACTTGCAAAGCTCGGTTCCAGGTTGATGAAATAATATGGGACATACTCCAAACTGAATTTAAACTAAAATGCACTTCTGCAGTATAACTTAAAAAATATATATAAGCATAACTTAAATATGCCCAGCACCTTTCAGTGTTCATAGCATATCCATTCGTGAAATCAAATCATACACAAGCAGTGAATTTCTCCTTTATTATACTAAAAATATAACACATTCTCCGTGCAGTTCTGGATTAAATACGCAATTATCCTTAGTATTTTTCTGAATAGCATTTAATAATACATTAAACTGTCCTTAGTAATTCCATAATTAATAATGCTTTATTTTATATTCCGTCCTTATTGAAGAGAACAAAAATTACCCGCATTTCTGTCCTTCTATTCAATTTAAACAGAAGTAGCTTACATTTTATTTCCTTAATTTAAAAATATGTATTAGCTCCAGAAATATCAAATAAATGAATACTGTTATCTCCTTATGATGAACTTAAACATAGTATGATCTATCAAAATAGACATATCCTTAAGTCTATGTATAATCTTCACAAAAGCACAACGCGAAAAATAGTGAGAAATTAAAATATATTCCGTAGTATATTTCTGCATGCGTTTTCCATATATATCAAAAAAAATACGTTGCTTAATGATACAACAATAATATTTATGTAAACCACTCTTACTTAAAATGGCAATTAAGTAAAATAATATAGACTGGACATTATTAACATACATTTTTAAAAAAGTAATAGTTATAAAGGGATTAATTCAGAAATGTTTAAATCGAAGAGAGTATAGTTAAACCGACGTACCTTTTTTTTTAAAACCTTAGAATTGCATTTTTAATTAATTTTTTCCATAATAAAGTTCTGAAGCTCCTTTGGAAGTTTTTTACTCTAAAGTCTTTTCAAAGTCAATTTGACTTCAGTAACTGGCTTTAATTTTTACAATACATGAACCACTGTTTACTGTCTACAATTACATTACAAAGAGCAAATTTTACACTGGAAATCTTTTTTTTAAAAAAAACCCTCTTTAGCAAAGTTCATTTGCCTTTCTCCAAAGGTTACTCCCACACATCTTTCTAACTAACTAATTATATATGCAAAAACAAATCTTTTCAAAAAAAAAAATCATTTTGATTTTTAAAACTAAATGAAGACAAGAAAAAAAATACAAATAATAAAATAAATAGCTTTTACAAACTTGAAAGAAAAATGAATATTAATTAACTATCAAATAAAAATGATTAATAATTTATTCAATTTATAAAATAATTCATTGATCTAACTATCTATTAATCATTGGAAAGAAATATATATTTGTTAATTATTTAAGTTAACTACTGTAATTTAAATGTTTTTATTGTGAATGTACTATTGTTTGCTGTTATTAAAGATAAAAATGAAATGAAACATAATGCAGAATCATACATGCATACACATGTACTACAACCTAAATATTGAACCATCTTAACTAAATATAATTGAAACTGCTATTAACTGTTGACAAAAAGGATAAGAATCAACGAATAAAGAATATTTGAAATGATTCAAATAATATTATACTAACACAGAATAACTTTGCATCTTTCCAACAAGATGTATCAATTTCATTAATAAACAACCCCCCTTCCTTACATTAAATACCTCATTAACCACAATAATACTAATAAATACTTATAAAGTGGTCAGTAAACTGCATAAGCAATCCATATTTAAGCCTTAAACAATCTCCAACAAAAAAAAATTTAAATTCTAAGGCTATTTCATTTTTTTTTAGTATAATATAACTATTTATTTAAGATACAAAGTATCTTAAACCCTTGTGCCCATTCAGATGGCCACAATATATATATATTATAGCCTTTTGGTTTATTTCATCTATAAACCAAATGTAATAAAAGGAAATAATTGTGGGAAAATTTTTTTTTTTAATATAAGAAAAGTTAAAAGTTTTATTTGAGAAGGTAACGGCTATATAGCTCAAAAGTAACATATAGAGAGACAGTTTGTGTTTGTATAAAATATAGCTAGCATTATTTAATTCAGGGGGGATGATTGATTTTGTTTTTGCTATAATAATTTACCAATATAATAATTGAGAAATAAATATTTATATGGCTGAGATAGTCTTATGAATTTTGATATTTATTACTAAAAAAAAAGGTGATGAGAATTAAAATTGAATTGATTGTCAGTAGCTTTGTTTAACAGTTGTTTTTTTGGGAGAATAGGTTTAAAGTTATAGGAAATTATAGTGAATATTTATGTTTATGATTATCAGAAATTATAATTGATTTTATGCTTGTAATTATAAGAAATTATGATGGATATTTTATATTCATATAATCTGAATAATCAGTTTTCTGTTTCATGTTCTGCACATATATGTGTGTGTGATACAGATATACGAGTTTGATTTTTTTCCTTTCCGTTATAGAAATTGACATAATTTTCTAAATTATTTGAAATGTAAATCTAAATAAGAAATTGTTTAGATAAGTAAAAAAAAAAAAAGAGAGAATGAATGTAACCTTTGTTTGTCCAAAAAAGTGTTGGTAAGCTTGTGTTTTTGATTAGATCTTCTTTGACTACTTTTCCATAAATTAATCGCTAATGTGTTAATTAAAGAGATGTTTTAAGATGAGGAAGAAAAAGTTGTCAAAATTAACAACTGGTAAAGAGTTTATTGTTCATTCTGAAGGGAGATTTTTAATTAGATTAAAAAAAAAGCCACCTGTGGGAGGGGAGATTAACATGTGTTTTTTTCCTTCACTCTATAAAAGTGAATGGGGGGGAACTTTAGCTAACTAACTAAAAATTAACCTAGTTCTGAAAGTTTTTTTTTCCCAAGAATTTAATAATGTATTTAAGTTTTATAGTATATCAAAATATGAATTTCTAATTCATCTATAAGTGGTGCATATTTCTTTTCCTCACATCAATTATGAAGAAATCAACTTTTAATAAGATATTTTATGCTGAATATCACAACTTATCCATGCTGCTTATTAAAAATTCATTGAAAGAGAGAACTGTCAAACTTTTATATCAAATTAAAAGACCAATTCATATTATAATAATTATTTGGCTGGTTAAAATTCGTTTGAAGAACTGCAGCAAACTTCTGAAAAATTAAAAAAAAAGTTAATTCATGTTTAGTAATCAGAAACTGTTTGTTGTCTATAATTTGAGCCTTTAAATGGAAAAGAAGAAAAGGAAACAAATGAATTCAAATCCAGGAAGAAACTCGTCAAATGGAAGGTAATCAACAGAACTCTTTTAAAATTTATTAATTATCCTGTAGCTACATTTTTGATTTAAAATAACTATCTACGTTTTTATCTAACTTGATTCAAATGACTATCTGTGCATTTTTATACACATTTAATTAAAAATAACTGTCTGATGTGCATTTATATAGCCATCTTAAATAAAATGAACTGCATACATTAATTGATTGATGGACAGTTGAAGGAAAGACATTGGAAAGAGACTATCGTAATGTTGATATTTATTCTTTATTTTATTTCGTTTATATAATATGTCATCTGTTTTTTTTTTATTATTTCATTTTGTTTATATAATATGTTTAACGTCTACCCAATAGATTATCTTAATTTAATAATTTTTTTTATTTATGTTTAAAATGTTTAAAAGAGGGGAAATGATTTTGATACCATTTAAGTATAAATGCTCATGTAAATTTAAATTTAAAAGAAAAGAGAGAAATGATATAAATATTTTTTTATATTCTTAACAAAAATTTAATTTGTGCTTAGTATTAAATATGAAGGAGTAATATGGATGATCGTGTAAAAAACCATAATTATGCTATATGTTGTTGATCTGTTATTAATATAAATATTAAGTATGTTGTTGGCTTGACTATTTAAAATTGAAATAGTTCATATATGTTTTGATTCGGGATCTGGTTAGTCTTTGTCATTTATCTAGACTGGAATCGATGTATGTGTGGGCATATATAAAGCTATAAATGCTTGTCATTACTAATGTAAAGTTATCCTACCACTCAATAAATGGGAAATAGCTGTCTCGTGATTTATTTACCATGGCAGTCGAAGATGACTGAATTTCACTCCATTTATTTTGTTAAGATAGGGAATTATTGATAAAGTTACTGTTTAATTGTAGAAAATGTTTTGCATGCCAATATAGAATAGGTGTCTAGGCAGGAGCTCTTTACACGATTCTAGATCTTAAGAAAAGATCTCTCTCTGGCTCAAGCAAATAGTTCAAGTTAGAAGTTGTTGTCATTGTTTTTTTTTTTAATTTAATTTCCCTTACCAAGATGCTGCTGTGTGCACGTTATAAATACTGCATGGTGATGCGGGATATGAAGAGAGTTTTTCTTATGTGGGACAGAATAAAGTTGCCCTGACAGGATAGGGATTCAGTCAGATGTGTATGTATGATGAGGAATGACAGGGATTTTAATTAATAAACTAACCGATCTGTGTTGATTTTTGTGAATAATGGTAAATTGAGGTCGTCAAGCTAAATAGATATACTGACCTATTAAGATATATACAGTCAAAAATGTAAAGATCTGACAGGCATGAATGTAAAAGTGTGGGTTTTGAATTTAAACCCGTTTGCAAGATCAGTAGGAGATTTTTTATGGCGTATCATCCTTCTTCATTAGAAATGTGAAAATTGCTTGATAAAATGATTTAGAAATTTATGATTAACTAACATTGCTAGTTAGAATAATTGGAACGAATATATTATTTTGGAATAGTCCAATGGACAATGTTTACAATAAAAGGGGGGAAGTAGAAATTTATAGGTTTTCTTCTCTTTCAAGATATAAGTTTTCTTAAAGCTAAAAATATACGGAATTCTGATTCCGTGTGTGAGCGTTTGTGTTTATTATTATTATTAATTATTTATTTGATAAATAAATGGGTCAAGACAATAAATAAGTCATCCAGAAAATTAGTTAATTTAAACATATATTCGAACCATAGTCTTTAATAGAGCTGAATCATATATTGGGAGTGTAACAATATTATAATTTAGTGTGTTTTTATTTTAATTTTTATCATTATTGTTAATGTAATAAAGTTTATTATTGTTATAAGATCACATTGTGTTTTGTGTTTTGGCGTTTCAAATATCTCCAGAATCTATATCCGGCATCTATATTTAAAGTAATATTAGTTCAGAGTCAAATTTAATTATTCATTTTTATATTGATAATTTATTTCCAAGATCGATTTGTAGTAGTCATTATTATATTGTTTTCATATTCGATTCACATGGTTAATTTTATATTGATAATTTATTTCCATGATTGATTTACAGTATTGATTTTATCTTGATTATTTCTATATTCGATTAACATAAATCATTTTTATATAAGTCACTCTTATAAACTTCATTTTCACATAATTTATTTTCATAATTAATTTGCATAATCTGATTTTATGATTTATTTCCGTACTTTACTTTCATAAGTAAATTTTGATTGATTTATCTGATTCATGTCCATGGTTTACTTCCATAGTTACTCTAGCAAAATATGATAGGTTTAAAATTATTAATTAAAGTTTGATCAATAGATGAGATATAATAAAATAAAATGACAGGGAATGGTTAGGTTAAGTTTAATAAATTTAATCTTTTGGTTCATTGTAATGTTGTGAATATTGGGAACAGACATAAAATCCCTTTCCTGCTCTCGGTGTTTAGAGTGATTCCCACTAGTAAACTCCTATCAAAATTTGATTTAATATATTGGGAATCATATCCATTACAATGTAATCGCTTATAAGGGCATCTCTTGACAGATCTAGACTTTGAGAAAGAGCAGTTCAATTATTAATCTAAGAGCTAGTTTGGAAGTCAAATAGCATATTATAATAAAATTATTATACTGTTATTAAAATAGGGATCATGAATTGATAGTTGATCGAAAGATGTATGTGTATTAGAGAAATAAGATTAGGGATTCTCAGATTAGAGAACATAACAGACATTCCGTGTTATATAATTGTAGCTATTGAAAGTGATCTATGCTGAGAACGAAAAAAAAAGTAATGGAATTAAATGGGGAGAATTTATTTGTGATAATTTTTATCTAGTACTAAATTAAATAATGATTTTATATTATAAACATAGATTATGAGTTCTCTGCACTAATTACCGAGTTATTTCCAGTCAGATATAAATGAGAACTGTATATAGTATTTTCTGTAGTTATCACTCGAGATCAGATATTTACAATAAAGTTGTCTCATTATTATGAATTTTTATAATAAATTTATCGTGAAATATTTGCATGACTCATCCGAGTTTGAAATTAAGACCACATAAATTGAATGGTTTTATCAATATTATTATTATTATTATTATTTTTTTGAGAGACAATTTAATTACTTCCTCCAGTATCTTCTATAGTCCTAAATATGGCTAATGATGATGATCTCTGGTGGGCATTACAATTTATAGCTGCAATTTGGCGCCCCCGGTATATTTGATCCTAAAGTTAGTATAAAATTCAATTGACTAGCTACTTGAAATAAATGAGAGTTTATTGGGGTTAAATGAGTGAAAGATTGCGCTGAGAAAGTTGAGGTTACAATATATATATATTAATTCTAATATTTTCACGGATAAAAGATGTCATATTGTTATTACTACACGGAATATCCCGCAAATAGTAATAACAATATGATATATATATATATAACAATTAGTTTCCAATTGTAGCATTAAAGTATGCCACAATAATTTTAAAATGTTATTTTGGGTTGATTAACAGTATTTTGTAAATCTATATTAAATCCTCTACTTCTTCATCATAATTACAACTTAATAAAAATATGTGATGTGATGCATTGTGGCTTAGAGTCAGGAATATCTCAGCCACTATGTCCAGCGAAACCTTTTAGCCACCTTACCTTCTCTTTCTATTCCCCACCCTAAGTTTTTCCATATTCTTCACTATCCAGCTCCTTCCCATTTCCACAATATAATCTTTGTCAATTCTACGGCCTTTATATCTAAATCCCCCTTATCCTTTCCCAAACTCAGCATAAAAACCAATAACCCACTTTTTGCATAATCATTTTGTTTATATTTTTTGTCCCACAACTTCATTATTTGTAGCCTTTCTGCAGGTATTTATATTCAAATAGAAGATGCCTAATATTTTTGATGACTTCCTTACATAACTTCTACTCAACCATATTTTTCCATTTATATGTATATTCCCTTGTTGTAAAGATCCAGTTCGAGCCTTAAACAGTAAACTACTTTCCTTGCTTTTATCATAAATTAATTTACATCCCAATATTCTATTTACTTCTATATATATTAAAATTCTTTTTACTCTCCATACTAGTTTATCTCTCCAACTCCCTATTTTTTATTAATGCATCTATTCTTCTATCTCATTCCTTGGGACTATAACACTCAACAATTCTCCTAACACAATCATTCTATCTTTTGTATAAGTATACTGACATAAATTCTTTAACCAAATCTTCTGCATACAATTAAATACTATTTTGGATATTCTCTTATTATTCATAAATTGCAATCTACTGAACATTTTCATTTTTTTTTGCATCTCTCATATAAAACTTGACCATTCCATTTCTCCTTGAATTGCCTCCTTTGCCAATGCACACATCTGCATCTAATGCATGTCTTCCTACTTCTCTTTCTACTTTTTTCTAGGTAATTTAAGACTCCTTAACACATAATGCATCATTACCATAAGTTAACCCTGCTACTACCACTCCCTCCTATACAATTCTAGCTACATATTTATTATATAAAAACACTTAATTTCTTTATCAGCCACTATCAAAACATCACATGATCACCATTCTATATGCTTATGTGTGCTGTTAATAAGAGTACCAAATCCTCTATACAAGAGTGCCTCAAAGTGCAAGCCTTTGTAATGAATGGATGCACTTGGTGATCATACTGTATGGAAAGTTTGGTATTCTTATTACAGTATGTATAAGCATATGAAATGGTGATCATGTGATGTTTAGATAGTTTTATAATTAGAACTTGTTGGGACATAAATCTAAATTATTTTCATTGGTATCTTTCATTAAACTGAATAATTAATTTTTTGCACTTTGCATTAATTTTTTGCACTTTGCCTGATACAACATTAATCTTCATAATGTTGTTCTTCAACTTTATTATTTATAATGAATTCCACTTGTACTTCCAATACTTATGCCTTTATAGTTGGGTTAATGTCCCTTTTCAGATCAATATTCTCTCTATCTTTTCTTCTAATTTAATAAAGTCCAACAAATAGGCAGTTTTTTTTCTTCCAATTTATATAATCTTCCTTCACTTGAAAGTGATATCTAATTATAGATAGGTAAATAAAACAACATCAAATAAAAGTGTGGATTTACAATCAGGATTTTTAATATTCTGACTTTGCCAACCACTGCCTTGATATCACAACCTCCTACGAATAAAAATATAATTGACTTTTGTCATAATAACTGAATATATCCAATAAAAAAAATCATTCATTTACATTCATACCTTTAATATTTAAACAGCATTAAACTGTTGCAAATGCGCTTTGGATTTTAAATATAAAATGAATGAATACTAATACTTCAACCATTCATTTTATATTTAAAATCCAAAGCGCATGTGCAACAGTTTAATGCTGTTTAAATATTATTGTTTATAAAAAACATTGCGCTATATAAAATAATTGACTTATTTACATACATTTAATTTCAAATAAGAATGACGTACCGTAAATTCTAATAAATTTCACCAACGTCATTCATTCAAGCTTCAAACACTTAAGATTTGCCCATACAAAAGCGTTTGGGTTCGAAAAGATAGATGGCCATTCTATCTTTTCCAAAGACTTTATCATGTGGTTGAAGTGTTAGTATTCATTCATTTTATATTTAAAATCCAAAGTGCATGTGCAACAGTTTAATGCTGTTTAAATATTATTGTTTATAAAAAACATTGCGCTATATAAAATAATTGACTTATTTACATTCATACCTTTAAAAAAAAACAAGTGATGTTTCCATTATGAACAGCAAGCAAATGGAAAAAAAAGATCATAATGTTTCTTGATCTTAAACTCCAAGATAAAAAGCCAATAATTTTATCATGCTGGCTGATATATGTTAGTTAACAGATCATCCATGTTCATATACCATATTGTACCGGGTTCGATCTGTATTAGATCTCACATACTCTTCAAGCCTAGTTTATTTGGGTTTAAACCCTATTTATAATAAATTTATAATCTTATATTATAAATATTACATGAATGAACCGGCAGTTTAAGCTGAGCAGAGAATACTATTGATGGCAGGGCCATCAACAATATGCAATGCATAACAGGATCACATTTCCAGATCGTGGCCACCTCGACTGCTAGATTCAAACCTCTACTATCCAGACACTTTATTTGTTTCGGAGTAAATCCTGGGTGCCAGCTAGTTCAGAACTAACAATATTAGGACAGTAGGCCCATCCCTTAACTAGCTCAGCTACATGTAATCAATAACAAATTATTATTTTAATTAGTGGCAAAAGAATTGACCGACAAAATTAAGCTTAAGTTTAAAAGACAATTTATTTTAATTAACACATTGTACTAATTTTAAATACTTTTGTAAATCTTAACTAACATAACACTAGTATTTTATATAATGATCACGCACATTCTTAATTAACACACTAGAATATCATATAACAAAGCATTAACTAAGATTTGACATTTAAAACACACATATCAATAATTTGTCTATGTATGCTATAGAGTTCATATTGTTTGATTCTCAGAGGCTTTATAAATGCGATGGCTACTTTAGAAATGAGAATAAGAAAAATGTTATTACCTAGGATTTTTGAACGTGGATACTTCTCGCTGTTTGCTGCTTCTAATGAAATATTTATAACCTGTTAGATTTGAAGTTTTCCTGTGGAGATTTATTATTAATCACTGGTGCTATTCTTGGAGATAGTTAAATATTGACGGCGATTCTTCAAGTTGTTATGCAGGCATTTTTTCTATTCTGGGCAGGTTGCTGTTTTACTGGACTCAGGCTGGAGAAAGTCGTATGTTTCCAAGGTTTCTAACACTGCATTTTTGATTCTGGATACACTGATTGATTGAATGATTAAAGAACAACTGTTTTCTCAAACGCAACTGCACAATCTAAACTTTTTTCCAAACTGATTGTCCGATGAAAAACTGGACTATTTATACTTAAGACCTGTTATCATTTTGATATCCGCCGGCAATATGTTGTTGAAATTCCTTCCTCGTTTTTTTAATTTCATTCCTGTGATAAGCTTTTAATTAGGTGTTTTCATTTAGTAGCCACCGCAAACTTATTGTTGTTGTTTTTGTTTAACTTAATAGCCGTCGCAAAACTTGTTGTTTTATAGACTTTTTTAACTTTCATTTATTTCATTTTTTAATATTTAATATGCATACCTTTATTATATTTACAATCGCACATATATATTTTACTAACAAACTCATATTAATTCGTCATTTAAGCATATGTATAATTTAAGATCAATTTACTATTTAGTTTTTAAGATGACTTTTTTTTTCCTTAACTTAAACAAAAAGAGATTTATATTTTTAAACTTTAAGTTATATTTCAACTAATAATAATAAAAAAAACTCTTTAACTTCTTTTATAAAACTTTTAACTTGATGCTTCTAAAGCAAAACCCCCTTCCCCCTTCTAATTTATTAATTGTAACTTTTATTTCAACTACTAATAATAGAAAAACTCTTTGACTTTTAATTTTACGTTTTCGAAAACAAACTGCAATAAAAAAAAACTCTTAAACTTTTACATACTATTTTTTTTAACAAATAATTTTATTTTAATAATTTTTTAGACAAAATTATCATATGTACCAACACAATATTAGTACAATATAAATAATCACAAAGTAATATTAGCTACAATGAAAAAAAAGTGGAATGGATATTAAAAGTATGATCTACTCAATCCTTTTTATATAGCACCGTTTTTCACACAACCCAGTGGAGAATGGTAGGTCATGTGAAAGACTGTACTCATATACCTTATATATTACATATATTAATACAGGTATATAATAAGCCTATATTTCACTCAATACTTTTTAACACAAACTCTTTTGTGTAGCTTTTATATATGAAATTTAATGTGCCATTATGTTTTATGAATATCTACAATAAAAACTTCAATCCATGGAAATATAGTTATTTCTAAATAATTACATAATATTACTTCAAGTTTTGTTTTTTTACTCCATATACATTGCAATTGATAATAATACTAGTATTTTATAAAAGTAGCATTGTTAATGATTCAGAATATTTAAATTCACATAATTTGTTATAATAACTCATAAAATGGAACATATAAAATATATTTTTGTATTTTTCTTATATATTATATGTTGCTAAAATGCTTTAGTAAGTAGTAGTAAAAAAATGAAATTGGAATTTGATGACTGAGATTTTTAAAAAAAGACAAGTAATTTGGTTAATAGTATAATTAATAAGATTCTGTATAATTGATCATACTGAGACTATTTTTTGATAATAATTACAAGACAAAAAAGAATAAAAAATAAATAAAAAGTATAAAGAGCTTAATTACAAAATTAAGATCAAAAAAAAATTTAAAAATAGATATTTTTAATATGACATATCTGCAAACAAACAAAAAAATAATAATAAGTAAAAAATAATAAGAGAAATGTGTATTTTTCTATATTTTAATTTTTACTTCACAATGCATTCACTGAGTGATGTAGTCAAAAAATATCACAAGTAAACAACAGATTTTTTACTCGATTATAAACCTCCTGCTTTTTAAAGTACTCAAATTCTGCTTATAATTTAAAAAATCAATTTACTATCCATAGTTTTGTGTACATATATATTTTTTGTAAATTGTTTTTTAATAAGAATATAAACTTCAAAATGCAATATTATATGTGCTTATTTGTATATAGATGCAAAATTTTTAAAAAGCAACAATTAAATCTATAAATCAAAATAATAATTTATTTTTACTGAAATGCTAGTAAATATTAGCTGATATTTATATATATATACTAGTTAAAAATAGTAACATATCAGAAGTTATTCTTAACTAAGTTGTAGCATGTGAAAGTATTAGTTCTAGTAAAACATCTAAAAACACTCTAAATCTAATACAAAGAGATTTTTCTAATTCAAAATTTAAAAATAAAATAAAAAATATTCTTTTCTCACTGATTTTAAGAGAATTAATTTCAGCATTGATCATAAATGGAATAGAGTTATTGAATTAAGACAGAAAAATGAAAACAGACAGCTCACTGCAATTAGGCTTATGAATTTAGATTTTTATTGAACTTGTTCACATGTTAAACACATGTGTATATGTGTATTAAAAATGCATGACAGTATCATCTAAGAATTTCAATATTTTCAACAAAACTTGAAACCAAATGTCATGGTATTTGGGAAGATTAATATTGTTTTTTGAGAATTTCTATAATTATTCCAAATTTTGAAAACTCATTAATTTGAATACTTTTCAAATTCCTTATCTTTGTATATACACAATAATAATTATTCAAAATAATAATTCAAATTTCATTTACTTTGTTCAAAGGGTTAAATAAAAGAATAAAAAAATGTATTAAAGTAAGCTTAAGTGACTTGTCATAACAAAGAATTTAGAATTGTTATATATATATATTGTAACCTTTTACTTTGTTGTTTCAAAGAAGCATCTAAATTTTACATAATGGTCAAAATTGTAAATCTAGAAAGTACACCATGGTATTTTATATTAATTTTTCATTTATATAATGCATTAAAGGCTTAATCTATATAGTATATGTGTAAGATTTTGTCAAGTTAATCAACAGACACTTATTATAATAGTTATATATATATTTTAAGTCATATTTATTTCAATTGTAATATCATTTAATAGTTCAAAGCATATATTTGTCAAAATTTATAATATTCATCAAACTTTATAACAGTTATAAAAGGAATATTTGTTAATTTTCGTTACAGTGGCTCTTTGAAAGTGTGTGTGAATGTGTTTGCAGAATCTTATTGCATAAGAATAATAAATGAAATTCAGTTCCTTGTTGGAAATATTTTATTTCAATTAAAAATATTAAATATTTAAAATTACAATTTTTAAATAGTAATAATTTTATCTTTAATAAAGTTATTAATTATATTATTTTTAATTCAAATAAATAATTATTACAAAGAATAAAATTATAGTTGTATTTAAAATTAAAAGTAATTATATTTATTGTTAAATGTTTAAATATTTTATTAATTGAATATTGCTTAAAATTGTAGACAAAATTAACTTATGAGGAAAATTTCTAGTTGATGAAAAGATGACCAATGAAATGGATTTAATTAAGGATCTGGTGTCATATTGTCTACAATATAAAAGGTAAGATCAGATAAAAATTTGGGGAATCAATTAAACAGTAGAGCAAATAAATCAGTTTCTGCTAGTTTTTTAAAATTAAAAATTTTACAGTGTTTTATTTTAAATAAGTTAAAAGTTATCTTCAATAAGTTGATTAATTATATAACAAATGTTTTATAAGGATGATAAAATAATAATGGAAAAAATTAAAAATTCTTCATAGGGACTTAATTCGATCTTAAATATTAAATTATAATCAATCAGTGGTTGCTACTGGAAGTTTAAAGAAATGGTATTATTTTCAGGAAAAAAATGGAAAAATATTATCAGCTAGTTCCAAGAATTGGCAAATCTAATTGTGTGTAAGGAATATATTTTGTTATCTCTTTATTTTTAATGAGTCTAATAAGTAATTTACTAAGGAACCTGTATTTATTTGAAATGAACAATTATTATAGAATTGGCAAAACACTTTATAGAACTTTTCAGCTAACTATCTAAGAATAATTAGGAACTTTTTTTTTAAAAAAAAAAAAGTATTATATTGGCTAGAATGAATAGCATGTTGAAATAAAGCTAAAACTAAGTAAGAAAAAATAAGATGTATCTTTTAATAGTAATGAAGGAATTTTCCTAGAGTGATTAATGTTTTATATAATACTAAACTGAATAGTAATTCTTACTTATAATAAAGGATGTGTATCTTTGATGATGAGCTTCAAAATTATGAGAATTTAAAAGAAGAATTATTTATTTCCATAAAGAATATTGAAGAAAATATGAATTATGATATTTTAATAACCTAGTACCAATAGATATAAGTATAACTGATCTATAAAATAGATAAAAAATGAAACAATAAAAGTTATTACTGATAACAACAAAATCAGTTATATAGTAAATTATCAGTTTTTAAAATGTACATTGCACTGCACTATATATGTAAATCATTACTTGTTATATAAACACAATGCAAGAACAAATGCAAACACACTAATACAAATATAAACATATAGAATCATTATGTCTATACCCAAAATTACACTACAAAAACAACTTTTGTTATATTTGAATTTATATACTGCATAATAAAGAGCACAAACGATTTAATATTATATAATTTATATAGTACAAACACACACCAATAGAAATGCAAACAAATTAATATACCATTTAACAAATAATTTTAAAAAATTTACAACTTTAAAAATTAAAATTAATAACTTAACGATATTCTGCAAAACAACTTTTGTTATATTTGAATTTATATTACAATTAGGCTCCAGGTATGTGAAGAGTGCTTGTATTTCAAATATTTGTATAATAAAAAACATAAATGATTTAATATTATATAATTTATATAGTACACACACACACCAATACAAACGCAAACAAAATAATATATCATTTATCAAATAATTTTAAAAAATTTAAAATATTAAAAATTAAAATTAATAACTTACGATTTTCCGCGATTATATTTATATCGCGTTGAAGGCCTTCATATCCAAATTATCAGCATATTTTTAATCCATTATATTAGGTTATAATGCCGATAAAGAATTTCTGTCTTTATCGTCTCATGTAAACTGGTAAATTGACCAGAAAATAAAAAAAATAAATTCATCTAATTTTAAAAATAATCGTAAAAAATTCAAATTTTATCCGATATCAATGTAAGATATATCATTCAAAACATAAAATGAAGGAGCACCAAATGTTGGGATTTTTATTGATGTCATACTTATAGTTTTTGCGCAATTTAAAAAAAAATTTCAACCAATCAGCTGAAGCGATCAGATGACCTGCTACAAAGACTCAAGCCGTTAATCAATTACTTTATTATAAAGATTATAGAAGTGTCATTAATATAGTGTATGTGTGCTGCAACATTTTTGTTTCACATAAATTTTATATATCACATATTAAACATTATATAGGTGAATTTTTAATGTATAAACACCTATTTTATTAATATTAATTTATACGGAAAATATCTTTCATAATATTTAATTAGAGTGTATGTCACAAACATTTATTGTCTATTTGCCATTATTTTTTATATACTTATTATTAATAAATTTTAAATTTATCTAAACAAATAAACTTGCTTTAGTTGTCATTCAATTAATAATGCAAATCTATTGGCTAATAAAATTTTGCTAGGTAATGGTCATGCATTGATTTATACCATATAATTTATAATAAAGAATCATAAAATAGTTCAGAAGTTAAACGATTGGATTGATAAGAGAATGTATTATTACGTTGTTTTTTTTTTTTTTTTAGTAAATCCAATATATTATCATTAAAACCAGGTATACATTTTTATATAAAAATAGATCAAATAATTTGGTATTGCTAAATGTTAAATAATTAATTAGCAGGTCACTACAATTATTTTATCAGTTATATGCAATAATTATTTTTGAATAAAAAACATATCTGAGCTGGTTCAATAGTTTATAAAGTATAAATATATTAATTATTTAGAGTAAACAAAGGCAATTATAATTGGATACTTGCATATTCTTTTTAAATTATTATTTATTGGATATATGTTATATATAATAACTTGGTGTTTAGTTAGTAAAATGGTAATCTTACAATAATATAAAATTGGTAATCATATACATTGAAATGAGTATTTGAATGCCATCAGATAGAATGATTTATTTTGTTTACATTTAAAATTCATTGGTGCAAATTGTATACTTAATTTAAATATTATGCTTTTAATGGTATCACTTGATTATAATAATATTAAAAATACTATACATATGAGGGTAATTATAATTTAGACTTTTATAACTTAGCTTTATTGATTTATGGAATAATTCATTGTGATTTGTTAATCATATTTGTATAAATGTCAAATAAGAATCTTTCATTTATTTCATGTTGCCATGATCGGATATTGTAACTGTAAGGTTATTTCAGGTATTGATTTTTTTTTTTTACATTATTGTAAGTTGGCATAAGTGATGAAGTATGTTAGATGAATCAATCTTATATATTGTATTTTGTTTATTCCATTACAATTTGATGTAAGTTTAAAAGAGAAAATTCTATCTATTTTATTAAAAATAGATTAAAGTAATACATTTATAAGATAACAAAGCCTTTTACCAACATTAAGTATTTTATCCCATTACAATTGGTTTACCCTGTAGGGGCATATTACTATTTATGAGACAGTATGTTCCCTTAGCATTGTCTTTATTTTCATTTTCATTAGCATTATTTTTATTTTATTCAGCTTTCATTGGCGATCAACTATTGGGTTATACTTTACCTTGTTGCAATTGGCATCTTAAGTTGGCAAGTTATAATTAAGGTCTTTATTTCTTATCCTTATTGTTTTTATTCTGCTACAAATGCTTATTAAATTCATAGGACATATCAAAATTATTTTTCTCATTCATTCATGACTCAGTTTTATTCTATTATAAAGGCCATCCAAATCTGTAGCATTAAGTAAAAACTTATCACACATTTATTCTGTGACAATTGATACAACCAACTACAGGCTCAATTAAAGATTAAAATGATTGAGTTAGAGTCTTAAACATATTTGTAAGAGAATCCAGAGTCATCATATCTTTTATATAGCAGTAAATATTTTCTATAAATAGTTGTAATTCATTTAAAATTTTAAAAAATTTACTGGAATAGTAGGCAGAGAAAATATTGTGAAATGCTTTAAAATGAATGCTGTTGTTGTTATTGTTCTTTTGCAAGTTTTCAATAAGTTTTTTAGTTTTTTGATAATTTAGTTTTCAATAAGTTGAAGGTTGAATGGATAAATATTTTGTCATTAAATAAAACAATTTAAAATATTTTTATAATTTATCTAGTTGAAGATAGAAATATTATTTTAGAGATAAATAAGCAATTATAGAAGTTAACAGTGATGGAACATTAATAGGACCAGAAGGATTAAGAATTTTTTTAGAGAAATGATAAAGAGATGCAAGAAATAATAAGATTGATAAGCAAAGAGAAGAAATGAATAATAAGTTTAATGTTCAAAGTAACAAATTAAGAGAAGATATGAATAATCAAAGTAGAGAATTAAAAGAAGACATAAATAGACAAAATAGAGAATTAAAGGCAGAGTCAGGACAAATCAATAATAAATTAGACATTTAAAATTGAACTTAATAATGCCACAAATGCACAATTTGAGCAATTTAGATATAATCTGGATTTTAAATAAAGGGAATCTGATAATAAATGTGATAGTAGGTTTAATGATTTAAAAGATCAGTTAAATAAGTCACAGGAAGATTAAAAGTTAGATTAGAAAACTTAAACATAAGAATAAGACATGTAAAATTGATGTAAAGAATTAGCGAAGTATATGAAAATTGAGAAGATGCATAAAAATGATCAAACAGTGTCAAAATAAGAAGTAAATAATGTTAAAAAAGAATTAAACAATATTCAAAATTGTATGAAAATGGAGTATAAAGAGATGTGTAAGAAACAGAAAAGGGTTGATAATGAAATGAAGAAATTGCAAAAAGTATGTCTGCAGGAAGAATTAAGCAATATTGAGCAAGTAAGATCAGGGGAGTTGGACAACATATAAGATAGATTAGTTAGTTATCAATCATCTGTAATAAAAAACAAGAAGATATTTATAGTAAGTTGGAAATAGTAAATTACTAGAGCAAGAGATGCATAAATGTCTTGATGAACAAGAGCAAAGTATAAATAATAAAATATTCATGTTAGTAGAATAGCAGGGATGAAGAATACCCGTGAATATCATTGATGATTGCACAAATAGGTTATATAAACATATGTATCAAAGTGTAAGCCTAAAATAAAATCAATAATATATTATCATTACTTGGTGAGGAAAATAATAAGCAGGTGCAGAATCAAGAGGAAATTAAAAATGAAAGAATGAATAGTAACATAGCTAGGTTTATCCAGCTAAAAGTATATAAAGGGAAATATGATGATAACCCCATACAGTATCTAGATTCTTTAGAAGAGTTAAAAGTAAGATCAAAAAATTTGTCTATAGCTAGCAATCACTTGAGTTCATCTACTAAGCATTGGTGGAAATCATTGTTTAATAAACCAGAAACATATGGGAATTTTAAATATGTCTTGTTAAATAGTTTTTGGGGAGAAGACAAACAGGACAACATAAAATATCAAATTATCCAGGACAAATATAGTTCTAATAAAGGCAAATACATGCAATCTTTCCAAATGCAGGTGCTAAATTAAAAATACTGATTGCATTTCCATTAAAGGTAAACCAAATAATCCGGATAGTTAGGAGAAACTTGCAGATATATTGAGCAGACATTGTTTCTGATAAACATACTGTTGATGTGTCTGAAATAATCGCGAGTGCTTGAGGCAAGTGAAGTACCTGTAGAAAAATTATAAATATAATAGATAATTATGCATATAACGTTTCTCTGTTAAATTTGGAAAGAATAAAAGAAGTAGACGTAATTTGCCTTTAGTAAATAATACTAGGCTAACCATAAAAATTATGATAGATCAGAAAAGGGTGTGTGCAGATATACTATCAGCATATCACAAAATACACCTGTGAAAATGCTTGGGGCCAGACCTAAAACTAGGCCTTTCAATTAAAATGGATCTCAGGGAAACACTTCTTACTATGAAAATCTAGTAACATTATAAATTTGGGGAGCAACAATATTATAAATTACTTGAATCATTAAATTTTGAGACAAATAAATATGACAAGGCAATAGAGGGTTATATAGTTAATATTTGTCCTGAAATTAAAGATCATTATTCAAGATATGTTAGCAAAGGCTTTGCTGGATTTCTGTAAGCCAAATTTCAATCACCTCAGAAAGATTGTATGTTAAAATTATTGCAACAGATTTGAAAGTTCCTGTGTTATTATTCAGACAGCCATGGCTAATGGTAATTTGTTTGCTGAAAAGGTAAAGTTGAGTGTTAAGATTAATTCGATAAGTGAAAAACAAATCTTCTTGATTATGACCAGACTTATCCATGAGGTTATAATAGATTCTAACTTTTTGAATCAGTTCAGATATATTATTGATTATGTTAATCAAGAGTGAATTTTATAAAGAAAAAAAAGTGTAAGTTTAATCCAGAGGTACCTGATCAAAATTTTAATGTATTATCCAAAATAATTCTACAGAGTTAGATTTACAAAGGAAAATATATGAATCTACGGAGTTATATAGCAATTTTAAGGAAAAGTTTTTCCATTTACTGTGTAATAAAAGAGTATGTGCACAGGATACGCTTGAAGGACTATAGCCCATTTCAATGTAAAAGCTATCCTATCCATCACCATAACAAATCTGTAAGTGCAAAAATACATTGACTAAATGGTCAAATGGAAGATTATTAAAAAATGCCTCTTAGCATATAATAGTCAATTGGTGATCATCTGTAAAAAGGATGAATTTGTGTGTATTTGCTCAGATGCAAAGTTCTTGAATCAGTTAACGATTCCAGATCGTGATGTTCTTCCTACTGTGCAAGAATTATTAATTCAATTTAAAGATAAAAAGATCTTTTCTACTGTCGACTTAACAGCCAGTTATTGGCAGGTATATTTGCAAGATGTTGATCAGAAGTATATTGCATGTAAATATGAAGGTTACTCATATGCTTTTGTGAGCATGCCTTTTGGACTTGTAAATACTGGAGCTGGTCTCCTCAGATGTTTGGATAATGTATTATCCAATGAAGCTAAAAGTATTATTACTATATATGTAGATTGAATCTATTCAAAATTTTCCTACTCCAGAAAATAAAAAGTAATTGCGTTCTTGCCTTGGTGTCTGCAATTTTTATCATAAATGTTATGAGAATTTTGCTTATGACACAATTTATCTATCAAAATTGTTAAGGAAAGATGAGAAATGGAAATGGACTGAGAATAATTCTATAGAATTTGAAAGAATAATATTAAATTTCTTAAATATTTAAATACTGTTATCTTATATTACCCTAATTTCCAAGAAATATTCTATGTGCAAACAGACAGTAGTGGTTATGGGCTAGTACTATTTTTATTCCAACTGGATGTCTAGATTATTGAAGGTGCAGAATTGCACTATACCACCAAAGAGAAAGAAGTCTTGGTTGTTGTGTGGGCTTTTTCAGAAGCTCTGATAATATTTACTTGGGTCTGAAATAATAACTATTACAGATCACAATAGTTTAGAGTTTACCAGTTGGAGCTATCTGAATAGTAAAAGACTAATTAGGTGGAGTTTATTCCTTCAACAATTTAATTATAAGATGCAGTACTGTAAAGGGAAAGATAATATTGTAGCAAATATCCTAAGAAGGAATCCTGACAAAATAGACCCATGTTATAAAATGTAGATAATCTGGTTTTAAAAATTTATCAGTATTGTAATTGCAGGATTCAAAATTGAATGTTATTATTCAATACTTAAATAAAAAGTTAGAACCATAGCAATTAAGAAAATAATTAGTAATAAAGTTATATTGAGATGATTCAAAACTTGTTGCACTTCAAAGTTAAAAAAAGACCATGAACAATCATGCAGGATAGTGATACCATTATGTATAAGGAATAGGTTAATTTATTATGTTCATTGCCTTTATGGGTATCATAGACCCAGAAAGGTAGAATAAGTTGTACACAGACTATTCTACTGCCCTGGTCTATATGTGTCCATAGCGAACAGGCTTAGATATTGTGAAATTTGTTAAAGATCAAAGTATGCCAATAAATTGTATGCTGGTAGGTTACAACCAATATTACCTAGTCGTCCCAATGATCTTTTAGCCATAGATTTCTATGGTCATTTACCACTGTTTAGGAAATTTAACTTTTTCTAAACTCGTGGATGCATACTCAGTGACAAAAGATAGTGCAAGGAATGTAATTAAATGTTTACAAGAATTATAATTTGTATTAATAAAGAAACCTAAGGCAATTTTGACAGATCATGCTACATCATTCCTGCCTAAGGAGTGGAAAGGTTGGATTGAATGACAAAATATAAATCATATTTTGTGTTCAATTAGGAACCCATAGTCTATCCTAAGTGAGAGTTATGCATGAGTTGAGTAGATTGTTATATTGATAATATAAGTGTTCTTGATTATATTAAAAATGTTAATAGACATAAAATATATGAAACAAACTATATCATGTATAATAAAAACAACTGTATGAATATATACAAAACATCCCTTAAGTTGAATAATAAGTGGTTTATGGATAAAGAATGGATAGTTAATCAATTAATATATGTGGATATATATCAATTCAATATATATAATAGAGTAATTTTGTAGTAGGATTGAGAAAAAAAAATCACATAATAGATCATGTCAGATATCCATTTGTTTATCTGTCTTCTCTCATGTATTGATATAGATGTTGCTGAATGTGCTTTAAATCGTGAAGACATATTGAAAAGGGCAAAAAAACATAATTTGCCGAAAAAGGCTTTTCTATGATAATTTTATAATTTGTAATCTTTGTTGCTTGTATATATGTATTTTTAAACATATTTGACTATTGTTTAGAATATACCTGGAAGACAACCATTGTAGCAGGGTAAATAAGTGGAAGTGGTTAATTATATCAATATAACCTAAAATGAAAAACTAAATTTACTCCAATGTATCTGCACTTCAGATATAGAGAGTCCATGTCATTTAAGATTCTTTTACCCACTATAACTGAAAAAGAGATAAAGTATGATAGGGATCTATCAAAGATTAATGAAAATTTGAAAAAAATAGGATAGAAAAAAATTGTCCAGGCCTCTCATAAAACCTTGTGTATTTAAAGCAGGAGATTTTGTGTTTGTGAATACTCCTCAAGTTAGTGACCTGCAGAAGTATAGGTTTAAAAATTTTTTAAACATATATGAGGGACCATTCCAAATAAAAAGAAAAGTGGGAGAGAAGATATGTAATAAAGTATAATAGAACTAATAAACGTTGCTTTAATGTTGTAAGTTAAATTCTACATTAGTTATTAAAATGAGATGTGAAAAATTTTATTTAATGTTTAATGGAATTGAAGTAAGACCAGTATTAAGCAAAAGGCATTTGCAAAATGGTAATGCTTTAGTATTTCTTAATTGTTGTGAAAATTATTTAATACTAGAATTAAATAGTGAATAATTGAAATATAATATTGTGAAAATAAATAGTATAGGATGAAATAAAAAAGGAAGATAATTTTCAATGTTTATGTTCGTAATTCTTTATATTATTCATAAAGAAACATATGATCCTAAAGATAGGAATGTTCTAAAACCACATAATGATATAAAACATATTGATAATTGAATAGTAGTGCAAATATGATGACTAGTAGAGACCCATAGCTATTAAGTATTAGCAGGTAGTATTTGATCTTAATTTTTTTTAAAAAAATAGAAGTGTTGAATAATTTTGGTTTAGAGTTAAAATCTTTGGAACATAGATTTATCATCAAAGTTAAGTAGTAGATGCAATCTTAAAAGAAATACTATGTTATAAAAGAAATTGGAAAATACATTATGTGAAAGAATTTTATTAATGTTTTGTGATATCATAATATGAATGATGAATTAATTGATTTTATTATAAGAGGACTTAAGAATAAAATGTTATATTATTTAATCATAATGAATTTTAAGGTTATATTATTGATGGGAGGTTACTAAAAGTAAAGATAAAAAGGTTAATCTAAAATTTATAGCAAAAACTTTAGCAACTATGATTGACAAGTTATGCAAAAGCTGAAAGTATATAAAGATATAGTCATACTTTGTAATAAATTGTTGATAAAATATTAAATAAAAAGATTTTTTCTTAGTTATGGTATCTCTGGGATGACAGTCATTAGAGATACAATAAATAAAACAATATGAGTATATAAAGGAGATGTAAACAAACAAATAAGCAAGTTTTTGCCTTATTTTAATAAGAGCACTGATAAAGTATTCATAGCTTGTGATGATCAAATAATTAAATACTATATATATATAAAAGACTAGAAAAAGAATAAACAATCATATATGTTTGAATAGAAGTAATTCATAATATAAATTAGAAATAGCAGTAGAGTTATTGTTGTTAGTTTTGTTTAAAAAAAAAAATTGTTAATAGAAAGGGAATGTTGTGCCAACAGAAAATTGGTTAGTATGTAGTGGAATGTCAATTATAATTTTTGATTATTATTTTTTTAATTAATTTTAATAAGTAATGTATTAGTTGAAGAGTATTGAAATTAATTTATACAGAAAATATCTTTCATGATATTTAATTAATGTATGTCACAAATGTTTATTGTTTATTTTATATATATATACTTATTTTGTTAATACATTTTAAATTCATTTAAACAAATAAACTTGTTTTAGTTGTCATTCAATTAATAATGCAAACTTATTGGTTAATAAAATTTTGATAGATAATGGTTATGTGGTTAATAAATTTTTGATAGATAATGGTCATAGAATGATTAACACTATATAGTTTATAATAAATAATCATAAAATAGTCCAGAAGCTAAACAATTGGATTAGTAAGTGTATATATTATTACATATTATTTTCTTTATAGTAAATCCAGTATATTGTCATTTGAGCAAAATATACATTTTTATATAACAATAAATTAATTAATTTGCTTGATGTTTAATAATTAATTAGATCATCATAATTATTTTACCAGTTATATATACAATAGTTATTTTTGAATAAAAAACATATCTGAGCTAGTTCAATAGTTTCAAAAGCAATTACAATTGAATACACCTGGGTCTCGTTTTATGCGGACTTATTTAACGCGATTTTGAAGTTACACGATTCATGTTTCTTCGGAAGTCGAACTCCAATAATGCACTATTACTTTAAATAATAAATGTCACGCACTTACATCATATTGAAAGTAATAGCACATTATTAGAATTCGACTTTCATCTTAATAATTTCAATATTTTCAGTGCTTTATAATAATAAGATTTTATGCAATAATGATGTTAAAATCATGATTTCCACATTTTATGTACACACATTAAATTTTACAAGATTATAATGTAAATTTGTTCAAACATTGTGTGTGTTAATTTTGCATTTTAAATCACATTCTGTTTTTGCTTTTTAAAAAAAAACCTAATCAATTATAAATCATTTAGTGTCCGCAAGTTTATTTTTAAAAGGTGAGTAATAGCAGTGGGCACAATTAAATTTGACAATTAAAAATTAAAATCTGATTTTTAATTGTAATTAACAATTTAAAAATTACTTAAGGCGACCTGAAATTAATGTGATGTGAAATGAAATTTGATTTTTAAACGGAATTGAAAATTAAAGGCAAAAATAAGAATTTAATTTTTAGTTGTTAGTTTTAATTAAATTTTTCCCAGCAGTGTAGAAAAAGATAATGAAACAGAAGTGGAACCTATTCCTTTCACTGCAAAAATGATTCGACAAGGTCTTCAACTGTCTAATCAGTTGGCAAATTATTTTCTTATTAATGACACTAATCACGAACGTGCTCTTAAATTCCAACAAGAGCTAAATGATTGTATGTCTGGATATCACGAGCTTCATAAACAATTAACAAAATCATTGTCTCAAAGATTAATTAGTAATTACATTGTCACCAGAAAACCATTAACACAACATGAGAGTAAAGTTGGCACTAGTTGTATTTCCTCTTGTGAAGAATCTGACTTTTTACCAGTTTGCAAACGAACCTGTTTATCGGCAAGTAGCGATAATAATTAAAATGTGTATAAAAAATGCAATTACTGTACTATAAATTATGCATAAAAATATATTGTTTTGAATAAAATTAAATATTATAGTTTAAAAAAGTTTGTCTTGTATCAATTTTTTCCAAATTTGAAAATTTTTATTAGTCATATTTTATTTCCTTATTTTTTTGCACGCGAATTTTAAAATAATTTTACGTTGGTGCTTTGCTTTTATGTGATTTTTGAAAAATCACAGTCCATAACCCCCCTTTTTCAAGGTAAGTTACGACTATTTTTGCGCGATTTCTTTTGCGTCTGTTTTCTGAGGAACCTATCTATCATGTAAAACGAGACCCAGGTGTATATACATATTCTTTCTAAATTATTATTTATTAGTATGTTATAGTGTACCGGTCAAAACATGTTTATCCATCTAACATGAGCTGGAACTCACAAAATGTACTTCAAACCCAGCCAAGCCTGAGATTTAGGTCAGTGACCAAACTGGATTCGAACCCACTCTCTAAGCCCCAGATCAAACACCTAATGGATAATATAACAATGATGGCACATGAAAATTAATTTTCAATCTGGACCACTAGCAGAGCGAAGAAGACAATGAGACTCATGGACTTATATATATATATAAACAAAGTTAAATACTAGAGACGTTCCCATGATAAAATCTAATATATCTAATATATTTAGATAATAAAGGGGGGGGGTACTAATGAATAGCTATGATCAATTAATGAATTGGATTGATTTAATAATGAGACAGAAACTGAAATATGTTAATTTAAGATGACATTTATTGACCATTATAAATAATTTAGTATAAGGAAAATATATATACACCTGGGTCTCTTTTTACGCGGACTTATTTAACATGATTTTGAAGTTACGCGATTCATGTTTCACTGGAAGTCGAACTCCAATAATGCGCTATTACTTTAAATAATAAATTTTGCGCACTTACGTTATATTGAAAGTAATAGCACATTATTGGAATTCGACTTTCATCTTAGTAATTTCAATATTTTCAGTGCTTTATAATAGTAAGATTTTATGCAATAATGAAATTAAAATCATGATTTCCATATTTTATGTATACACACATTAAATTTTACAAGATTATAATGTAAATTTGTTCAAACATTGGGCGTATTAATTTTACATTTTAAATCACATTCTGTTTTTGCTTTTTAAAAAAAGAACATAATTAATTATTAATCATTTAGTGTCCACAAGTTTATTTTTAAAAGGTCAGTAATAGCAGTGTGCACAATTACATTTGACAATTAAAAATTAAAATCTGATTTTTAATTGTAATTAACAATTTAAAAATTACTTACGGCGACTTGAAATTAATGTGATGTGAAATTTGATTTTTAAACAGAATTGAAAATTAAAAAATTAAAGACAAAAATAAGAATTTAATTTTTAATTGTTAGTTTCATAAACAATTAATAAAATCATCATCTCAAAGATTAATTACTAATTACGTTATCACCAGAAAACCACTGACACAACATGAGTGTGAAGTTGGTGCTAGTTGTATTTTCTCTTGTGAAAAATTGATTTTTTACCAGTTTGCAAACGAACATGTTTTTCGGCAAGTAGTGATAATAATTAAAACGTATATAAAAAAAATGTAAATTACTGTACTGTAAATTATGCATAAAAATATATTATTTTGAATAAAATTAAATATTATAGTTAAAAAAAGTTTGTCTTGTATCAATTTTTTTCAAATTTGAAATTTTTTATTAGTCATATTTTATTTCCTTATATTTTTTTGGCGCGAATTTTAAAGTAATTTTACGTTGGTGCTTTGCTTTTACGCAAATTTTGAAAAATCACAGACCGCATCCCCCCTTTTTCAATGTAAGTTACGTCTATTTTTGCGCGATTTCGTTTGCGTGCATTTTCTGAGGAACCTATCTATCGCGTAAAATGAGACCCAGGTATATATAACTATTTAGCGTAGTACATAGGATTGCATGCAGGCATTTGATTGATTTTTAAAACAAATTTTGTTACATGCGAATAATAAGCATATGGGCAGAACAATCATTTATGCTTTAATAAAACAAGTTTTGGCTATCATGAAAAAATTTGAGACTATATATTTCACAAATAATCAAGATGTTCTATCTAATAATTATGCCATTTCCTATTCAAAGTTTGGTGGCTATTAGATAATTGAACTAAACCTGGAGTAACTTTATACAATTTAGATATTACACATATTTTAATAGTGGGTGTATAAACCAGCCCAAATAACTTTAGATCGAACGGGTAATCAAAAAAAATACTTCAGAAAATGCTGAAGAATAAATATTAAAGAGGTAGAGTTGGTTATAAGATTTTACCAAATGCACTATGCACAGATAAATATAATAATAAGTTGCTCTGCGGATGGATAAAGATATCACGGGATCTTGCGTCGAGCGCCGGTATCTTGGAACCGATCGTTATGCTGCGGGAAAGGAACCTTTATTTGATTCATAAGAGGGGGGATTTACGAGTCCACCTGGCCTTTAGCCCAGGCTTAGCGACTGCACGACCCGAAGGAAAATGGGCTGGATTCACCGTGGCTCCATCTTAGATACATATATAATAAAGCAGCAAAACAAGAATTATTTATGAATAAGAGATCTATCCGCCAAGTCAAAGGATATTGTATATAAAATTAAGACTATAATATGCATGAACAATAGCTTATCAGCTTGATCCACGAACCAACTCTTAGGTAGCATGAGAGAAATGTATGCTACTGACAGAAGACATATACAACTTTATTTTATCCCGTTCAATCTATTAGGTTATTTACTGCTAATAAAATTCTTAAGGAGGGAAATTATATTTAAGGGATTTACGAAATAAATTTATAGGCAAATATACTTATAAATATACTCGAGGTTACTCTAATTTAAGATAATTAAAACATTGCACATTTTGAATTTATGAGCCACATTTACATCATTAATAAATTTATAAAATAATAACGAGCACAAGAGGGTTGCTATTACTAAAAATAGGATTTCGAAACAGTGTGCAGCAAAAGACACTATAATATCAAATAATATGAAGATTTGAAATAAATATCTTCTTGAAAATATTGGGAAATTAAGTGCTCGCTGTTTCGAAGTAAAAGCACAATTATTAATTAGATTAAGCAAAATAAAGAAAAATAAATATAACACATTGATTAATTTAACTCAGTAAATAGTAAGTTCAATAATAGAAATTAGAAAAGTAGGGTCTTTGATATCCCCTTTTAAAATATTACTATAAGGTAGAATTTAAACTATCTGAAACATTAACAAAATTAGAAAAAGTAGGTCATTTAGCCTCCTTCAAATATTATTTTCAAGTAGAAATTTTAGAAATATGTTTGACATGAACAATTTACATTTAAAATAGTTACGTTGAGATATATAGTTAGGTAACTAAAAGAATAATTAATAAGGATTAACACAAAATTCTGGCAGTTTTAATTTAAATTGTTACTGGTATTTATATTGCTTGAATGGCTGGAGTGAAGGTGAGTTTCTTGGTGGCTTATGGCATCTTCCTTTTGAATTTGTTTGGTTAGGATTATTCTGGCTGCATGTTGGTTCTTGCGGCGGCCTTGGATGGACCAAACTCGGACGTTTCCATGATGGAGAAAACAGCAAAATTCACCTCTCTTAGCAGGGCTTCACACAATTAATCGCAGACATAACTTCTAATGCAATAGCTCTTCAAAAATGGAGTCTCTTTCTCTTTTCTAGCTTAAAAATATAGTCTATTTATTCCTTCTACCTCTTAAGCCATAACACCTTCAGGAATTCCATTTGCCTCAGGATCAAATGGTTTTTAATTAAATAAACCATTCGATCTATTGATAATGTCTCTGAGGTGTTAAAATTTCATTAGCTTTAATTAAATATATATAAATTATATACTTGAATTCCAACTTTTCAATCAAATTTTTAGATATTATTAATTTATACGGCTTAGCAGATAGTAACGTTTTCCTGATTTATGGTAAAGTCTTTTCCTTCTGTAAACAACTTTAATTAGTAAAAATAGCTTTTTACTTTTGCCCAATGTAGGTGTGGTCAGCATTTACTTTCTTGTTTACAAAAAAAAAACCTCTTTTCTTTTAAAATACTTTTTTTTTTTTTTAATTTAGAAAATAATTTTGACAGATTTTAAACAAATCTTTATTTTGTTATTTAAAGATCAGAAAACCATTTTTTAAAAATAAAAACATTTGATATAATTTAATTTTTTTTTATATAATAAACCTTAAAATATATTTTATCTTCACGTCACCCCTATATAGATTAGATTATCCATCCACATATGAATATAGTACAAATATAAAATTCAGAATTGACTTATAAATTAATAAAACATTTTATAACAAATTATAAGTATTTCTATGCTATAATTTTATCAATCCTATCTAACTATAGCGTACCTTCGTATGTGAACGAATTAATGCCATTCAGGTGGCCATGATAGCGAATTTAACTGCTCTTGAATTTATAATATTTTGACTTTTAAAATAGGTTCAAACTAGATTAGATGAGTACGTCATTAGGTTGATGGTGAAACGAAAAGGGATTGGAAGGTTTCCGTTTCAATAGTAACTTGGTATTTAGTTAGTAAACATTGTAATATTGAATTCCATTCGATAGAATGATTTATTTTGTTTAGATGTAAAGTTCATTGGTACAGATTGTAGACTTAATTTGAATATTAAGCTTTAAATGTTATCATTTGATTATAATAGACTTTAAAAATACTATACATATGAGGGTAATTATAATTTAGAGTTTAATAACTTGGTTTTATTGATTTGAAGGATAATTCATTGTGATTTGTTAATCATATCTGTATGTCAAATAAGAATCTTTCATTTACTTCATGTTATCATGATTGGATATTATAAATTGACAAGTTATTTCAGGTATTGGCTTTCATTTTATATTATTATAAGTTGGCATAAGTGATGAGGTGTGTTAGATGAATCGATCTTATGTATTGCATTTTATTGCAGGTTTGTATTGTAGACATTTCATTCCATTATAATTTGATGTTGTAAATTTTTAAATGTTTAAAAGAGAACATTTTATCTATTTTATTAAGGATAGATTAATATATATAAGTCTGTAAGAATAAAACCTTCCAATATTAAGTATTTTATCTCATTATAATTGGTTTATGCGCAAGGACATATTACTATTTGTGAGTCAGTATTGCTCTGTTAGCATCATCTTTATTTTCATTTTCATTAGCATTATTTTTATTTTATTCAGTTTCCATTGCGATCAACTATTGAATTATACTTTACCTTGTTGCAATTGTTATCTTAAGCTGGAAGATTATACTAAAGTCTTTGTTTCTTATCATTGTTTTCATTCTGCTACAAATGGTTATTAATGTGTCAGGCATTAAATGAGAACCTATCACACCTTTATTCTCTTACAATATATATAAGTACTTTGTGTAAATTGCACTGTATAAGTAATAAATGAAAATACAAATCCCCCCCCCCCCACTTTTTTCTAATATATTAATAAGAAAACTGAAATTTTAATTTTAAATCTGAAACTTAAGCATTTGTTTTTTATCTCGTTATTCTGTGAACTTTAATTCTCTTGTCTGTTTTTCAAATCATGCAAACCTTATCCAGCACTAAGAAAGATAAGTAAAAAAGTTATTTAAACTTTAAAAATGACAGCAATATTTCAAAAGAACTAAATTATATTTCTAAAAATATTTTATTAAGCAAAAACTCATAAAATGGAATAGGTACTTGAGAAAGGAATAAAAAGGCTAGTGTGCTGATTAGAAGATATATTATGACAAAAATAGACACAGATGTGCAAACTGATTCAAAATATCAAAATATGTAATAATTTAATACCATAAGCAACATAGAATAATAATTAATGATTAATAAATAAAAATTAGCTTTAAAATAAGCATCTAAAATATTTTTTTACAATTTCAAATAATAATAATAATAAATGAGAAAAAACAGTTAAGGGGGTTGGGGAAAACAATAGAAGAAAAAAAAATCAAAGTTTAGCTACATTTAAATTATTTCTTCAGTTACCTTAGAAACAGAAGAAAAAAAAAATGAGAATATAGCATCTGCTATTTCTAAGTATATCAATAGAAATGGCAAAGAAAATGTTATTCTCCAATTAAATGCTAACAGGAAAGCACAGGTGTATTAAATCTCATAAAAGAATTGTTAATAAAAGAATAGTTAGTAACTTTTCTAGCCACTTAATGCAATAAACAAATTAAAATCAGTTAAATGAGTTTAAAATAATATTTCAGATTATTTCCAATTGATATATAGCTTTGAAACTTCAATTATTTATTATATACATAAAACACACTGATTTAGATATGTACATAATCTTTATACCTATAAAAAGTTTTAGAGTCAAAAAGTCTTAATCCACTATGAAACACGGAATGAATAGACACTAATCAAGTATTAAATTGAGGAGAATATTTATAGTGTTCTTTTTCTTTACCAGCTTATGATTTTACTGCTAATAATTGAATGAATAAGATTAATTAACTATCTGAGGATTATTTTCTTTCTTTTTTTTTTTTTTTTTTAAAAAAAAACCCTAAATTTGTTTGGATAATTGTCAGCTACCTGAAAAATTATCAATTCTATCTAAATTTGACTCTAGATCAAGGCAGATGGATGGACTAAAAAATTGACACAATGATAATGGTAAATTCTAAAGAATTTGTATTAGATAATTCTAAAGAATTTGTATTAGATACTTATACATAAGTAGATCTATTTTCAGATTGATTTTAAAAAATCTGTTAGAAAGCCAAAAATTATATCACTGAAGAATTCTCCAGAAAGTTCATGGTGTAATATAATTATATTCTGTGATATTACTGGATTAACTGAATTTTGATAGTCATGAGTTCATTTGGTCCAGGTATATACTTCATAACAAAGCAGGTTAGGATTTCTATTAGTTAAAAAATAATAATTGAAAGGATGTAAATCTATCTAGCCAGTTCAAAATAAACTTTCAACACTCCAGAGATTTTCAGTTGATCTGAGAGGTACAAGCAAACTCTTTTCATAAATATTAAATATATCAGGTGCATATATTCAAAGTCATGAGCAACTGTGCACTTATATGTGGCTATTATTAAACCTTAATGTTTAAGCTGTCAATTTGGTTATAATATGTAATTCATATGAATATATATTTGATGGTAAAGTACAACTTTATATAATGTCAGTGTTAGTGTAGTTGTGAAAATAATTTGTAAATTGTAATTGAAAATAAATTTTAAAAATTACATAATTATATATATATAATAAGGGCAAATTTATAATGCATTAAATTTTTTCCCTCACATTTCAGGCACATATAAATATTGAATATAACTAT
This sequence comes from Epiperipatus broadwayi, assembly GCA_028023455.1. Taxonomy (NCBI): domain Eukaryota; kingdom Metazoa; phylum Onychophora; class Udeonychophora; order Euonychophora; family Peripatidae; genus Epiperipatus; species Epiperipatus broadwayi. Next base: position 6,033,862 of record JAQFVV010000048.1, on the reverse strand, counting down.
CAGATATATGTCACCATTGCAATTTTTTTAGCATGATCTTTCCTTAATAATTTTTAGATTGTAACTGAAAATAAATTCTAAAAAAAAAATCATATATTTTATTATATAAACGTAATAAAGACAAATTTGCAGTATTTTCATTTTTCTTTTTTTTTTTGTATTTCAACATCAATGAATATATTCTTGGATACTTTTGATCAAAATCATTATATTTCTTTGTTTAATAATTTCTAGATTGTAATTGAAAATAAATAAAAAAAACTTGTACTTTATTATATAAATATGATAATGGTAAATTTGAAAATTTTTTAATTATTATTATTATATTTGCATTTCAGCACATATAAGTGACTTCCGGTGCAATTTTCTGATCGTGACATCACAGAATTAACATCTCAATAACACAATTATATGCCTCTCCAACAAACAATACAGTGTGAAGATAATGTATGTCCTAAATCATTAGAGATTAGAATAGTAAGATTAGTAACAAACATAGAAAATGATAAGTTATGGAGAAATATGCCTTTTTGAACATGATAAAAGATTTTTACATTTTGCTTTAGATATACTATGGTGATTTGTAAGTCATGATTCCAGAAGATAAAATAGAACTTAATATCAGTTCAATATGTGTTGTACTTTTCAAAAGTAGCCATAAATTCAGGTTCTATCTAAATAATTGCAATCATTGAGCTAAAATTTAATAAATGAAGTGATTTATCAAACGTTTGTAATCTTGAAAGTAAAATCACAATCAAAAAATAAAATAAATTTTTTTTTTCCTAGTATCATACTGTTTCTTTTGACTCTTTCGTAACAAAGTACAAATTCATTATTTATTTTGTTGATTATGATTTATATTCAATGATAGTAAATAAATTCTGAGTAAAAATAATGCAATTAATAATTTTATACTAAATTTTTATATTTTATTTCACTATAATACATATACTGGACATTTTTAAATAATTTCATTAGCAATTACACATAAAATAATACAGCCACATAAAAAACAAAGGTACATAGACCCAAACTTTTCTTACAATAGAACACTTCATAAATTCCGAAATTTTTACAAACCAACTAGGTTATTTTAGAGGATAGATATACATTAATAATAAATGAATTAAGTAAGAATTAAAAAATCAAAACAAACACATTCTCAAATTTTAATTATGTAAAACAAAATACATGAAAATAATAAAATAGTCTATATATAGTAAAATTATGTTCTTAATGACTGATGTTTTTGATTCTTTGAATTACAAATTCTTTTGATATCAGGCACAATAAGGTAAATTCTCATATTCAGTATAGCATCGTATCTGTTCCTGTACTTTGATTAGGTTGCAACATAAAATGAAAATCCTACCTTGCATAAATAAATCATAAAAAGAAGCAAAACATGAATAGCTGTTTTGATACACTGGGATACTCTTCTATTAAATTTAATCAGAAATCTTGTATTTATGTTTTAAATCAGAGTCACTAATTAAATCAATTACATTTTCATAATCATTTACTCTGTATCCTACTGGCGTAACTGACACTATATAAATGGATTCCAAACCCAGGAATTGTTCTCACTGGACTTGGAAAAATATTGCAAAAGGGAGGATTGAAAGTTATGCATGTATTCTAAAATTATATTGGAAATTTCTTATTTACTTTAGAATTTATTTCAATTAAAAATTAATGCAAGGTGGAAAAACAATCAAAATTATTCTGTTCAAACTGTAAAAATCCAGAATTGTAACTTCCCATCAGTAATGCAATTTTTATCTGTTGCATTAAAAATTGTAATATTCTTTCCTTGTAATGATAAGTTAATTTCATTGTGCCTAGAAAAACATCTGTCAAATTCTCAAGACTCATCTATCGGAAAGGATTTGCTAAATATACAATGAAATAATTATTTGATGTGGAAAAAAATCCAATAGCTCACTATGACATTTGGACAGCCATCTCACTTCAATATGTAATAAAAGTGCAGGGAGTTCACTATCCATTTCATTCCACAAAATTTTTAGTAATTTTGATTGAAGTAGTCGAGATCATAGTTGATCATTTTTATGGATGGCTTCATTCTATTTAGTTTTAAATATATCAATTTTTTTGTTGTTGTTATTAGTGCTTGCCTATGCAAAACGCAATGGCTTTTTATGGATTTTGTAACTACCTGAAGGATACATGATTCCCTTCATTTTTCCTACCATTACTTACACATCATCTTTACAAATATCAATTCACTTCTCCTAACCAATTCTTTTTTGTAATGCAATTATTAATATAAATGAATATATCTTCTCCAATAGTTCTTTCTAGTAGGTATATACATGAGTAAATCTTCAATACTATATTAAATGCATTATAAACAAACACCAGTAATACAAACTATCTGATATTTGCAGACTTATTCTTTTGCAGTACGTATTCTTTGCAAAGTCTAATTTGATGAATTAGCTTTATTTGATATTTGTAATGTGACTATTTTTTTTAATAGAATCTTTGTTTAACATGCATAATATAATATCTTATCACACAAGGCTTAACGAGTATCTCTCCAATAATATGAGCTTCACCATTAATTTCTATGCAGTAACTCATGCAAAAAGATGTCTCTGATACACTTCTATTTTCAGTTTTATCAAATGTAATCATTTGAAGTTTATATTTTTGTAGTGAATCATGAATCATGTTAATTAGAATGTTTTGTTTCTACTGACTAAAAGTTTAGTTGAAGCTAATCAATTGTCTGCTAATATTTCATTACATAAAATACAACGTAAACCACCAATTGAAATAACTTTCATATTTCTTTTTGATATATTCTTAGAATTGATATCTGCTTTTTTATGTTAAATTTTGAAGAAATCATAATTTCTTTTCCAATCATAGATGTGTCAGAAAAAATATTTGCACTTCCTTGTTTTAAAGTTCTCTCTTTGACCAAGAATTCATGAGTAACTTTCATAGAAACAAAAAAATATATATGATAAAAAAAGTCTGCAACACACAAAAATAGATGTGAAAGAAAAGTATGAAAACATGTCAATAATGTAAAGCAATTGTAATAAAAATAATTTAATAAAATGTTTAATAATAAAAATTAAAAATTGTTAAATAAAATAAAATTGTAATTTATAAAATCAAATGTAAAATAGTTAGTTAAAAGATGTAATGCCTAAATAAATACTTAATGTAATTATAATAAGAAATAATTTATAATTATTATAAAAGAAAAATTATAATAATAATAAAAAAAATTCAATCATAAAATTTACGAGTCAATTCAAGTATACTACAATAACAGTCAAATATACTAATAAAAGCTTATTATAATAAGAAACTTACATATTTAAGAAAAATAATACAATGATGGGTTTAATAAATATTGTCATGAATAATATCTGTTCAGCTGCAACACTAGTGTCCGCTTACTTTGACAGTTGCTATCAATTATTGATGTAACAGTCGGCATTAAAAATACGCAGATTGCCACACTAGCATTATTGAACATGTTCAAACATGTTTCAACTTGGTGCAGCATTTAAAATCATATGAGGCTTATATTAATTTTCATAATTTTTCATGGAACACTTATTGACTTTCAGAGGAACACTGGTATTCAGTGGAACATAATTTGGGAAATTACTGACATAGATAAAGAATAAAATTTTTTTTTTTTTTAAAAAAAAAAATGATTAGTTAGAATTATTATGCTTATCATTAAAGGATTAAAATGTGGTTTCACAGAGTGTGACTAATAGCATAAAAATATTTATTGAATATTTAATCTAAAACCAATTCATTATTTATAATAATAGCAATATTAGCATAATTAGGGAATCTCAAAGAAATAAGTAATGTTGTATTTATATTGTTCTTATGAACATGTAAGGTTTTGCATCTAGGACTATGAAGATGTCAAAAAAAAAAAAGGTATGATAATATAAAAATTAAATTAATGATAACATGCAAAGAAATAAAGACTATTATTAATGTTTATGAAGTTATTATATCTTAGATCTCCTAACTAAATAATAAGATTAATTGATATAACCTAACAATACCCATAATAACAACAACAACAAAAATTCTTTCAACATATAAATAAATAGTAAAATCATTTCTTTTTGAAAATGTTATTAAAGGTGCTCTAAATTATAGAACAGTAATCCTTATCATTATTAATAAAAAATTATCACTATTAAATTTTAAATATTTACTTATTTATGTATCCTTGTCAAAAACAAATTAACTGCATATTTTTAACAAAAAACTTTCATAATATTTAATTTGTAATAAGATTTGGTAAATAAAAAGTAATTATAGTTTTAAAAAATTTAGCATACATAAAAAACAACATTAAAGTAAATATATGCTATAGTTGGTTAGAGTGTCTGCCTTAAATTCGATATTCGAGAATCTACAGGTGCAAGTTCGACTCCTATGCTAATACTGTCACTGGTCAGGCCAGCAATACCTGAAGATGAGTGGAGAATAATACTACTCAAAATGTTGTGTCATTACCAACCTGTCTTGTCTATTTGTGTGTATTTACTAACAAGTTGTTTGCATTTGAAAAGTTTAAACAAATTTTAAAATTTCTATACATTCAACATTTACTGATAGATGATGGAATTAGTCCAACATATTATCACATATGCTGTATTATATTTTAAATAATCTTCAAAAAAAAAAGGTTTTATTATTCCAACAAACTTTTGATAAAATGAAACTAATTTATTAAAATATATTAAAAATAGCTAGTGTCTATCTCCCCACCCTCCTCAAATCTACCTTGAACAAAAATTTCTATAGCAGTTCAAGTTAACTATTCATTGGACAATGACTGATATAATGAGATAAAGACTCAAGAAAATAATATATATATATATAGCTTTTACATATGTGTGTGACATTCTTTGCAAGTATGATTAAGTGAAAATACTTGATCATCATTGATATTAGTTTTTTTTTAAAAAAAAAGACAACTGATAGTAACACATATAAATTAGAATTGTACAACAATTACTTCATTCGTTAAATAAAATAAAATAAGATTGCTTGAAATGAAAAGAAAATTCTAATTTTCATTCTAAGCTTTTTATAACGTAGTAATAGAATGGTTTTATTCTAAAAGTTCATATGAAATTTGAGTATCAGAAGTACCAGAACTGGAATTTATTGCAGGACCTTTAGCTCCAGAATCAGCATTTTTATAATCTTTTTATAAAAATGCTGATTTAAATTTACATCTACATGAATTGTATGCAATTTATTCATAAAAAATGTATTGTTAAATAATTAAATTATGAACCTTTTTTCTTTTTTAAATTGCAGAGTATCAATTAGAATGATAAATATCAGTTTTCATTTATATTATTTAAGTTTTAAAGCTTTACAACACTTTTTAAAAACAAATTAAGTGTAATAAAAGATAAACTGAATCTTATCATTCTAAAGAATGATTTTAATTCTAAAAATATTATTATGCATAAATATTCGAACAAATAAAATATTAAATAAAAATTAAAAAATTAGAAATTAAAACATTTCGATATATATTTCTTGTAATACATATGTGAAATATCAAGTATTTTACTAATATGTCATGTGAAACACAAGATATGAATTTCAAATAATATTAACAGTAGAAATTTTCTTGATCATGCACTCAGTGATGCTATTGTGATCATATGGACAACATTTGCATTCATGAACTGTATTGTTATTATGCATTTAAAACAAAAAATTTATTCAAAACAGCTTCTGAAGTGCAAACTTAATTGTAGTAGCATTTCTTTCATGCCTAAAAGAAATTGTGAAATGCTTTCTTTATGAAATAAAATGAAAATAATTGATTTAGTTACATATTAAAGTCAGATAGATGTATAATAAGAACCAAATATAAATTTGTGAAATAGTAAAAAAAAAAAAAAATCATATTAGAATTATTTGTGCTTCTGAAACCTGTGTGTTTCATCCGTAATATTTCATACATATTTTTGAAGATTGGAAAAAGTGTTAAATTTGTGAGTGGAGAATGTAAACAAATAAAAATGTTCTAGTGAACAATAACATATTGTGCCAGAAAGTAATGAGTCTATACAATGACTTTAGCAAAATATCAACTGTAAAAATTGATCTCAAAATAATTACTGCAAGTAAGAGATTATTGTAAAGATTTAATAATCAGTATAAACTTGAAAATAAAGCATTGCATGGCTTCTTTTAGACTTAGCAAATTATTACAATCCTTAAGTATTGTATTTTGGGGTCATTTTAAATGAAATTTTAATTTTTTTAGTTCACCAACTGTAGAAGCAAATACATTAGAAATGTATGAATTTAATATCACATAGGCATTGCATTTTTTATATTTCATTACAATTATCAATTTTCATCACAACAAGAATAATCAAAGATATTTTTTTTTAGAGAGAGCACATTTACATACAGGCCTAGATTTATGTTCATTTTTAATTTACCAACCCACTATTTTTTTTCAGAATTACATTATTCTAAACTTCTTTTACAAATTATGTTTGTTGATGTCTTAATGTGTATAATTTTTAAAATAAATTATATCATATATATATTTTTTCAATTTTTTTTTATTTTTATCAATGCATTCTTCATCTTTGCTCTAACATATCACAATTATCCATCAGCACAAACATCAAACTCTCACTATGGAAGCATTCCATTTTTCAAATAAGATATGCATAACTTTATATACACATTTTTAGATTTCATATATATAAATTTCAAAGTTCTATTCCATCAGAAATTCTGGAAATATATGACCAAAATTTGTGAAAAAGATGAATAAAATGTCTGTATTACATAAATATGTTAAAGACCTATATTATATAGAATGGCATGGATTAGAAATCTTCAAAAGTATAAAGATATTAATTAAAAGATAAGATTTGTCATCAATTTTTCCTCATAGAGAAATACAGTCCAAACACTTTAAATATAAATATGCAGACTTTGACACCCTATATAATTATTCTAGTCATCAAATACACTTCCAATAGCCATAGCCTAATGCACATAGAGGATTACATACCCATAAAATTAAGAAAGAATGTAACATCAAAAATTAAAAATTATAAAAATGTCATAAAATATTTTAAAAATCACAATTTATTTTTCATAAATAAATAAAAATGTTTAAAATAATTTAAAATGAATTATGCTCATTTACAAGTTTCTGAAATTGCAAATACTTTTTTTTTATTTATTATTCTCACCAATATTACCACAAGATTACATAAATACTAGTACTGTATATATGTATATACACATTATCTGCACACATGTCAATACATAGATGAAAAATTTACTTACTACTACTACAATGTATTCTGAAGGAATGCTCTTGTAAAATGAAGGATTATGCAGGTAATTCTTTGTTCCAGCTAGAGTGCGCTGTATATCATAATTTTGAATATGTGTACTAGCTCTCCTTTCCATTGGAACATTTTGATTATTTATAAAAGGTTTGTTATTTACAAATTCAGGATAAAGTAAAGAAATACTTCTGCTATCTGAAACAAAAACAAAATATTTTTTTGTTAAAAACATAATTTTTATAAATCATATATATAGAGAGATGAATTAAAGTGTTATTATAAATAGTTGAAGTGTTTATTAAGCATCTCTATTATTTGTTCTCATAATCTAAAGACTAAATTCAATATTTAATAACAAACAAATTTAATATTAACTCATTTTTTAATTAAAAAAGATAAAATACCCTTCTCTCTTCATTTTTATTGCTTTTACTACTTATTATTATTATTTTATTCAAGACATATTTAACAAATAGTTTACACAAGATTAAAACAAAATATTTTTATACATTCATATAAATACATTGCAATTAATTAATAGTAGAGATTTTTTTTTTAATAAAAACTTCTATTTACTATAAACCAAAAATTCAGAAAATAATTGTTTCTTCAACAATTTTTATATTTAACTTTAAGAAGAAAAAAAATGTGTGGGGCAAGTGGAGGTGGCAGAAATTAATTACTTCAAGGGATTGACTTAATTAATCTTCTCTCCCATGCTTTTAATTCAAATTATATATAAAAAATCCAATTATGATTGAAGACAATTATTTTCTGAGTTTTTTAATTGACAGTAAATAAAAGCATTTATCATTAAAAAAAAAATATCTATTATTTTTAAGTTTTTAGAATTCCATATGCTGAATGTTTGGAGGCAAAATTGTGCATATGAAATAAAGAATTTTTAAAAAATAATTTTGTTTATGAAAGCATTTTTAAAAAATCAACTTTTCTAATCAAAATAAAAATATCAACAAATACAATTTTTATTTCAATTTTGAAAGATCAGCTGAAAATACTTTTTAGTGTAAGTTTTTTTATATATATACCACCCTCTCATGTGCATTATTGAAAACTTATTGAATTGATATCAACATATTTAAAATTTTACCCACCAACTCCCCTGCTCCCAGAATTAAGAAACCACAATAAAAGCATTTAATAAAAATAATTACAGAAAACTTTTTTCACCGACAGTTAATAATTAGATAAAATTTTAAATATGATTTCTAAAAGAAAATGGAAAATATGCCAGCACTGGTCATGGAATCAACTGAAAATCTAAAGATCAAAGACCCATGGGTGCTTATTGGGCTGTTATGGCAAGATTGATTAACTGAATATAAGGACTCTTATGCAGAGTCTAAAAGTTGTTACACTAATGTAATCCATGGTAAGTACAAATTGCGACATCAAATCAGAATTTCATAGATTTAGTAAATTGTCACTGGCTATGTGTCAGGCAGATAGCCTCTCTTTTTTACCATTTGTTCTTTTCTTATTTATTGTTTCATTGTAGAGCCGTTGCCCATTTGTAAGCATGTAACCTATAATAAGAAAGATGTAAAATGATATCCATATGTATCTTCTTAAGGTGTGAATAACGTTATTTGAAACTAAAAGAAAATCTTTTGAAAAAAATTATAAATTCTTTTTTTTTAATTTTTTCTTTATTTATGATGAATACCTATATTTTATTCTTGCATCTCAATAATGATTAAAAATCTAATCTATGCTTTGTTTTTACTTATGTGTGACAGCAAATGCACTGCTATTATATATGATGAAAGCCAAAAACTAGACTTGTTAGTAAACTAAATTAGGCCACAATCTGAGATTAAAAACTACTGCTCAAAATAAAGTTTGAAAAAATAAATCCACTTTTACTTGCAAATATCTTTGTATTAAATATGATTAAAAAAAATTTCAATACACTTTTTCACCAAATTTATATTTTCTCGATTTTAAATATAACGTTGAAAAACAAACACAAATTTAAAAAAAAAAAAAAAACATAAAATGCTTATTCATAATATAACAAAAATTAATGATCAAAAAAATGCAAATCAAGATATTTGATATGTAAATACTTAGAGATTAGATGCTGAAAATAATTTAATAGGTAGGCAGGCTACAAAATAAACTAGTGGAAGTGATTGGAAAATTAACAAATTATTGAAATTAATTTCACTGATGGAAGAAAAGCCATAATCTATTAGAAGTTAATAGTTTAATAAAATGTGATTCATATGAATTTTTTTCTTTTATCAAAATAAGTTTTAAGTTTCCAAATGTCAAATAAATTAGTATATATGAGACAAAGTAAATATTGGTATTCAATCTTATGTATATAAACAAAAGTGGAAAAAAAGAGCAAAGAGACCTCAAAAAATATATTCACATCTATATGCCATATTGGCTTTTTACCTCTGAGTTTAACATCAAGAAATACCATGGTCTTTCTTCTCAGTGCCTGATAAGGCAGAATGAATGTGTAAATGATAAATATTTTTCCAATACATATATACAATTATGACAGACAAAAATAAAGCATGGCCCTTATTCCCAGGAGGCTGTAAAGTCACCAACCAAGGCAGCGTTTGGTGGCCGAAGGCGGAGGGTGCTAAGAATCCCCTGATTGCGGACCTAGGCTGCCATTTCTCATAGTAATGAAGTAGTAGAAGATTTTTATATGAATGTACAAAAGGCTTTTGATCAGAGTAAACAACATTTTAAAATTGTTATGGGAGACTTTAATGCTAGAACTGGTAAACAAATGAAAGATGAAAGTGCTGTAGGTAATTTTGGTTATAATAATAGAAATGAAAGAGGGCACAGACTTGTGGAGTTTACAGAAAAAGAAAAACTTTATATTATGAATTCTTTTTTTGAGAAAAATGTTAAAAAGAAATGGACATGGAAGCATCCAAATGAAGGCACAGCAGAATTGGATTATATTTTGACTAACAGGAAATACATATTTCAAGATTGTAATGTTCTTAATAAATTTAACACAGGAAGTGATCATCAATTAGTATGATGTAAGATACGTGTTAATGTAAAACTAGAGAGACAAAAATTATTAAGAAAAACAATATTTACAGTTGATATTCCTAATCTTCAGAAACATTCTAATGAATTTAAATTAGAATTTACAAATCAGTTTCAAGTATTAGTAGATTTTGAACATGATTCAGATTTGAATGAAATTAATATGAAAATAACTGATACACTTTTAAAAATGGCAACAAAGATAGCTGGTAGAAAAAAGCAGCAACTGACCAATAAAATTTCTACTGAGATTAGAGAATTTATGAAGAAAGGAAGGAATATGAAGATATACAAAAATGATGCATTAAAAAAAATTAAATATCTCAAATTTCGTTAAATGGTGTGGAAAAGAGTTGAAAATGATATAAGAAAGTATAACTGTGAAGAAAAGCTGTAGAAGAAAATAAAAGTCTCAAGAATATAAAACAATATTTTGGTATTGGTAGGAAATTTATATCTGCAATAAAAAGAAAAGATGGAATTATTACTAAAAAGAGAGATGACATCATGAAATTGGTAGAAGATTTTTATCAAGAATTATATAGTAATAAAGAACAAGTACCTCCTATATCTATTACATCTTCCGAATTGCCCAGAATTTTAAATGAAGAAGTGAGACATGCAATTAAATGTATGAAGAAAGGAAAGGCTCCATATAATGATGGAATTATAATTGATATATTAAAAGAAGCAGATGAAGAAATAGAAAATTTTTTAGCAAAGTTATATGCCAAATGTCTAAATGATAAAGATGTACTGGATGATTGGAAGAATGCAGTAATAATATTAATATTTAAAAAAGGTGATAAAGAAGATATTAGAAATTACAGACCTATCAGCCTTTTATCAGTTTTATATAAAATTTTTATCAAGATAATTACAACTCGTCTACAGAGAACATGGGATTTCCACCAACCAAGAGAACAAGCTGGATTTAAAAGTGGTTTTAGTACAGTAGATCATATCCAGATATTAAGAGAAGTTATAGAAAGGACAAATGAATATGAGTTGTCAGTATATTTTGGATTTGTAAATTATGAAAAGGTATTTGATTCTATAAACATTTCTTCAGTGATTAAAGAATTGGATCATCAAGGTATAGATCCAGGATATTGTCATATTTTAAAGAATATTTATAAAAATGCAACAGCAACAATTAGATTACATAATGATACTGGGAAAGTCAACATTGAGAAAGGTGTAAGATAAGGTGACTCCATATCTTCAAAACTTTTTACAGCAGTGCTGCAAGAAGTATTTTCTGGATTAAAATGGGAAACTAAAGGAGTGAAAGTAAATGGAGATTATTTAAGTCATTTAGATTTCGCAGATGATGTAGTTGCTTTTGCAAATAATGCTTCAGAGCTGCAGGAAATGTTGCAGGAGTTATCAGATGAAAGTAGGAAAGTAGGACTAAAGATAAATGTTAAAAAGACTAAAGTAATGTTTAATCGATTTGCTCAAAATATGAAAATAAAGATTGATTATGATGAATTAGAAGAAGTTAACAGTTACAAATACCTTGGTTAGATTATTAATACCGATGGAAACATAATGCAGAAAATTAATCATAGAATTAAACTTGGTTGGAGTGCTTTTGGTAGAAATAACTTGATACTAAAAGGAAATATGCCTATGTGTTTGAAAAGAAAGGTTTTTAACAAATGGGTTTTACCAGTCCTTACTTATGGATCTGAGACTTGGACACTTAATAGAAGAGTAATACAGAGACTTCAGACCACTCAAAGAAGTATGGAGAGATGTATGTTGGGAGTAACAAGAAGAGATCGTAATCGCAATGTATGGGTAAGAGAACAAACAGGTGTTACTGACCTCATTAAAAAAATTAAAAGATTGAAGTGGAGTTGGGATGAACATATTGCTAGAAGAGATGATAATAGATGGACAATTGAAATTTTAAACTGGATTCCAAGAGATTGTAAAAGACTCAGAAAGAGACCACATGTGAGGTGGATGGATGAAATAAGAAGGTGTGCAGGGATGATGTGGAGAAGAGAAGCTAAAGATTGGAGAAGATGGATTAAACTTGGAGAGACTTTCATCCTGCAGTGGATTGATAATGGTTGATGATGATGATGATATGCCATAAATATCTAGCTACAAAAAAAATAACAAATTTATTAATTCTAAGATCTTTGCAAATACTATTGAATCAATAGTTTGGTCTACCAGCTCAAGATATAGTTAATATCTAAAAATTTCTAATAGTCAAAAGATGCTTATATCTTCTAATGTTCTACAGAATGAGTATATAAAATATAATGAAAATCATTTCCTAATGAAAGATTGGTTATTAAAAATCTAAAAGTGAATTTTTGTATTGTATTAAAAGTTTTAACACTGTATGTTTAAAAGAAAATATAACTTTTTAATTTCTATGTTAAATGCAATGTTAAATTAATTTCTAATAACTTTCTGATGGCAAACAATTTTATTATATTTTAATATAATTTAAATTGCATAAATTACAAAGATCATCATAATCAAAGTAAGAGAGCCAGTACTTCATGAGTTGAGATTTGGACTATTAATTTATAGAAAATTTAATATCACAAAACATTTTGTCATTCTATGATGGAGTTCTAAAAATAATTTCATTACAGTTCATGATATTGCTTTAAATGAGAAGCTAGACTAATCACAGTATATACAGCTTTGATTGTAGACTAATTTAAACTATATATATATAGGAAATCATAATTATGATGTATAATAGTAAATAAGACAAATTTGCTTAATTGAGAAAAAATTCACGCTCAAGTTATTATAAATTTTGTTTAAAATAAAGTTAATAAATAATCAATTTTTTTTTTTTTTAAATCAAAACCTAAGCAAGTTCATGGTTTATTGTAGACAGCATTAATGCATCATATAATCTGTTTTATGTATGGATATTTATTGCAAAAAAAAGCTCTACCTTTTATTTATTGTTGAGCTTCATTTAATGATATGATTTATAATAATTGCCTTACATAAAACTTCATCTTAAGCAATAATGTGTTTTTTTTTTTTTAAATATATAAATCTTTTTAGTTTTCATATATTATATTTTTTTTTTTTCCAATATATAAAATATGCAGTTTAATGTAGAAATTAAGCATGACATACTTATTGTACTAGACACTCAATCCATCCTTGATCACAGAAGGCGCCACCAGATCACTACATATCTGGGTAATGGGTGGCAAGGGAGTATATATTTTGCCGGATCTTTTTTTTTTTGCAGATATTTGTTTATGTGCAGAAAAAAGAGAAGATATGGAAGTTATGCTGAGGACATGCGCAGGGGTGGGTAAAGAGATGGGTATTAAATTTAGTGAAGAAAAATCAAATATAATGATGATTAGTAATGGGGAAAGAGAAGATGTAGAATTTTTATTGGGGATATAAAGTTAAGTGTGGTGGATAGATATAGTTATTTGGGAATCATCTTAAGTGATCAGGAAAATTACTTGGTTGAATGGGAGAAAAAATTGCTAAATGAAGCAAAGAAAAAAAAAGGGTTTAGTAAAGAAATTAACAGTGATTTCATATAATAAATATGATGTAGCTAGAATTGTATGGAAGGGAGTTGCTGTAGCAGGGTTAACATATGGTAATGATGCCTTATGTGTTAGTAAAAGGGTATTAGATTATTTAGAGAGTACAAAGGGAAGTAGGAAGACATGCATTAGATGCAGGGGTATGGACAGCAAAGGAGGCAATTCAAGGAGAAATGGGATGGATGAGTTTTTATATGAGAGATGCAAAAAGTAAAATGAAAATGTTTGGTATGTTGCAGTTTATGGATAATAAAAGAATAGACAAAATAGTATTTAATTGGGTTATGAGTAAAGGACAGGCAATGAGATGGGTGAGAAAGGTAATGCGGTATGCAAAGGGCTTGGATAAAGAATTTATATCAGTATACTTGTATAAAAGATGGGATGATTGTGTTAGGAGGATTGTTGAATGTTATAGTGGTAAGGAATGGGATAAAAGAATAGATACATTAATAAAGAATAGGGAGTTGGAGAGATGGAGAACTAGTATGGAGAGTAAAAAAAGTTTAAATATATATAGAAGTAAACGGAAAATTGGGTGAGAGTTAATTTATGATAATAATAAGGAAAGTAGCTTATTGTTTAAGGCTCAAACAGGATCTTTAGCAGCAAGAGAATTTACATGTAAATGGAAAAATATGGGTGATTTAGTCTGCAAATTATGTTAGGAAGATATAGAAAATATTAGGCATCTGTTGATTGAATGTAAATGCTTGAAAGCAGAAAGGGTACAAATAATGAAGTTATGGGAGAATAAATATGAACAAAGTGATTATACAAAAAGTGGATTATTGGTTTTTATGCTGGGTATGGGAAAAGGGGGATTTAGATATAAAGGCCATAGAGTTGACAAAGATTATGTTGTGGAAATGGGATGGAGCAGATTATGGAAAAGCTTAGGGTGGGGAATGGAAGGGGAAGGTAAAGTGGCTAACAGGTTTCTTTGGGCATAGTTGCTGAGAGATTCCTGACTCCATTTAAGGAGAAGTCACATCACATCACATAAAAAATTTATTTACCATGATCAAAAGTGGATGAGGATGTTGTTTTGCACTGATAAGATTCAGGGAAAAACAAAAAATCTTAAATATTGTTCAGACAATTGAGACATAAAAGCACTAAAACAAACATCAGCCAAATTAAGTTTAAACAATGTGAAAATTTTATTAACACTAACATAAAATGTTAATGTATAGATTTGCCCACAATAAATATGGTTATATCAGGCATGTACTAGGAAGAATGATGCTCTGGCAGACAGAATAATTTTCTGAATGAGAAATGTAGGGAATGATTTTCTTTCAGCTGACAATCCAACTGCAACTCTGGTTTCCTTATTAAAAAGTTCTAAAATGAAAAGTAAGGAAAGTTTATTGCATGAATCAACGAACCAGCATGGGCAAGCATCACTAGCATATTGACTAATGATGTCATAATGTCTGAAGAACTACTGCATGGAAAAATCATGTTTAAGACCTCCACAGTTGATTACGATGCAAGAACACAAAAAAAAGTTAAATGAATATGACGGAGTATAAATTATAAAATGGAAAAAAACTTACATCTCCAATTTAATGAAATAATAAAATTAGAAAATACTCTGGCATAAATGATTTCAAAATAATAAAATATTAAATCAATGATTTAAGGAAAACAGGCATATAATACGGGTGAATCACCAACCAAACGATTGGCCAAAACTAAACTGAGTAGAATAATTAAAGGTCTCAGTAGGAGACAGATAAGTAATTATAAAACTAGTTATGTCTGCCCAAGCATTTCAAGAAAGTGGGATAATTAGAATTATAAATAAACTTACAAACTAAATTCCCAGTACACGCTCTGACAAATAAATTTAAAACAAAAAGGTAAAAGATCAAATAAATCTAGCAAACAAAATATGAATGTTTGACCTAGATTTTTATAAGTTAATTTATCAGAAAGTGTATATGAGATAAAAATATGAAAACATTAAATGCCTTAGCAGAAAGAAATATTCTATCACCAAGAATTTAAATGGGAATTAAGAGTATCTTCCAGCTAGCGGTTCACCCAAACCAATTCCATTCATTTTATAAAGATTTTAAAAGACGAATGCATGTGGACAACCAACAGGACATCACAGACGAGCTTTTCTTAGTCTGGAAAAGAAACATTGGAACTAAGAATGTCATAATTCTGCAAAACGCTCATGGTCAGGTACGTTTAAACCAGCCAAGGTTAGTCTCACACAAGAAAAAAGAAAAAGGAAGATTACGGACTATGTAATCTGAACTATAGAAAATGAAATCTCTAACAAGAAAACAGAACAACAAACACGATAAACTGCCAGCAAAAAGATTTACAGTTTACAAAAAGCGCAAATAGTATTTGAAATGAATTATTGGAGGATAAAATAGGAACAGGTGATCAAACTAAAATTTACAAAAGACTGCTAAAGCATTTAGAAAGAGTTAGACATATAAACAGAGATATATTAAGCACAAAAAAATATAAACTCTCAATATATTCTCCAATAAACGAAATAGAAAACAAACTGGGAATCTAAAACTAAGATTCCCAGACACATTATAAATACAAAGAAAAGCAAATACAGTTAATAAATATAAGATTAAATAATTATTAAGACTATAGACTTATTTTTAGTTTGAGCGGAGATTTAACTAAAGAATATATCTTGGAAAGAATAAAAAATGTATTTACCTTATGGTAAAGCAAAATTCACGTAGTTTCAAAGTTCATATTTCAGGTGTCTTCTCTTCATAATAGCAAATGTAGAGCCATATTGGGGATCCAGTTTATTTTAGAATTTCATAGCATGATTGAAGAACATCTGGAAATCAGGGATACATCCTTTGGTTAAGTTAGCAAGGCATGTTGGAGGTTAGAATATGTATGGCAGTGAGTTTTGATATCATGAAGAAACAAAATCTTTTAACAACTGCAAAATTTTAAAAGAAATTAAATGTCCAAACTGCTAACAATATGGTACAAATCTCAGCAGGCTATAATCATAGTGTGAAAATGAATACTGAATCCATCACTTTGAAGCAGCTTGTTCTAGTCAAGAATAATCTCATTTGTCTGAAATTTGTGGAGTTATTTATACCCACACTCCATTTCCTGTGTAAACTTTCTTGTTTTCCAATTCTATGCCTTAGGGCAGGGAAAATCTCAGTCTTTCACTCAAACTAATTAGGAATTCTAACCAGGGATTATTTTAAACAAAAAGAACACCAAATTAAACTCCGCTTTTAGAATTAAATTAGAAATAACCGTAATTAAATAAAAGAAACAGGAATGTAATTAACAAGTTTGTTTGCTTTTAATTAATTTGATAAAAAAAAAGTAAAAACAAGCGGTAAAAGAAAACTATTTTAGAACTCAAATTTATAAATAAAAAAAAATGATATATTTTAAACATAAATGAGCATGTGTGTTTATACACATACTCTTATAAACAATTTTTTATATATAGATTTATTGATTTAAATTAAATAAAACCAAAAGTTAGTTTGTTTTTTTCCTTTTTTTTTAAACGACGATTGATACGGATTGATCCGTCTCATTATATATAACCATAATAAAGATTATGAACAATGTAACCTTATGTTTTTTATGGAAAAATTGACAAAATATTCCATGTAATGTAAAAAACCTTGAAAGATGTTTTTCTTTTCATGATAATAGTACCAAAATAGCCATACAATAGTGCTATCAAGTGCAAGTCTTCATAATCAATGGATATAGGAAGGTTTGTGCATAAAATCCCTGTCTAGTGCATATTCTTCCAACATCCCCAGACTAGTCTCTAGCTTGTAGTTTTTATTGCTGAGGAGCCTTTTAAAGTTAACCAAATACATCAAAATTAGCTGCTGTAAGGTTGTATTAGATCGTAAGATCTAGGTGCAGAATTCTCGGATTTAAATCCAAGGCTCCTCACTGATGAAAGCCACAGCTAGAAACTAGTCTGGGGATGTTGGATGAATAGGCACTAGATAGATTTTATGCACAAACTTTTTTGCATCCATTGATTATGAAGACTTGCACTTGGTGGCACTACTGCATAGTTTGGTATAGAATAAATATGAACAAAGTGATTATACAGAAAGTGAGTTATTGGTTTTATGCTGGGTTTGGGAAAAGATAAGGGGGATTTAGATATGAGGGCCATGGAGTTGACAAAAATTATGTTGTGAACATGGGATGGAACAGATTATGGGAAAACTTAGGGTGGGGAATGGAAAGAAAAGGTAAAGTGGCTAACACGTTTCTCTGGGCATAGTTGCTGAGAGATTCCTGACTCCGTTTAAGAAGTCACAATGCATAACATCACATAGAATAGATGCATTAATAAAAAATAGGGAGTTGGAGAGATGGAGAACTAGTAGGGAAAGCAAAAAGAATTTAAATATATATAGAAGTAAACAGAATGTTGGATGCGAGTTAATTTATGATAGTAGCAAGGAAAGTAGTTTACTGTTTAAACATAAATGGAGAAATGTGTGATTTAGTCTGCGAGTTATGTAAGGAAGGCATAGAAAATATTAGGTATCTGTTAATTGAATATAAATGAAGGATACAAATAATGAAGTTGTGGGAGACTAAATATAAACAAAGTGATTATACAAAAAATGGGTTCTTGATTTTTATGCTGGGTTTGAAAAAAGATAAGGGGAATTTAGATATAAAAGCCATAGAGTGGACAAAGATAATGTTGTGGAAATGGAAAGAGCAGGATAGAGAAGAATATGGAAAAACAGGGTGGGGATTGGAAGAGAAGGTAGGGTGGCTAACAGATTTCTCTGGGCATAGTGGCTGAGAGATTCCTGACTCCAAGAAATAAGCCAAAGTGCATCGCATCACATACACTTATTAACAGCGTGTATACGCATATGAAATGGTGATCATGTGATGTTTTGATGGTTTTATTTCGCATATTGCCAATATTCAACAGATTATGAATACCTAAAATAAATAAACTACTTATTATTTTATTGCTAGAAAAAAAAACTTTCTATAAATGTGCTTAAAATTAAAAAGCACATACATCTTAGTAATGTATAATTCATTGAACTTTATGATGTAATTTCAACAATAAAATATTTTCCTAACTATCTCCCCTTATCTTTGACAAATGGATTTAACATATTATACTTAATTATTTTGAGCTTCTTATTATGTGATGTGATGTATTATGGCTTCTCCTTAAACGAAGTCAAGAATATCTCAGCAATTATACCCAGATAAACCTGTTAGCTACATTATTTTACATTCCCCACTCTAATTTACCCATAATCTGCTCTATTCCATTTCCTCAACATAATCTTTGTCAACTCTATAACCTTTATATCTAAATCCCCCTTATCTTTTCCCAAACCCAGCATAAAAACCAATAATTCACTTTCTGTATAATCATTCTTTTAATATTTATTTTTCCACAACTTTATTATATGTACCCTTTCTGTTTTCAAATAACCAGTACAAGGATGCTTAGAACCAGCTTGAGGAAAATCATATGATATTCCCAGAGACTAGGACTTATTTATTTATGTAACATGGCAATAAAACCTTTTATCGTAACCTATTGCAGACTCTAATAGTTTGTGAAATTATCTCCTCAGAGGACACTTTTTTGATAACTAAAACAAAACATTTATATATATGCAAGTAAGTATTATCAAGTAAGAATCTTTATTAATCTTTTGATTCCTTTTTTCTCTTCACTCCTTTAATGTTTTCATATAAAAATGAAATCTGAATGATACGATCTTTGAAAACGACTTTCTAATGAGCTTGCTACCAAGTATCTTTTATTTAAAAATTAATCCTTAATATAATATTTGATTTAAAATTTCTCTTTCCCGAGTAAAAATATACTATACACTTGCCTATGAATTGACTAAGATGTGAAATTATTGGAATCCTGTCCAAATAGGAGTGTAAATAGAGATGCATTATAATATTGAGTGGTCTATCTCCTGATCAATTCAAAACCTCTATCCTTTTTATGTTATACAAGTAGCTTCTTGACTGTCAAATAATGGCATGTGTCTTTGTGTCTATATGTCCACCTTTTATCTTTATCTTATTAGGATTCATCAATTTAGAGAAATCTTTTGCCTTGCTTCATTTGAAAGCTAATGGGGTCATTTTAAGATATGTAGTCCAATATACATTATTTCCAGTAAAAATATTTACTGATTTTGTCAAATTTAGGTAAAACTAGCTTAGTTTTACTGAAAAGTAATGTTAATTTATTAGGATTCATCAATTTAGAGAAATTTTTGCCTTGCTTCATTTGAAAGCAAGCCCCTACTTTTTGTTTTTCAAAGATCGGTCTATTCACTACCACAAAATCAAAATCCCAACAAACACATACATATACTAATAAAGATTACAAAAACAAAATAAAAAGGAAAGCTTGCCCTCAAAATTATGTCAAAATTAATAATTACTATCAAGCGTTGGTGGTCTAGCAGTTAGCATAGCTGCCTTCCAAGCAGCTGACCCGAGTTTGCTTCCCGTTCAATGCTTTGACATATAAAAAAAAAAAAAATTAAGAATTACTCTGATAAATAGATATATCAATTAAATAAAACCCCACGCTCTATTGTTGAAATGTTACACTAGAATATAGCTTATTATTATTATAATTGAGTTCTGTACTTTGCGAGATAAATGAGTTCAGCTTTAGAAAACAGTTTATATTTACCCAACTTATTGCAGTGCTGTTAAAATGATTGAACTGGCACCAATCTTCTGTGGCAAAATTGTCGGCTATCAGACTGTCAAATTCAATTCTTACTACAAAGTTTTCTCTTGCATAGTCGTGCAACCTCAGCTAGCTGGCTGGCATCACTCATTTCAGGATGTGATAACTCCTTGGACATCAAGTGCCCGTATGATAGCAAGATTTCTCCAGAGAGATTTTTTTGAAATCTCTAGACGGAGAACATTGTAGGCTTGCTTTTCTTTCTCTCTCTTTCTTTTTTAAAGACTCTAAATTAACCAACTGCCAGATGCAAAAAAAAATAATTCCTTTAACAAAAGAAATATTTTTATTTTATACTATTCCCTTCCCTTTTTTACTTTTATTAATTTTCCTTTTGAAATAGGCTTTCTCACCTTTTTTGGTATTTTTTTAAAAACAATAGCAAACTAAATGTTCTGTCCTTTTGTTTCCCACTTTTACTTGCGAAATTTTAATTTTAAAAAACGTCCTAAATGATTAAGCAAAAATACAATAGCAACTCATTTACAATACATTTAAACTATCAAATTAATATCTGCACTGATATTCAACAATAAAGCTTAATTAAAACATTTTTATAATTCCCCCCCTCATCCCATTTATTATACTATTAATAATTTAAAATAGAATTTATATATATATATATTGTAACAGTAAGAATTGTCCCTCCACATAACAAAATTTAGAATACAGGCAAAATACACTAAAGCTGATCGAATCCGGATGCTGGGATCCAGAATCCGATCAACATTCAATCCTTTCATCTCTGCTCAATGATCTAATACCCTATGGATGACATTTCTCAACTTACACAGACATTCAATTTAACCACGGCCCGGCAGTCACCCAGGGTAAAACAAAAGACTCATAAATTAACTAATTTAACACTGATTTGGTCAGATATACACACATATGACTAAAGGATTATTTATGGAACCTAACAGAATGACCTACATATAGATATAATGATGTATGTGCAAATTAATCTAGAGTTGGATAAAAATGAACTCACAGACAATAAAGGTATGGAAACAAGTTATAATTTTAAATATTGTTAATTTAATAAAACAATAACAAATAGTAAAATTAAAATATACACAATGATATAATGAGAACGCGAGAGATTACGCACGCAGGCGTTACATAACTAATGAGATTAATATATGTTATCTCATTATAAGTGTTCAATAAAATGTAGTGCGGTATTGAAGTTTATGCCTATATTAATATGCCAAATTTCTAGCTCTTTTGTAGTCCGCTAAATCATATGGAACTTTATAGCCAAAGTTATATAACTAACTTAATAGCGCTCTTGTGACGTCTATCTATACAAAGTTAAGTCGAGCACATAATTAAGCTCAGAGATACACAGGTTAGCGTATTAACCTAGATTAGGATATACACTGACACTAGATAAGTGTTTAATATAAAAGGAGAGAAAACTGGTTTATGCTAGATTTACCTATATACTCTATAGCCCATATTAAAATATTAATAAACTAGAAGGTGCGAATGGGTCATTATTCCAAGGACTTCAGCCTCAAAGACTCAGTTGCCCTACAACCGATCAACTTGCTATGAATAGGAACATTATTAGTTCAGGGAGTCGGATAAGCATTAATTATGAATAATCTAGGTCCTTGTGCCCTACTTTTAAAAGAGTGTGCTTTACCCGAACTAAGTGGATAAGTGTGACCTCCGCCAGCATCTCATCAAAAATCATGCAGCAAGCAGATAATTGTACATTGCGTACTTAGTAAGGACACATCCGCAACTTATATATATATAACGCAAATACGTAAAATTATATTAGCATGCCTTAAAAATAGATAGCATCTATTTGCATATCTATACAACCCAGTTCTCAAATTTAGTATTTCAAATATAATATTTAGGGACTAAATTAATTAGTAACCTAGTTCAAGATTATCACCTGAGTCTCAATATATATAAATCTAAGGAGGATAAAGCATATTTGAGGGATAATTACAAATAAAACATTAAAATATGCTTTGAGAATATCTCTGTGGCTAGTTCCTATGATGTACGAGTTACATATATAAATACTTATAATTCATAACTAGAGTTAAGAAAACTACAATTTTAACTAGAGAACGACTGATTATTGTAATATTAATACCCAAAATTAATCAGTAAAATAATAACATGATCTCGAAACAGCGAGTGAGAAAAATAATAATTCAGTTATTTAATATTTATTATAGCGAAGATTTGAAATTATCTTCACAGATTGATAAGTTAAAATTATACTTATAAATACTCGTGGTTTGGATTATTTGGCATATTAAATACATATAATATTAAAATGATAAAATTATAGAATAAATTGAATAGATTAGAAATAGGCATAAAAGACTGCAGAAAATTATACATTTAGTTTAAAATAGATTTATTAGGGTTTTACATTTTAAAAGAGAAATCAATATCACAAGTTTTACAATCAGACAAGATTTAAACATTAGCATTTAACAGTTTTCTTTGCAGATTTTAGGAAAGGTGTTTGGGAAAGGCAGATTTAATAAATATTTATCTTTTAAAAGAAAGAATTGAAAGTCACAGTTCATGAACAGAGCTCTGAGTGAAAATTTATCAGATTTACCAGTCTGTTGTCTTCATTGTAGTTAGTTCTGAGCACTTGGGAGGATAATAAGTTAACACTTTTGGTGATGATTTAAAGTTAATGGAGATTTTCCCATGGGCTGCTTTGCTGGTGTACGGCATTATTTTTTTATTACATTTTATTGGACTAAAGGGCCGAGAGGCGGTGAGTGATTGCCTGACTACCCCACCATTTTGAAAATAAAACACAAGTGGGTTCTGTTAACAATTCACTTATTATATATATGATCAATCTCGGCAACAAAACTTTAAGTATTTATATTTTTCTAACTCTGGCCACCTGTTTAATTTTACAAGCTTGTCCGCATTTATTTATTTTAGAAAAATATATTTAATTGCTAAAACTAGTAGAAAAACCCATTATTTTATTTTACAAAAACATTTTTAATTATGACAACTAATTTAGATTTTGTTTTTCTGCTTTTTTCCTCCACAATTTATTGTGACAATGCTATAAAATTCTGCAAATTGTTATTAACATTTTAGATTTATAAAATCAAGATCACGCTATTTTAGGACTATTGCGTGACCTAATTTAAAAGTTGTTTACAAAAATTAAAAGTTGTTAACGGAAATATACATATGCAATTTCAGTAATATAACAATAAAATCGACTAAATAATTTAGACTAAAAATTTCTTAAACTAAAAATCTGTAATATATACATATACTATTAAATTACAGCCTTACCGTTTGCATATATAAGTGCGATCCTGCATATATAGCAATTTATCATTTAAATGGGTACTCTGAGAGGGTTTA
Source organism: Epiperipatus broadwayi (assembly GCA_028023455.1). NCBI lineage: Eukaryota > Metazoa > Onychophora > Udeonychophora > Euonychophora > Peripatidae > Epiperipatus > Epiperipatus broadwayi. The sequence continues at coordinate 6,009,722 of JAQFVV010000048.1, read as the reverse complement.
AACCTGGCATAAAGATAGGTGTGGGGGTAAAATACATGAAACAGGCAGATAGATGAAACTGACTGTTTTAATATATAACTTTTACATTCCCTATAATAAAAAATATTTTAGCTAAAACAATTATCAAACAAACTAAAAATCAAACTTTGAAATCTGATTCTTTGTGAAGATGATAAACTTTTAAAACTGATTATATATGTGATAACATACACATTCTATATTTTATTACATTTTAAAATATGAAATAATGGGAACTAATAAAAATAAACTAGTAAATTACATACTAACATATTTACACGTGAGATGGCAGAAAATACCATCTCAATACATACACAACATTAAAGTTAATAATCTTTAAAAAGTTTTTTATTCATTTTAATAAATCACATTTACTAATATTTTATTTAAGCCTGCTTTATTTACATTTTATAAAGAAATTTTTCAAATGAATATTTCATAATAATAGATGACTGATTGTCAAAAAAATTATAATAATAATAAATGGAATACATGAACATTAAAACAGGCAAAAACTCTCCATATAGTATTGCCATTCAGTGCAAGCCAGAGTAATCAATGGATACCAGAAAGATTGTGCATAAAATCCCCAGATTCATCATGTGAAGTTTATTGGCTTAATACATGAACACATAGTATTAGAATGTATTTCAAAAATATATCATTTATTGTTACTTCTTCAGATACTAAATTGTGCAAAATATCAATATTATTTGTAAATGCTACATACACAATTGGACATATCACTATCAAATACTTTATATGTCAATCCTATATTTTATCAGATTTATATTGTGTTCAGTTTTTATTTTGAAATTTTTTACTTTATCAGACATTATTCTCTAGAAAAATAATAATTGAAATATAATATATATGCATAAAGAAAACCAAGTACTTTGTCACTGTACAATATCTCATTAAGGGAATTCTGGAAATTAACATTGCCTTCCACCCCCATTCCCATGCATCAATATGATGACTTCCAATATTTAGATTATACTACTTATTTATTCATTTATAAGCTTATGTGTGGTTCAATTAACCAACTTTGTTACTTATATTTAAATATATCTTAGATATAATACAATTAATTATGTGTACATATACTAATATGCAAATAGCTTCATGCAATTTATTTCTTAGCATACTATTTGTAAATTTATAATATATATTTTTAAATACATATTCTTTTAATAGTTTTATTAATATTATTATTCCCTTGATTAGATCCCAATTTGTAATAACCATTTACATATAGTAATCAGCTTCATGGAATACAATCCTTGGCATGTGATTTATAATTTGTAATATTTATATTAATATGCAGTTTTCAAGAGTTTTAAATTTTTTTACCCCACCCTCTCTCTCTCTCTGAGTAGTGAGACTGATGTTAAATTGCATAGCAACCTAGTGAGAATCATGTTCCAGAATAAATGGTGATAGTGATTTCCCTATGCACTCCTATGAGTGATTAATTATTTATTCATTTATATATTTTGTATGTGGTTTGATTAACCACTTTTTTTTACATATATTTAGCATGTTTTGACATATGACTGGCTATATTATTTATCATTTAAATACTATATATATATATATTATAATGGTATATACATGAGAGGTCTTGCCTCTGTATACCTGATATATGAAATTATTCAAAATCAACTAACTTTTGATTTGAAGAAATCTGATTTTAATGTAATGTATGCCACCAACCAATACTGGATAAGTTGATTTCATTTAATAAACTTTTTCATTCTCACATCTCAATTATCATAGCTGGGTTTAAACTTAATTCAGAGATCATAAACTTAAATGATGATCACACAACCACATACCTAATTCAGAGATCATAAACTTAAATGATGATCACACAACCACATACCATAGCCCAAAGAAGAAATTATACATGAAACAAAGAATAACCAACTCTAATAAATTTATTTACTGCATTTTAATAAACCCCAAAAAATTAATAATAATATTTGATAATAATTATAACATAAGGTAAATTAGAAAAACAAATATTACAGAATAGGATGTCAAACTTTATCTATATCTAAATTAATAGATCAATTTATGAGCACATACTCTTATTTTGCCTACTTTAACTAATAGTTTAACTTTTAATATTATGTCATTAAGTTGTGCATTAGTTACAAACTTAAATTATTCAAAAAACAAATGTGAATGACTATATAGCAATTCACAACCAATGTAATAGAAATATTTGGAAAGTAAAAGTAATATATATATATCAAGTGAGTTATATTAAGTATGAACTTATAGAACTTTATAAAAATAATAATAATAATTTCTCACTTTGTTAAGTCTACAAAACTTTATTTGCATATTAATGAAGTTTAGATATCTTTTTAGATATCAAAATTTGGTAATCTCAAACGCAGTCCTCTTCCTGCCAGTGTGTATGCAGGGTCTTCAAAATTTCATGGCATATTTTTTGTTGTATTAGGGAAAAAATTATTTTATTGAGGGACTTGCAGACTAGTTTATTTTTTTAAAGTTAATTCCTGGTGAGGATGCAATTTAATTATTCTATGAATCACCTTCTTGTTAGATTTGCAGTACAATTATCCATTTTCAACAGCAATAGGCAGCCTGACAGTTTAATTAGTGTTCCAAAGAAGTCCTTTAGATGACTTTAAGCTGGGTATCCTTCTCCATCTGTTTAGATTACATGATTAGTAAAAAAAAAAAACCTTCCAATCCAAATAATAGTTTGCCTTAGACAACCATAGTATAATCACTAAGTTCAGTTCTTAACAAAATTAAAGCTTCTATAGGATTATTTGATTTTCAATCAGTTAGCTAGTTTAGCTTACTGGCAGTTGATTCATTGAATTTGAATAATTTCTCAATCTTTTTTTTTTTTAAATATTGCAGCTTCCAATTAAATTCTTTTATACCAATGATAAAAGGGTTACCAGGAACTAAAATAAGTCTAATCAATAAATAAATGAATTGAAAGAGTCCCTCCTTAACTAACTTTGTTTATCTTAACAGCCTCAAATGAGTTGCCACCTTTTTTTCAAATGCAGTTGTTTTAAAACAGGTTTATTTGTTTTTAGTCAGTTAATTAATATTTTCTAATAATATATATATATATTAATTTTAAAAAAATTGAGTAATAATTTATGCTTTCTCTAGCATTTTATTCTTCTTAAATAAATTTAATAACATATTTATATTTAAAATTCCCTTATTTTAAATTATATAAAGTTGCTGCAGACAAAAAAATTTTTATTGCAAATGCACATATATAGACAATATACATATATACAGTTGTAACTTAAAAATAGCTTTATTTTATTATTACCTTTTATATAATTAATCTATATATATATATATATAATGACAACATATTTCAACTAGCCTTCTCCTCTGGTAAATTTAATATTTATTAAATAATTTCCATTTGTTTTAATTCTTTTCTCCTGTAATATAAAAGCTGTCGAAAAATTATCTCTTCCCCAAATTCAAATAGACTTTGAGCATTATATATGCAGGTACTGTGGTATTAAAGCTGTTACATGAAGAATTATAATCGTTTAATCATTACATTAATTAGGTTATTAAATCAAAAACATATTTTAAAATCTACATTAAAAAAAAAAAACAATTTAACAAAAAAAAAATACAAAAAGCATTAATATATAAGGTATATGTGAAGAATAGTTAAAATGCGTGTTTAAATCAAATTGAGTGTGTGTTTGCACGTGCATATTCTGCATAATCTATTTTAATACATTGTACAGGCTTACACCTGCATTTATATATGTAATATATGCGGGATTCGAACTCAGACTTTCAAACGATCTACAATTCTCTGTGCCATCTTATATTGCTGACTCACCTGATCACACATATGTTGAAAAAATAAATAATCACCAATGTACGTATTTCGTGCTATACCAGCACCCATCAGTTGGTTCAGATTACCATCACACATATATACAATTAGTACTCAGCTTTATATTAAGATAACCAATCTTCATACTTTCATGAGTGCTGGTTTAGCATGAATACGGATATTGGTGATTATTTATCTTTTCAACATGTGTGTGATCAGGTGAGTCAGCAATATAAGATGGCACTGAGAGTTGTAAGTCGTGTGAAAGTCTGAGTTCGAATCCCACATATATTACATATATAAACGCGGGTGTAAACCTGTACAATGTATTAAAATAGATTATGCAGAATATGCACGTGCAAACACACCCTCAATTTGATTTAAACAGGCATTTTAACTATTATTCACACTAATGCTTTTCGTATTTTTTTTTTTGTTAAATTGTTTTTTTTTTTAATGTAGATTTTAAAATATGTTTTTAATTTAATAACCTAATTAATTTAATGATTAAACGATTATAATTCATGTCGCAGCTCTAATATCACAGTACCCATATGGGTATATTATTTCATCTAAATTATAGTGACATAATTTTATATCCCCAAGCCTTATATTTTATTCTAATTTTAATATAGGTCTCCTGATTTTTTACTATGTTTATAAAAAATATATACATCGCATTTAACCCAATATATATAGAGATAGTTATGATATATTAATATATTTCTTATTTGTGCATATTTCAAATCTTTCTGTTCTTCCAAGACACAAAGCAATAATGGTAACTATTTGTTTCAATTTTGTTTTATTACAATTCTGTCCAGACTAATGCTACTATCTATTAGCAATTTGATACTGTTTTGTGCAGTTTAATGATTTATTTTTAATTATTAATAAATATTTATTTTACTTTTATTTTAGCTCCTAAATGATTTATTTTTAATTATTAATAAATATTTATTTTACTTTTATTTTAGCTCCTAGATAGAAGAATAATCAGGGAATAAAAACAGCCATTTTTTGATCAATATGATGGAACTTTTTTCTATCTTTGTCAAGACAAAAAATAAGTTTTTATTTATTTTGAAAACTTATTTTTGCATTCAAATATATTCCCATTTATTTTGTTTTTTTATAATTACTGTTTTTTTAATGATTAATAAAGACGTATGGTGATGCAGACAAAATTTTATAAAATGATATTAGTGGAGGCTCAGATGTTTGTTTTTCTTGATATAAATTTAACATCTTTACACTTTTTAAATTATTTCATTTATCTGTTTTAAAAACATTTTAAATACTAAAATATTATAGAAAATAATTCAAGTTTGCTACTCTATAAATTTTACTCAACTGAAAACTATATATATAAATTTAAACAAACTATTTTAAACTGAGTTAGTTACTTAAGTTTTTTAAATTCTTATTGCCAGGAGAGTGCTCATAGCTTTATAATATTTAAGAAATAGCACATTAACGGAGATTGACTTCCTTATGAATAATTTCTTAATAAAAAATCCTATATTCATTCTATCTTATTGTCATCACATTCATTCACCCATTTCAATTCACATTTCAAAAAGATGTATATTTCAAGTCTCAAATATGCCTCTATAATACATTTAAATTTTCTTCTAGAAAAATTTCCAAAATCTTTGTATATGCTCAAATCTCTATTATCTTGCATATTTATTTGTAGAACCAATTTTTATAGTCATCCTTTTGATTCTTTATTTAAATATTTTTTCCTTATAATTATTCCATATATCATCTGTACAAAATTTTTGTTCTTTTCCCTACTCATTACTTTGTATTACCTTTGCACTTTAGCAAATAAATTTACTATTAACATGAATTTCACATTTGCTATATATACTATTGGCAAAGTCTAAAACTGATATTGTATAGAATGCCTAGGAATTTTATACAATGCCAAAAGTGGCACATTCAAATGTGAAATGAATAAATTTTCACATATTTCTTAGGCATTCTGTAAAATGCCACAAAGAAAATCGGCAAAGTATAAAATATACCCAGCAAGAATGTTTGATGTCATAAAGACAAGACATAAATGTTAAGTTACAAGCATTTAACACGTGATTAATAAAATTAATGATTGAAGTTATTAGTAAATCTTATGTGCACATATTATAGTTAGTTAATGAAGAATTGAAAGATAATTACTAAGAAATTCCTTACATTCTTGAAGATTTATATGATTTGAGAATCATTCACTCTTGGTGCTTTATTTCCAAAATAATGATGTAAAAATTTCATTATTTCTTTCCTGGCTTATTTCATCTTTATATAAAATTCAACAATTCACTACCATCATCACATGCTAACTTCTTATTATTAGATTTTTTTCATTAGAGGGCTTGTCAATAAGAAATAATAATCATGCCATAGTTGAAATTTAAACCCCATTGTAATATCAAGTATTCAATGTATGGATAACTATTTATTAAAAACATTATTTATCACAATTTTTTCAACCCCATATCTTATATTTTGTATTTCTTACATTTTACCATGGATCTTTTCAATAAAAGCTTTTTTCATATTCTTCGAAAAAAAAGATTTGGCTTTCTTTATAATGCCTAGATTTTCTATACAATGTAAAATAAAAATGAAATTGTATAGTGAAGCTGTAATATCGTCTTATCTATTTACACTTCACCTAATACTAATGTTAACAGCACTAGTATGACTTTGAACCCAATCTTATATATGTTAACTGACACCCGTCTCACTAGAGTCGGTAGTATATGTGTAGTTTATCATCAATCAATAATTATACATTATAATATTCGACTATTTATTTTGTAGTTAATAATTTCACTGATTAGTTGGAAGTAAAACTGATCAAGTTATCGATTTAAGTCATGGTGGTTCGTAAAAGTCTCTATTTTGTGCTATTATTATCAATTCTGTATAAAATATATGGGCATTAAGTGTAAACATAATCTCAGATGTCTATAAAGTATGGCGAAGGGTTTTATATGTTTTACAAAAATTCATTTTCTACTTAATCAGGTTTGTAATACTTTATATTTTATTTTAATAAAGGTCTCCAAATAATATGTATGTTTATAGGGCAGATTTGAAATTTTGTCACAATTTGTAAATTTATTATTAAAACCTTATTAAATGTAAGTGTTGAAAGCCATCGTATTTTAAAAATTTCTTATTTCTAGAATATAATAAATTTCTCAAATTTTTGTGAATAAAGTTCATCACCATTATTATTATTATTCTTTTCATTACAAATCTCAATCCCAATTCAATAGGCTTTGTTTAATACAATGACTTGTGAATTTAATCAAGATGAAAATAATATTTGTTTTTAATGCTTTCTTTAATTAGCAAACAAATCCTTGGGGCATGTTCAATGTTGGCAGGAGAATTCCTATTCTGAGGGAGACTGGTCAATAGAAGAGGTCATTAGGAAAATGCAGACCACAGAGGGGAATCATAAGTGAACATCATGAGTATTGAATCCAGATAAAGCAGGGCTGGATCATATAAATAGCCCCAATTTTGATCAAGGAGAGGAAAAGAAAACAAACAAGGTGCTCAGTAAAGTGAGAAAGGTATTGGTATTAGGATTTAAGTAATATCTAAATAATGTCAGTGTAAAGAAAAGATGATTCGCTTCTTTGAACTCTGTCCCTACCAGCCTATCATTAATGCCACTCCAGTGCTGCCAACATCTAGCCCATAAGACAACTGCATCAAGAAGGCCTGTCTCCAGCTATGTTGAGGTAACCTCCAGTTTGCCACAAGCCTCCAATCTTTTAACAACCTTTATTCTAAATTAGTATTAATCTTTGATTAGTTTAAAATCAATTATTACTCTTAGAGCAAAGTATCTATATATGTAATGTTTATACAACTTTCGTTAAATACATTTTTAATTTTATTTTCTGTAAAACTTAACAATTTCAATCTTATTAAAACTCCATATTATTTTGATGAGGCAATTTATTTTATTTTTTAACATTGACTTATACTAAGCTGCCAAATTAAGTACAAAATTCAAAGAACATATTGCAACCCTAGTCCTTATTATTTTCTCTGGTCAAAATTATTGCAGGAGATGTATATATTCCACTAAGTACTTAAGAGATGAAGCTCACTTAGTTTTGTATGCTTGCTATATTGTAAATGAGTTAAATGATTGGAATAGTTTCAAAAGTTTAAGTTTCCGATTATTCGTAAATTAATCGTGCCACATAATCATATCTCAATAGAAAATGTAATTTATTAAATTCTCTCAGCGAAATCTATCTCAACTTCCTAAACCCAAAATCTAGCTTTCTAGGTAAAACCTATCATAGAGAGTTTAACATTCGATTTTATTATTATGTACATTGTATATCTCATGTGCATTTAAGATCTTTAGCACCTACGTATTCACTGTCACTACAAGTGAATTTGTTTGTTTCTTTTGTTATATATATATAGGTTTTATTTTAATGTTTTGTTATATTAATATCATTTGCTTATAAATTCTGAGCCATGAAAGATTTGAAAGTTTAGAAGTGTGGGAAAACAATCTACTCTTTTAAATTTGGTTTTAATTCTTTTATTATACTTTATTATGAGATTTATTGATTGCCCCGGATTTTGCGGGCATTCTATTATGCTAGAGAATTAATTATTTAAGCCAGGAATTAATTCATTATCGTTTGGGATACCATAGATGCATATATATGTATATACTGTATTATTCGCTTATGGTTGCAATTATTCACTTATTATTATTGTTTATACTTTACTACTTAACTCTCAGGATCTTCAGAATTTCAAATATGACCAGTCCAATAATTTTGGTCTCCCTTAAAGGTAGATGTATTCCAACTAGGGATTTCCTTTCCAGGCACTGCCATTAAAATGTCCATGGGTATGTATAGATAAGCCATCCCAGAACATAAACTTTTATTGTTATGCAGAGATATGTCTGTTTGGCGGATCAGCATGTCCTCTCATTCATTGACTTCTTCTAGCAAAGCTCTTTGAGGATCGTAAATGACCTCAGGTGTTCTTTTATTGTAGCCATAACGTCTCACCATCTTTAGGACTCTATATCTATCTCTGTTTATAAACCTGAAATGCTTTCTCTATCATGATGGCATGTCTTTCATTAGCCAACCCAGTTACTGAATTAATCAATTATGAATACTGAACTGTTACTTATTTAAGATAAATGGTTGTTTTTCCTACTCATAACTTACAACCTATTAAATTGTAATAAGGCTAATCTAAGCGTAACTCATTCATATTCAGTGATATATATATATGTGTGTGTATAAATAAAATATATTATTTTCCTAAATTATAATTTTATTAAGGGCTAAAAATGATGGATTATTATTGATTTGTCCTTGGCAGACTTCTTAACCAACCTTTTATATTTAGTAAACAAATGTATTATGTTTGGCCGCATCAAAATCTAATTTGTAGCATAAATGGATCGCAATAGCTTGCTAAATTGAAATGCCGTAATTTTGATCAATTACAATGTTATCTGATTTATTTAATAAATTTCAAATTATATGATTGCGAGCCCCATACGTATAACCAAGTTGTGTAGACAAACGTTGACGTATTTTGTATGATGACACTTGTATGTATAATAAATCTCTGTTATATCCTTACTTGAAATATCTTGGTTTGTCATTATTCCAAATCTCTAACATAAATCCATTTTATTCATTTATAAAATTTTATGTGTTTAAATTCATTCCCTTTATAATGTTGCCATGAAGTTATTATTATTGCAGTTCAAATCAATTAAATCTTCAATGTGTTTAAATTATCAATCAATGTCAAGTATACTCCAAACCATTATTTAATTGTAATACACTTAAATAGGTGTTAATTAATAAAATGTAAATCTGTTGTTTTAAGTCACGTGTGAACCCTGAACTCTAGCTGGGACAGAGTGAGAATGAAACTCGTTGGTATCATCAAAAGCATTGTTCATGTAATCAGAGATTCCAGAGCACATGCAAATAGGTTGGCAATTTAAGATTGTTCCAGACTTATATCTCGCACATGCTGGACTGCTATAATTTTGCTTGAATTCTGGGTCTTGTTGAGTGAACACACAGTTTTGACTGGTATAATCTATACAATGCCAGTTTTTCACATTTTGAAGATACCATATACACTACAAAAAAAAAATTATTTCCTTAAGATTCACTAAAGAAAGTGTTATTATAAGTGTACAAAATAATCATGACTTCCTTAACATCCCTTTTTTTTTTCAAGTCAATGTAAACCAATCTTTTAAATCAAAATAATGTCACACAATTCTATAAATATTTGATACAGCAATTTATAAATATATATAAAACTACTGTTTTATAGAGTTTGGTATTAAAATATTTGCTACTTAAGGATTAGTTTGTACACCAACAATGTTCATTTTAAAGAACTTAAAAGTTTAGAATCTCTTAATGAAACTTATAATAATGATTATCCTTAGACATTTCAAAACTGATGACTTTGTTTTTTGTCATACTAAAGCATATGTAGATTCATGCTGAGAAAAGATCATTTAAATGTCAATTTTTCTATCTCATGTGCACACTTTTTGAGCTTGGGAAATTTAAATGATTATTTCTTTCATTAATATAATTTAATTTAAGCTAAGGAAATCAATTCATTAATGAAAATAAACAAATAACCACCATAAAAATAAAAAAAACTATTATTAAAACAACTATTAAATTTAAAGGGTTTAAGCATCTAAACTTTTAAGTTCTTTAAAATGAACATTGATGTGGGACTAATCCTTAAGTACCAAATATTTTATTTCATATTTTTGCATGAAACAATCTTTATAAAAAATCTGTTCTGAAGTAGACTTGTTCAGCTGTGGGATAATTGACTTGGTTGCTAAGATTTTGTATTCATTGTATCAGTTAAGATTTTTTTTTTTTTTTAGATTGAAAATGTGCCTCTTAAGGAACTTTTAATTTTTTTTACTGGAAACAAACAATTCTTTCTTAAATCTGAAAAGTTTTTTTTTAAATAAAAATCTGATAAATATATATATAAATTAATGACATTTTTTTATAGTTTTTTTTTTTTTTTTTATTAAGGAAAATACACGTACAATTACAATAAATCTTGTTGGTATACATTTGTTTGGATTTGTTACACATATTAATACGATCATTAATAAATAATTTTCCAAATTAGAAAATATACCCATTTGATACATTAGTTATTATTAATACAAATTAATTTCATGATCAGAGCAAGAAGCTGTTGTTCAAACTTAGTCTATAATTATTGTGTATTAGTTTTATATCAGAACAAATGGCTCTTCATTTAGTGATTTAGCCAGTGATCATTGTTGTTGCTTAATTAAACAATAATCAGCATGGTTTATTAAAAACAAAGCATCTAATTTATTTTTTTTCACTTTTCATTTAATGAGAAATTAAGAACAAAAAGCTGAATTAAATGATTTTTTTTTAATTTTAATTCAAAAGAAAAAATGTAAAAGTCAAAGAGAGAGAAAATCTATATAGCAGAAAATTGTTTATAATTGGTCAATAAAAATCAGCATTAAACTTAAATTTGATTTTGTGTAGAAACTTAATTAAAAAAAAAACTTCAAATATTTTATCAGCCTCTGGTATTAATGAATAAGTAAAAGTAAAATTATATATATATTTGTGCATAATTGTAGTACAAAAATTTAATCCAACTGAAATGTTTGTGATACAGAAAACAAAACAAATACCCAATAGTCCTGGACATTTGAAATAGATATATTATAATTCTTAATATCTTTTTAAGATATCTGATGAAAAAATTAAGTATAAAAAAGTTGTATTTACTCTAACTATATCAAATGTGATCCTAATATATTTTCAGACACTTATATTAAACATCCGTGTGTGACATAAATGAATTCGATGAGAGAATAATAAATTACTCAATGATAATAAAGCCCTTTGAAATCAGAGGCTTTATACACCCACACTCCAATTCACCAAGCTCTCACAAATTTGCAGGCCTTCAAGCATTTTTATACAGAAATATGCAACTGTGCAAGTTTGAAGTGGATAGAAAAAATAATATACATTTCTACACCAAAGACTTACTACAAGCAGGCTACAAACTCAACACTATTAACAACAAAATTAAACAATTTTATAAGAAAATCACAGACAATAATAATATTAAACTTCCATATATTACTCTTCCACACATACCTAAAATCTCCTACCAATTAATTAAGGTTTTGTCCAACAAATTTAAAATTAATTTTCATACACCCCTATGCACTAATCGTCTAATCAATAACTCTAAGAACAAAATCGAACCTTCTCAGACCCCCCATGTTGTTTACAGCATATCATGCCCACAACCCGGTTGCTGAGCCATTTATTTTGGGGAAACCAAAGCAGGCCTAATCAACAGGACAGCACAGCATAGATACACCTATAACAGAGCAAAGAAAAATAACAATAACTCATCAACACTCTTAGAACATTTCAAGAAGACAGGACATGTATTTGAATCCTCCAGCCCCAAAATAGTCTGCATTGAGGAAAACGACATCAAGCGGAAAATCAGAGAAGCATACTTCATTAATGGCAATAATAACTCTATCAATAGATGAGACACCTGCTTTGACATCTCCAAACGTTGGACTATCTAGTTCATTTGCATACGTTTTTGCATATCACTTTGTTTCCTTGCCCTATTTCTTCGTTCTGCATCTCGCATTACCGCTATGAATATGAGGCAAATGGCCTCGAAAGCGCTTAGCGTATAATAAATAATTTATGGAAACTTTATAGCTTCTCATTCAAGTGTTTCATATGCTTTTTAATTTGTATATTAAGTAGATAATGCATGTTTGACTAATTAAATAAAAATAAAATATATAGTAATAGTAGTGATTAATTTTTAGTTTTTAAAATCTATAATTACATTCTTACACTACAAATATATGAATTGTAGATCATATATATGTGATTACTAATTAAACATTCATTCTCTAACGCTATATTGCTTATGATAAATAAAATAGAAAATCATATGACAATAAAATATTATCTATAAAGAAAAAAAAAATTTACTAAAATTCTCTCAAGATTATGACTTCACCTATTAACAAATAGATCTATTCAGATGAAATTCAACTAGGATACAAACAACATATATATATACACACAAAACAGAAATAACCTTAATAAATAATAAATTAATAATTTTGAAAATAATGTTTATATTCAAATGAGCCAATGTGCTTCTAATTATATTGATTTGGGTTATTATATTTAATAAAAATATATATAGGCTTAATATTAATAAAAAAATTAATTATTAATAAGAATAAAGTTTATTTCTTTAGCATTTAAGACATCAATTTATAAATTGCTTAATAAGAATAATCATTTATTAAGTATCACGAAAGTTGCTTTTAAAAAAGACCATGATTTAAATTATTAAATACACCCGGGTCTCGTTTTATGTGGATTTATTTAATGCGATTTTGAAGTTATGCAATTCATGATTCTTCTTAATATCTTTGTATATGGTTTTCTTTTATGTGATAAAAATTATTCGATCAGAAGTGAGCTCCGATAATGCACTATTACTTTAAATATTATAAAGTTTGCGCTTTCACGTCATATTTAAAGTAATTGGCATTATCGGAGTTCGACTTTCATCTAATAATTTCAATATTTTCAGCGCTTTATAATAGTACTGTAATAGATTTTATGTAATAAAGAAGTTCATAATTCACTTAAAATTAGAATTTCCCCATTTTATATACACACATTAAATTTTACAAGACTATAATGTAAATCTGTTCAAACATTATAGCTGAAAAATACTATGTTTGTTGTTGTTTTTGCATTTTAAATCACATTCAATTTTTGCTTTTTATAAAACGAGTACATAATCAATTAATCATTTAGTGTCCGCAAGTTTATTTTTAAAAGCTGAGTAACAGTGGTGGGCACAATTAAATTCGACAATTAAAATCTGATTTTTAATTGTAATTAACAATTTAAAAATTACGTAATGTGATCTGAAATTAATTTGATGTGAAATGATGAAATTTGATTTTTAAACGGAATTGAAAATTAAAAAATTAAAGACAAAAATATGAATTTAATTTTTAATTGTTAGTTTTAATTAAATTTTGCCCAACAGTGGTGAGTCGGTGTCTTTTTATTATCGTTAAGTCTAAGTTCTTAAATTTTAAACTTTTAATTTACTCTAATGGAGAGAAAAAAACACCCAAGAAAATGAATTTCTTTGGAAACAAAAATTTCAATTTTAGATCGCTTAACAACGACTGGAAAATGTTTTAGTTGTATTTCCTCTTGACTTCATTTAAGGAGACGCTACAGTACCTCACATCACATCACATCATGACAAATCTGATGTCTCAAATAGCGATAATAATTAAAATACTGCACATGTATGAAAAAAATGTAAATTATGCATAAAAATATATTGTTTTGAATAAAATTAAATACTGTAGTTAATAAAAAAAGTAAAAAAAGTTTGTCTTGTATCAATTTTTTTCAAATTTGAAATTTTTTATTAGTCATATTTTATTTTATTTTTTTTTTTATGCAAATTTTAAAGTAATTTTACGTTGTTGCTTTGCTTTTATGCGATTTTTGGAAAATTACAGTCCGTATCCCCCATTTTTCAAGGTAAGTTACGTCTATTTTTGTGCGATTTCTTTTGTGCGCATTTTCTGAGGAACCTATCTGACCGCATAAAACGAGACCCAGGTGTACTTCAAAACAGTAGATTGATAGTAAATTTATTCCTTGTTATAGTTTATAAGATTCATTGCATCTTTCTGTAAAATTTATATAACTCAAAATAAAAATTAAGTCTTAATAAAAGAGTTAAAGTTCATAAGAGTAAAGTTAAAAATAAGTATCATAACTCAACTTTGTATATCCATGTATATAGGTCATAACATATTATTTGACAATGCAGAGATTACCTCTCAAACTCTAATGATAAATCTTCTTGAATCTGGAGCCATCCATCTCATAAAGACATATTTTGATATCAAAGGTAGTTCGTTTTTGAAGTGAATTATAGGAAGACTATTTTAAATCCATTCCATGTATTTATATTGTTTGTATCTAATTAGATTTTACTTCAGAAGGGCTATTTGTTAATAGATGAAACCATGGTCATAAGAGAATTTTAATAAAATTTATTTTTTAGTTAGTAGTTTAATGCTATATGATTTTCTGATTTATAGTTATTAAGATATATTTCAAATATACAAGTGTCTTCATTTAGGTAAATCATCCTATAAGTTCTCTTAGGTCAAATACCACTGCACCTGTACTTACTTAATCCACATTTATATGAATTATTTTCATTAGAATAATGTGTTAAAAACAAACACTCTTTGACTACAAGACCCTTTCAGTAATGGAATGAAAAGAATAATTCAGTCAAAATGTATATTAGAAGTCATTTGTAAATTTCTTCAATGTCTATATTTTTGTATTGTAAGATGACAATTGTTTTATTTTGTTTTTAAAAAAATGCATAAGTGGAGGAAGTTAAACAATTTAATAAAAAGGGAATGGTTATGCATATATAAAATTATTTAACTTCCTTAAAACGTGATTACCTACAATAAAAAAAATATTTTATTCCCCACTCCAAATATTCATTACTTACCAGTTATTAGATTATTTGCAATCGTAGTGATAAAATGCATAGAGGCATTCATATGTAAGAAATGGAGTAAAAAAAAATAGAAATTATAGACCTATCAGTCTTCTATCAACTATATAAAAGATCTTTAGCAATATAATTATAACTCATCTACAATGAACTTTGGAGTCAAACCAACCAAATGAATAAGCTGAATTTAAAAATGGTTTTAACATAATAAATCATATTCAAGTATTGAAGGAAATAGAAAGAACCAATGAGTATAAATTGCCATTACACTTTGCACTTGTAGATTATGACAAACGATTGGATTCTATAAGCATTTACATGGTGATTGAAACTTTATTTTATGAATTAAATCAAAAAGCTATGGGAATAAAACTTCATTGACATTATTTTGTTATTTTTTGTAAATAATGCTTCAGAGCTTCAGGAAATGTTGTAATAGTTGACAAATGAAAGTAAGAAAATAGGACTAAAAATAAATATCAAAAAGACTAAAATGTTCAATGGAATTGTCAGAAAAAGAAAACATTTTGATAATCATAAATTAGAAGTTAATAAATATCTTGATTAGATTATTAATAAAGATGCAAACACTATGGATGAAATTAATCTTAAAATTAAACTTGGACTGGGTAATTTTGATAAAAAGAAAATATGCGTATGTATTTGAAAAGAAAGATATTTAACAGATATTTTGTCAGTTCTTATTTATAGATCTGAGATATGAATACTAGACTGAAGATCAATATCAATATAGAGGCTTTAAACTATTCAACCAAGTACTGAAAGATAAATAATTGGAGTAACAAGAAGATATTGAAAGTGAAACAAGTGGATAGAAAACAATCAGAAGTTACTGGTATTATTAAAAAAATTAAAAGACTGAAATGGAAGTGAACTGAGCATATTGATAGAAATGATGATAGATGAAAAATTGAAGTCTTAATCTGAATACTAAGACATTGTAAATTACAGACTTAGAAAAAGACCACATATGAGATGGAAAGACGAAATAAGAAAGTTTTCTGGAATAATCTATGGATCAGATAAACTGGAGTACATTTGGAAAGACCTCATCTTGCAGTAGATTGATATGTTGAAAATAATTATAATGACACAGATTGATTTTACATCTATAGTAATTCTTATTTGCTGCAGCATTATTCAATATAATCCACAAAAATTTAACTAAATGAATAACAACCACTCAATTTATAACAATAGTCTTTAAAATTATTTATAAAATTCTTATAACTTATAAGTAAAAAAAAAAAAAAAATTGATTTGGTTAATTTATAAGTTAAATGATCTATTGAAAAACATCAATTTTAAAACACTCTTGACAAAAAGATCTATGAGAAAACAATAAACAGTTATTGTTAATAATAACTTATTTATTGTTTTCCATATTGTAATGAAATCATGTAATTATTCTAATGATAATGTTTTTAATTATTTTAAGTAAGAGTTTGTTTAATAATCCAAATTATTACAATAAAATAATACAAAATGCAATTTTATAAAAGATGCAACACATACATATAATAAATATTTCTTAATATCTTTTTTTTTCTACAAATAATTAAAAATTCTTATTTTCAATATGACTTTTTTTTTTTTTCTCAGTGATGAGATGTTTATTCATCAAGAAAAAAACAGATACAGTGAAACAAATGAAATTTCAGGAACAAAATGGTAAGAGGGGAAGATACATGTAAAAGGGAATGGGAAGTGGAGAGGGGAATTGGTGTGTAGTTCAGGCTGGCTAGAAGAGCATGTCTTTGTGATTGAGTCCTATGGCAGAGGCTGAGAGGATGGGAGTTAGAGGATTGCCCAAGTGTCTGTGAGGAGTGGAGATGGAGCTAGTTTGGTAACTCGGGTTTTGAGAGTGCGAATTAAGTCCAAGAGCTTTTGATTTACTGAAAGTACTCTCTGGTCAAGGATGATGGCACATCGGAGCAACCAGAGAACATAGATGAGAAAAATTGACAGTCTAATGATTGCAAAGACCCCTGTTTCTATGGATTCTTGGAGGTTGAAGATGGTATTTCTGTGTGAGGAAAGGTAGGAGTTGATGACATTTCTCATGCCAAGCAGAAAAGGGCATTTAAGTAGGAAGTGCTGGATGGTTTCATTGTCAGTTTTACAGAGCTGGCATATGGGAGAGATCTTGGTGAAACCCCTACGGTTCACCAAAAATTGATTCGTGGAAAGGGAGTGAAGATTTATTTTGAGGAGAAAATCAAGGAATTTTGCTTCAAGGGACCATCTTTTGAATTTTCAATATGACTTAATACATAATAATGACATATAAAAAAGTTTACTGTATAAATATGTTTATATAAGTTTTAATTTACAAACCAGCAATTAATATTCTCAAATAAAGAAATATTAACAGGGGGTTCTAAATGAAATTAGAATTTCTTCATTGATATATTCATTATTTGTATATGAAGATGAGTACAACTTCTTGTAAGTCATTAATAACTTTGTAACATATTTGCTGAAGATGTTTTTTATATATATAAATGATGCTATGGTTCATGAATTTCCATTTCAAGTGTACCAAATTATCTGTCTGAGCTGGGAGGAGTATAGTTCTTCACTACTTGATTTTAGAGAGAGAAGCCAAAATAAAACAGATATTAACAATACTAAATTACATGAACTCTATTGATTCATAGATCATAGACTGCTATAAGATGAAAATCTCTTATGACCAAAATTGTTCTCATGTTGACATTGAATGTATTTTAGACCATAAATTACAATACAATGCCTAAAACTGTTTGTAAAAATTGGCTAAAATAATGAATCTTTTCTTAGAAATAATCAATTTCATGTAGCTAACTAAATAATGAATCATACTTTAAAAAAACAGCACTAATATTATGCTTAATATCCATTGTAAACAATATAGTGAGAATGCAATGTACATTCAGCAGTGTGTTGAAAGACAAGTTTTATGACTATAAAGAGCTTAATAAATATCAATGTGATTAAGTAATAAACACTTCATTGTCACATGAACTATTTTTTACCATTATTAATACTCCTTAGTAATACATCTACTTATCATGACTAAAATTTTTGTTCTATTTGTTAATCACTCTCTATTTTGATGGCAATGGGGTTTGTTTGTTTTTTTAATTTTTTTCCTTAAAAAACAATAACGACATAAGTAAAATTATCTAATATACAGTATCAGTTTTTTAATTAGAAATATAATATATTTATATGAGATAAGTGATGTAGATCTACATATTAATAGCAAATGTTTTTGTATTGTAATAAATCACTTTATATAACCAGCTTATTTAAAAAGCAGGATTTATCTAATGTACACAATTTCGGATATTGTTAAATAAAAATTTTAAAAAATTTAACTATACTTTTGAAATATAAAAAGACAAATATTATAAAAAAATATTTATAGGGTAAAATATTATTTAAAAATTTAATCATTATATTATTAAATACTGAAACGGAAATCTCCAATCCCTTTCCGTTTCACCATCAACCTAATGACCTACTCGTCTAAACTAATTTCGAACCTATTTTAAATGTAAAAATGTAATATATAAGTCGAGCGGGAAAACTTTGCTACAATGGCCGCTTGAGTTGCATCATCCATTTACATACGAAAACACGCTATAATTAGACAGGTTTGATAAAATTATAGCGGAGAAATGCTCATAAATTATTATAAAATGTTTTATTAATTTTCGGTCAATTCTAAATTATATTTCGCTATTATATTCGTATGTGGATGGATAATTTAAACCTTGGAATAACGGCAAAATGATTCATATATATTTAAGTTTAAATAAAAGTAATGTAAATGTTTTCTTTAATTTATTTAACGGTTTTCTGATTTGATGTTTTACATATATAGTTGAAACAAGTATTTTCTTTAAATTTGCTTTTTTTTTAATAAACAAATATGTTAAAAGTTATTTAGTTTTATAAAATAAGAATTATCTGTTCGCAATTAAAAATGAGAATTTTTGTAAACAAGATATCAATTAGTGACACACCCGGGTAAAAAAGTAAAATCTGTTTTCTGATTGATTTTTGTTTGCAACAAAAGACTTTTTCATTAAATCAGAATACCGTTCCTTCTGCTAGGTAATAACACCTGAAAAGGAATTTAATTAATGAAAATGAATCAAATTATATAGTTTATATATTTTGATACATTTTTTTAAGGAAATTAAATATAACACCTCGGAGATTTTATCAGTTGTTGTACAAATTGAATTATATTATTTTGCTTTAATTAAAAGTCAATTGGTCCAGAGGCTTACGAAATTCCAGAAAGGTGTTAAAATTTAGTAGAAGGATATAAATAGGCCTTATTTTAAGCGGGAAGGGAGAATCCATCTTACTTTTGAAGAGAGTCAACCGGAGAAGTTTTATTATTGTTCAACCTTAACATGTCTGGCTAAAGTCAGGCAAAATTTTGCTGCTTTCCCGTGATGGAACGCCTAGTTCAATCCATCAAATGCCAAAGGAACAACCAAGCTTACACCAACTAAATTTGAAGATGCCATAAGCCGTAAAAATAATTTATTTGCCTTCGTTCCGATTTCAATCCAGCTAAACAAACACTATTTTAAAAATCGTCTCCCAACTAAATTAAAGATGCCATAAGCCGCCCAAGAATTCACCTTCATTCCAGTTCGAATATCTCCAGCCCATCTACAGGAGAACTGTTTTAATATTTAAAATCGCAGAGCTCTGTAAATTTCAAAAACAGTCATTGTTTCTTCAAAACAGGTTAGCTAACCATATTATTGAACTTTCTCGCTAAATTGTTTCTGAAATAATATTTAAATGAAATACTTTTTGCTAATTTTTTCCTTAATTCAATAGGGTAAACTGTCTAAATTGTTTCCTAAAATAATATTTTAATTCTATAAAATGTAATACTTTTGCAAATTTTTCTTTATTAATTAATATTTTGCTATATAATTTAATCACTGCAGTTATATTTTGCTTTTCTTTTGCTTATTTTAATTATTGTAAGTTATGCCTATGTTTCGAAACGGCGTGCATTTAATTATAGAATATGTTTTTAAACATATAAATTGAAATTATTTATATAGCGTCATTTCGTGCGCTGTTTCGAAACCCAAATTCATATTTTTTTACTTAATAAATTAATTAATATAAATATAAAATGTGGCTTTTCAACCTTTAATTATTATATTACTAAAGATTAAACTAGCCTGGAGGGCAAGCATAAGTATATTTTTTTAGTAAAGTATTCGTAAGTCCCTTATTAAATATACTTTTCCTCCTTTTTAAAAGTTTAGTAGTTATAGATAACTAAAGAGATTGAATGGGATAAAGTAAAGTATCTATATATTCCTGTCAGTAGCATATTGTATTTCTCATGCTACAGAAGAGTTGGCTCTTTTGATCAAGCTGATGATCTAGTGTTCATTTAATATATGATCTTTAATTTATAATATCCTTCGGCTTGGCGGATGTGGGATTTATTAATATTTTCTCGTTGTGCTGTTTTATATATAAGATGGAGCCACGGCGTTGCCAGCACATCTTCTCTTATGGGTAGTGCAGTAGCGAAGTCTGAGCTACGGGCCAGATTAGTACGTAAGTCCCCCGCTTCTTATGAACCAAATAAAGGTTCCCTTTTGCAGCATGACGACCGGTTATTGGGTAAACCGTTGTTTGTCACAAAAACCCTAAAACTATTCTTCCATCCGCAGAGCCACTTTATTATTATATTTTACTTGTGCCTAGCGTATTAATAGAATCGTTATAGCCAACTCTTTCCTCCCTAATATGCAGTCTTCGGCGTTGATCCGAAGCATTCTTGAAAACCCGTTCGATCTAAAGCTATCTGGGACGCTTTAAAAGCCCATAGTTAAAATAAATTTATTATAATTAAGATGTATTAAGTTTCACTCCAGACTTGGTTTGATGTTACGTAAAAGAGCCACTCGAACTGATTATAAAAGGACATAACAAATAAGTTAATGTAGTGATTAGTTGTATAGCAGGATATTTGGCTCCATTAAATCATAGCCACAAACCTATTTGCCAACATCAATTATTGTTCAAATAGTCTAGAGAATGTTACTTTATAAATGAAATGCCTGTGTGCATTTGCCAACAACAATTGTCAATAAATATATTTTAATTCATCATATATCCGTTTCTGTCTCATTATTAAATCAATCCAATTCACTAATTGCCCATAAGTATTCATTAGTAAAGCCCCTATTATTTAAATATGTTAGATTTTATCTGTGGAATGTCTAGTATTTAAGTTGTTTATATATATGTTTAAGTCCATGAGTCTTATTGTTTTCTTCGATTTGCTAGTGGGCCGGATGAAGAATTAAATCTCGTGTGCTACCATTGTTATGTTATCCATTGGGTGTTAGATCTGGTGCTTGGAGAGTGGGTTCGAATCCAGGCTGGTCCCTGACCTAAATCTCGGGCTTGACTGGGTTTGAAGTACATTTTGTGAGTTCCAGCTCGTGTTAGATGGATAAGCATGTTTTGACTGGCACAATACATTTATGCATATCATTTATTTTCATCTGCATACCTACTTTGCAAAAATATGTTTTAAATATTCTTTATTTCTCAATTGTTAAATTATAATAAACAATGAAGTAAAAATATACATGGCTACCACATTGCTAAATAAATTTATACATTACAAAAATTCAATATCTTAAAGACTGTGAATAGTCTCAAAGATCTTTTTATAAACAACACAATTTCCTCAAAGCAATGATAAAATTGATCAACAAGTTAAATGTGACTGATGATTACCACTTACTAGATGCTCAATAACCATTAAGTTTTAATATGGAGAAGTCATAATCCTTCTTGTATTAGGCAAATAGTAATTTATATATAAATAACATATATTTAATATAATAAACTTTAGAAAGAAAAAAAAAAAGATCTTAAGTAAATGTCAATGTGTGGGGGAAATCTATTTTTTTAAATGATTTTGTGCTAAGATCCTAATATAACTATTAATCTAGTTTAGAGGAAAATCCTAATACTATATTTGACTGGAAGTGATTTTGAACAGACCTAATGAATCTTATTTTTATACAATACCATTTCTTCTATAAAGATTTCATTAGCTTACACTAAATCTTGTAGCCTAAAGGACTATTAGTGCTTGTAACAACTGTATAACATAATTTGCAGTCTGCAAAGAGTTTTGATCATTAAAGACTTCTTCAAATAATATGCTAATCTGACAATGAACTAATTTGGCCTACAATATTAAACATCAAATTTATTAATGAACAACAAATTTGACTTGAGTTGTACATTAACTTGTGATGATATTTTGGGAATCAAAATATTTTAAACATACTTCAAAATGGTTTCACAATTCATTTTTGTTTGTATATAGAATAGATAGATAAATATTGTAAAATTATTACATAATAAAAATTGAACGATCATTAGTTCTTTATAAACACCATACTCATTAGGTTTATTTTAACATAACCTTGCAGAAATTTGAAATATTTCAGTTTTTAAGATAAATGAATCAAAACCCATCTACTAATAATGGAAATAGATTATATGGCTAAAATCAAAAAGTGTAATCTTATTCTAAATAAAATAGGAGGGGGAGGAGATTAAATTAAAATTTTTTGAAATTTAAACATACTACAGATTATCAACTGATAAAAAGAATTAATTAATATATTTAAAATTATAAGGAAAAAGGAAAAAAGGAAGAATGATCTAAAGTAAAAAATATTCAAAATACCATCGTTTGGTTTGTAAAAGAAGTAATAACTATGCTGCTATGTCAATCTATGAAAGTAACAAACTTAACAACAGCTAGCTATCTTTTGAACCTCATTGATAAGAAAAGTGAGAGTATTAACTGATAAATATTCTTAAGGTAACAATAGAATTAATAATCATGTTATTGTGTCAACAGCAATAATCAGCAAGCACTGTGACTGCTCTTTTATTTATTAATAGTTTTTATAGAAGCATTGTCTAATAAGTATTGTTATAAGTAACTATAATTAAATTTAAAGAACTTAATGCAATTTATATTAACAATTATTTGTTTGAATGTTGCTCTATAAAAAATAAGGAATTTGTCCAAGTTCCCACTAAAATCATTCCAGAATATTATGAGAAATTGGACATTAAACTCTAAAAAAAGAGAGAAATCTTCACTAGCCAATAAATTATCAGTAATATTTGTGTGAGTTATAGAATCAAAATTAATTCAAAATTATAAAATTAATGTTTTAATATTTCTTAAAAAAATTATTTAAAATAGCTCAATTACATATCCCACAGCTACATCCTGTAGTTTGATCTAAATTATGTAATTCTAGTTGTGAAATAGGTGAGAAATTTGGTATACAATGTTAACATCATCAAAGTGATTCAGTATCAGTTCATTAAGTGATTTTGAAAACTTAACAAATTTGAAATGGATACTGCCTTACTTCAGTCTGGAAGAGTTGAGTAAAATATGAATTGTTTTTTAACTGAAAAAAAAACTAAATATGTTTTTAAAACATATAAACTCACATAATTTTAGCCAGAGTCAATATTGATGAGAATGTACATAAAGACAAAAATGATTTGTCAGGAACTAATATAAACCAAATACATTTACACTAATTTGATGGTTTTACAAGATCTACAAAAATTTATTAACAGAAATTCAGTAAATTAAAAAAAATAAAAAATATTCTACACAGAAATAAAAATAGTTCAAAAAAGTCTTATTTACAATATCAGTATTATTTGTATTGAAATATTTTATTAATAATAAATGAACAATTACATTATTTCAAATATTAATATTTATTTTTCTATTGGTAAAATATACAACATATGCACGGGGCATACTATAAAAGTCCACATCCTACCTTATCACAGAAGGCTGGCTTAATTAAGACAGGCTTATGAAAGCTTGAAATAGGTTACACAATTAATTATGCTAACTTACACAATTAATTATATTAATTAATCCAGAAGCTGCACATACATTTGGATACCAATTACAATTAAATTATTTTAATTCTTATTACAAAAATAAATGAAATAAATTACAAAAAAACATGCTATTCATTCATCTTTTTCAATTTCAAAATGACACATTATTAATGAGTTCTTGTTTAAATAAATTATGTCGACAGATTAAAGTATTAATGAAAAAATTTAAATAGTAATTTGGTTTTTTAAAAAGAAATGTAGTTGCAAAATGATTTTAAAAAGAAAAAAAATCTTTTCTTTAAACATTAATAACATGGCAACGAAAAAGATAATGACAATTGAAGTGAAAAACATAATTTCTCTTCAAATAGTTCCTAAGAAAATTGACAATTATTTCAGAAGCATCATATTTATCATCATCATCAGTTGGTTGTTCACAATAATTTGATTTTTTTTATCATTATTAATTTGCAATAAATTGAGTAATTTAAAAAGACTGTGGAACATAAGTAAAATATTTAAAAATGATCAAAATACAGATTTAATAATCTGCTAAGTATAAGATTGAATATCTATGTAAATTTAATCATTATAAATTTTCAAGACATATTTTCAAAAATAATACAAAAAGTCTAACAAAAACAAAATTGAGATTGAATATTAAAATAAAGATGATACCATTGATTTGGCATGCATAAATCTGTTTGTGGTCAAAGTTACAATTGCATTTTTGTTTTTACAGTCAGTATATTGACCCTAATCTAACTTATTTAGAAGGCTTACATTCCAGTTAATAATCATTATACACCCATTTCTTGACTAATAATGCACAATTAGTTGGGTTCACTATAGATCAACTACTTGCAGGACAAACTCTATGCCTGCTTGAGACTTATAAAAATTGCCATAGTTCACCTGGCTTGCACTTGATAGCAGATTATTAGCATGGTAGGAAGATCCCATGAGGCTTAATTTTAGATTATATCAACATTTTTGCAGTGGAAAAAAATCCATTTTTGGTTGACACTTGCTTTTTGTTTATTTTGATGTTAGATTTCTACCCAGTATTATTTCTTAATGTCTAAATTTATCAAACACTAGTGAAAATTTCTTTTGTCATAATAATGTGAAGGTAAAAACTTATGGGATTGTTTCAGGTCATCAAAATCAACATGTTAATTTAATTTACAAAGTTCTGGACTTTATTTTCTCACATCTGAGTGCTGTCCTCTTTCATTACATCATATCTTAACACCATTAAAGAATATTCTAATTGACACATTTTTATTAGAGCAGAATTTCATAAAATATTTATTTATTAAATTTAAAACATCTTTTTATCAACAATCAAAAACAAGTTATTACTGAATAAGTGGAGTTGGACTTTCAACTTTAACTTAATATTAAATTATTAAGCGTCCAGAAAAGATAGATTTGTGTTCTTATGAAGCAACACACATTTAATAGAAAAATGTGTTTTTAGTAGATGTAAAAAGAAGTCTTTTTTAAAGTTACTGAAATAATCTTCAGTATTAGAAATATTGAAAATTCTGATATCATGTCCTTTATTAATTAATTATGTTACTTCTTAATTTTTCATGATATTTTTATCTACAATGAAGTATTCTTTTAGTTATTGCAGATAGGTTGTTATTCACTAATTTACAGCAGCACTTTCAACAATGGTAAAACTGACTTTTATTTTTTATTTTAAGTACAATATTTAGTTGTAAATTTTTAAAAAATTAATTATTTTCTAATCAACAAAAATAGCTATTAAATTATAATATCAGTCATTATATATGTCAACACCAAGACTAATACTGATTAGACTATATAAGAGAATAATACTATAATTCCAAAAAATGTATAAGTTTTTACAGGATTTACTTTGTGGATTAAAATAGGAAGCTAAGAAAATAAAAATAAGTAAAGATTAATTAAATCATCTAAATTTTGCATATGATGTGGATTTTTTTCTTTTTTACAAATAATGCTTAAAAACTTCAGAAAATGTTACATGAATTGTCAGATAAAAGAAAGTACACCTAAAAACAAGACTATTCAAAGCTTCTCAAAAATGAAAAAAATAAAAAATGATAGTAATGATAGAAAAAGTTAGCAACTACCAATATCTTAATAAAATTATTAATATAGATAGAATTGTAATAAATGAACTTAATTTTAAAATTAAACTCATTTGCAGTATTTTGATAGAAATAAATTAATATTAATAACAAAAATATCTATGTAAATGAAAATTTTTAATAAATTCATTTTACCAATGCTTATGCATGGATTTCAGATTTGGATGTTTAATAGGAAAGCAATACAAGTTTTAAGACCTACACAACAATATATGGAAAGATGTTATGTTGAAAATGTCAAAGAAAATTGAATGCATGATATATGGTTTAATAAAAAAAGAAAAAACTGGATTGGATATATTGCTAGAAGAGATGATGATGAACAAAGTTTTAAATTGGATAATAAAAAAATATAAAAGACTAAAGACAATGAGTGATATATAAAGAAACCTATTATATGCTTTGTTTTGGTCATACTAAAGCAAAGATTTCTATAGATAAATAAAAAATAAAACATTTGAGCTTCTAGAAAATGCTAAAGGTAGTGGAAACATGTTGAAAGGACAAAGTTAGAAATACAGAAGAAGTGAAAAGAGCACATCAAAAATAAAAAAGTGAATTAGATATATGTTTAGAGATAGAAGAATTGTGAAAAATATACTGAGACAATGGAATGTGAAAGGAAGTTAATTATGTACTTAAAAATGAGGAACTAAGTGATTTTGAAAAAAAGAACTTAAAAAAAAAAAATCTGAGATATAGGGATCTGATTTTTGACAGATGGCTGATAATAATTAACATCATTTACAATTTTATAAAAACAGAGAATAACCAATATTATGAAGACCTTAATATACTCAATACTTTCATATTCTGTTGATTGTTTTCATGCAGACTGTCTTTAAAATGTAAAGAATTGATTTTAAAAATGTTACCTGTGAGATTATTTTTTTTTTGTACTCTTATTCAAATTAATAAATTAGTGTCCAATGATTGAGTAAAAACATGTTATTACTATATAATAGAGAAAATATTTGCTAAAAAAATTCACTATATCTAGCCTCACACATACCATCTTTCGGTCAAAAATCAAGTTACTTGCAGTTAGTTTATAATTAATTTCTTATGTATATAAATGTTTGGGTTAATATTCTAAGATAGTTTCAATCTTTAGATCAGCAGCTTGGAAAATGTAAAAGTATAAAAGGTCAATGGTGCTTGTTAGCAAAAATCAGTCATGGAAATCTGAAGATATTAATTTCATTGCTTTCTAATGTTCGTTATTATTTTACTGCTTAACAGGGTTGTGTAGTTAATACAGATGTTATAACTATATAATGCAGATAATGGCAACCTGATATATAAAAATTATCTCTAGCCATTAATCAAAATTTCTATCTTGTCAATGTTTTTATCTTTTTATTCTAGAAGCCAAAATGTAAGTATAAAGCCATTACATAGTAATAAAATCAGACTTCTAATACTGTTTTCTAGCTAATTATCTTTCTAATCCTTTCATTCCCACATAAATACTATCCAGTAATTTTTTTCTTTGATTGCAATTTGTTTTCTAGATTAGATAAAGAAAGATATCACCATTATCTAATTAGTGTGATGACCGAAAATATTAATGTGATATTAATTTAAAAAATGTAGCATCATTCTGCCAAAATTAAATCAAACCATTATTCACCTTTCCACAAAGTCTTTAAAGTGAATAGAAAACAGTCTGGGAGTGATGGAATGGAAAAGTATCAAGTTATAAACAAAGGCATGGAGATTTAAATGTTTGAAATTTCTAGCTCACTTGATTTGCAAAGGTTGCTTGTAAAATGCATTTATTACAAGATAGAGTGATCTGAGTTTTTGTACTGATGGATGGTTGCAATATGGTAAAAAAAAAAAAAACCTCTTGAAATTATCTTGTTTATATTTTCTCCACTTAATCCCTAGTTTTATTATTAATTTTCACATAAATATCTTTCTTTTTATAATGTTCAATCTTTTCTAATTTTTTTTATTGATAGCGAAAATGCTTTTATTTTTTCAATTTCTTTCTTAATAAATTATTTTTTTATTTCTTCTATTATTTAACATGTCTTTCTGATTCGTGACTCTTTAAAATGTTTCTTCAGTATGCTTTCTTCGGTTCTCCACTCTCGTTGCTATCAATCTTTAATTAGGTTTAAAGTTTAAATCTACGATAGGAATGGTATGAGAATCTCTAGCTTAATAAATGATAAATTATGTCCTGGGACCTCTTGATCCCAAGTCAGATGCTCTACCAACTACACTAAAATGTGCAGGGGAATTATAATCGTTAATGTATTTATCTGAAGTGATTGATATCAAAGTTGTGAGTGCGGAAAGTTTGACACTTGTAGAACAATTATAATAATTCCTAGAAGTTATGATTATTTATTTATTATTACAATTATTAAGTTAATCTCAACTTAAATTCTAACTTTTAAACACTCATTGAACTTGAGTTTGCCTGAAAAGGTAAAACAATTAATAAATATAAACTAATTAATAGTCAACAAGTGATTAATTATTAAGTTATTAAAAAGTATTATCATTTCAGGATATATATAAGTATTGGTTAAATAATTTTTTTCCTATAATAAATCAAGACATTATCTGATATCTGCATTTAGTATATGAAGCACAATAAATAAATATGATAAAGCAAAATTTGTTTAATTCAAAATCAAAGGAATAGAATTTAAATTTAGAAGTAGTTCATATTAATCAAAAATGTATTTAACTTTAAAAAAAAAAAACATAAATTAAAGAAAGTTAAAAAATATTGTAATAATAAAGGTATTATTGTAGTTGTTATTATATCATTATGCTCCTCACTATCATTATTAGTCACAAAATTATTCATAAAACCATTCTACATACTACAAACAAACAAAAAAAACACATTTTCTTTTAAAATAAAAAATAAAAATAAAAATACATAATATTTACAAGTAATAAATATAAAAATTCATTTAGGTTTAGCCGATTTTTCAAACATTAAGTATTTCGGATTAGTCAATATTTGCTCTGATGAAAAGTTCTATTATTTGCTTTTGTCTCTATTACATAGACTGGCATTTAAATTAAAGCAAAGGATTTTGTTAAGAACGCATTTAAAAGCCAACTTTGCTCTCATTATTTTGCAACATAGCTTTAAAACCATTTTTGTGTAATTATTTTCCATTACTGAAATATTTTCACTACATATTTTAAGAATTATAAAAGAATTTCACTTTTAAAATATTCCATACTAAAGCTTTTATCAATCTTCAGTTTTAGCTCTTATATAATAGATGCAGTCAGAATGATAATTCTAGCAAACATTCGGAACATTTTTTGAATTTTTAAAAAGGTCGTATTTATATATAATTTAGTTTCCATTCATTTTTTTAAATAAATTTATAGCATATTACTAAAATTCAATTTATATGTTTGACTTGAACACACTCATTTGATGTAATCATCTTTAGTTAAATACATTAATAATTATAGGCTGCAGAATATTTCTAACTTTTTTTATCAAAGATATAAACTTTAAAGATAATTTTAAAAAACTTTTATATTGCAGCATTTTTGCTCTCTTTTCTACTTTTATAAATACAATAAGTGCAAGCCTTTTCACCTACAATTTTTTTTACAAGAATTTTGAATAAATTTTTAGATTATTGTATGAGATAGTGTGAATAGTTGAGGTGTGCTTGAAAGTCTGAGTTCAAATCCCGTATATTTATTATTAGAATCATTAAAAAATACAATAAATATGTCTAGTCAAGACAATAAAAAATTCTTTCTCTGTCTTAATGAAAGAATTTATATCAAAATAAATTTAATTAGAGATTTAGTTGAAAGATTTTAATGAAATAAACCATACTAAAATAAAACAATCTTTAATGCAATCTAATTAAACAAAATTAATCTGATCAAAGAAAGATATTTAAAAAAATTAAGCAATTAAGATCTTAAACTGTGTAAAATATTTTCAGCAAATTGCAGAAATTATTCAAGAAAATAAAATAACAGTCAAGCGTTGTTAGCCTAGAGGTCATCGCAGCCGCCTTGCAAGTAAGTAGTTGTTTGCAGACGGTTGTGGGTTCGCCTCCCGGATGATGCTATGACATATGAAAAAAAAATAAAATAAAATAACATTGTGCATAAATTAACAATGTATAGGAAGCTCTTTTTCAAACATTATACTTCTTTGTTATCTTAAGATCAGCATATTTAAATCAAGAAATAATTTCTCTACATTTTTACAAAATTTGTTTTTATTTCTAAATCCACTTTAAAAATATACATTATCTCATATTTTGATTATTTAGTTATAATCATTCTTAAGATAAAAATCATAACTTTAAATATATTTCCTTTCCATATTAAAATAGATTTTAAATGGAAGGAAAATAGATTTAAGACTGATTTTCACACTTGAGAATGACTTTAATTAAATAATAGAAACATTGGGACAATTGTATATTTTTAAAGAGCATTCAATAATAAAATCAGGTTTTGCAAGAACATGAAAAAATTGTAATTTATTTATTTACTTAGCATTGTACAGTATATAAGCTAATGAAAAATAAAAGGAAGTAATTTTAAAATTCATTTATCAAGACAATTTTTATATTCAACTTTATGCATTTTACTTTGATAGCCACAAAATAACTGCAATAAAACCTAAAAATAATGGCTACATTGCTTAATGGCAATTTGCTATAATAAGGGCTGCTCTTAAATTATATGCCCTTGCTGGTTTTTTGCAATTTGCACAACATGAGTCAAACACTGCAAACCAGTTCATTTTTTGAACATCATTTTTAAAAAAAATCTATTTATATCATTTATGCATGTTGATATATTTGTCAATTTTCCAAACTTTTCTTTTATTGATAAACAGAATATTTATAAATATTAACATATATAAAAATATTTTTTTATATATTTTAAATTACATATATTAATATGCAAATCCATAATAACTTTTAATGTGCTTCAAATATCATTAAATATTATCCAAATGGATAAATATGTTTGATCAGATATACACATATCTACACAATCCATAACAATTTACATGAATATTTATATTTAAAATATTTTTTTTGTACTTGATATCCTAAAATTTTGATAAGAAAATCCATGATGTATTATAGATTGCTGAGTTTTGTTCATGATATTCCTCAGTAAAAATTCTACTTCCAAATTTTATAACATTAATATGTTCTGTACTGCATAGAAAATGTGTTAATTTAAACTAAATAATTATATTTAATGCTTGTAATAAAAAGAATAATCATAAAATGTTTTACTGTAAATGTTGAAAATCTTTTTCCCATAAAATAGCTGTTTTAAATATTTTTTGTTATAGAATTAAATAATTCTAAAAAAAAATAGCTTTGTTTCAAAAAAATGCCTTTTTATAAAGATTATTTTAGTATTGGAAATTCTGATAAATTCATTAATAATACAGTAGAGCTGTGAGCTATACTATATTTTATTCCAAGCCTATCTCACATTTGATCTATATATTGTGCTTCTCTGAAAATAAGACCTAACCAGAAAATAAGCCCTAGCATGATTTGTCAGGATGCTTATAAGCCCTCCTCCAAATATAAGCCCTAGTTAAGATTATCAGCCACATAGATGTTTGGTGGATGTATTGAATTATATATGTTATTGATGTTAATGCTTTAAATAAATAATAATATAAATTATATAGTTCTTTTGTGATTTTCCCATTGATTATTTTCAACAAACATAATTCTACCTGCATAGAGAAACAATTTATCTATCACAAGTCAGTATATTGAACAATTTATAATTTCATTTATATATATTTTAGGTACTTATTTTATTTACATTTAATACTTAGATTTAGACTACTTGATATAATTTTAGAGTTTCATCATGGTAGCTTTTAAATATTTAAGATAAAAGAAAAATTAGTTTGATTTCTTAAACATTTTTTCCCCTCCTAAATGATTTTATTAAAATAACAGAGTGATTTATTGTTGTAATTCAATAAGATGTATGTTATAATGGACATTTTTAATATGCACTTATGAAACACAAAAACATTTTCTGAACTTTTGTGCATGCATATTTTTGTTCCCAAGTACAGACTATTTTTCAATATGCTCATATGTATATATAACACAGTTGCTTTTTTAAATTTACAGTATTATATAAATCACTCATTTCCATATCACTTATATACTTTTTAAATTACACCAGCTGCCTCTACTTTGCAGCTATATTGCTACGATTATAATAATGTTTTAGAATTATCAAAAGCATGCTCAGCAAACTA
Source organism: Epiperipatus broadwayi (assembly GCA_028023455.1). Classification (NCBI taxonomy): domain Eukaryota; kingdom Metazoa; phylum Onychophora; class Udeonychophora; order Euonychophora; family Peripatidae; genus Epiperipatus; species Epiperipatus broadwayi. The sequence goes on along the minus strand of JAQFVV010000048.1, from coordinate 5,976,724 downwards.
TATTAAGCATACAAACATTCCAGTTTAAGCTTTTCTTATTTTTTCACTTCCAAAGTGATTATTCTGAAAAATAATATAATTATTAATAATAAATTGAGAAGCATTTACATATATTTTAGTGAGTGTGTGTTCACTCATGCATTTACTGAAATAATAAGAATAAGAAAGAAAAAATAACTACTATATTTTTATTTTTAAAACAAAGTAAATAGGAAATATCTGATTTTTGTACTACTAAGTGCATTTTAGGCAATATTCTTTTTTTTTTTAAATAACTTTTTTCTCTTATAAAAACATAATAGCGATCTTGTTATCAAGAAATTAGGATCTCTAATTATTGTGAAGATCTTAAATCTGTATCAATTTTTAATATGTTCTAAAATTTTGTAAAACTTTTAGCAATTATGTTCAGAAAATATTTTATTATACAAAATACAGTACATCAAATTCAGAAAGGGTAATAACAGGGGAATAAAATGTATGTGCTTTCAACATAAAATGTAAAAAATTTTATCAATACATACAATCATGTACGGTGCTCAAAAAAGAAAAAATGGCTGCCAAATATCATGAAATCTGACAAATTGAATGGTATTTTGCTTGTTTATTTAGATTTTTGTTTGTTTGTTTGTTTACATTTTTCTTTGAGTGGAATATAATTGAAGTTGTGTAGTTAGATACTACATAATTTGCAGTTCCATTGTATTTTGTTACTAGGAATTATACTAATGATAATAATAATTTTAAAAATGTGAAGATAAAAGAAAAATACGATTTATTTTTTTTGTCTTTTAAATTATTTTTTTATAAAGTTTAAAAAAAGAATTATAATTTCTTTGGAATAAAAAATAACTTGGAGGAATGGTTTAATTTAAATAATGTATTTATTGAATAATACAAAAGACATTTGATAAAAATATCATCCTGAAATAATTTATTATTCCTCATTTTTATAAGAAATTATATATAGGTCAAAATAGTATGAGCTTAAATGAAAGAGTAAAAGTTTATAAAAGTAGGGTAAAAAAAATATCATACTTCTGCATTACATATCCATGAACGAATTACAGGCTATAAAATTAAGTTTGAGCAGGCTAAGATTGTTTTCTTTGAAAAGAATGAGAGAAAGAGAAGAATTAAAAAATCTCTATTAATAAATTTTATTATACTGAAGCTATTAATTTATTTAAGTTAGTTTAATATAAAAGGTAATTTGGAATGTAAGTGAGAAATATGGAAAATTTATTTACTATGTATATATAAATACATAAAAACAGTCAACACCTAAATAATATTAATATCAATAACAAACAACAATTTCAACCTGTTGTCAAGGCAACTTTCAAACTTTATCTCTAACCTAATATGTTTATATAGACCCTAAAGAATACTTACATATTAGTCCTGTGATGTAGTATGTATTAGACTTGTTGCACCTTTTCACATCTGCGATAAATGTGTATCATTGCAATGAGGTAAATAAATCCAAGTAAATCCTGCTATGTTTTTTTTTCCAAAACCATTTTTTTTTTGCCCAGTTTTTCTCAAGATTTCATTCTGACAACAGATTGATTTCACTTGCATTGCATTTTTTCCATGTATTTTTTCTCCAATCTGGTAAGAAAAATTTTTTTTTCCCAAAAAACATTTTTTTTTTGACTACTTTTGTCAAGATTTCATTTTGGCAATAGCTTGATTTCAATTGCACTGCATTTTTTCTTCATAGTTATTGTCCATTTCAATTTCATTGTTGCTTAATTCATTTGATTTTAAGTAAGTAAATAATTACTTTCCCACTTTGGGGTTCAGCGAAATGGTGTAATAAGCAACAGCAAGGAACATCATGGCATCACCTGGATTCGTATTTGGCTGAATTTAGTGTAGATGTTGATGCGTTCATTTGCATAATGAACTAAATAAAAAAAATTGGCTACCAATATGTACAATTAATAAAAGTGTTATATTTTCTTATTTTATGAATAATTTTATTTTTTTAAAAAAAAAACATTCATTTATTATTGACAAAATCCCATACAGGCGGTATACTGCGCAATCGCATGTTCAATTTGGAGGGAAAATTTTTTACTTGAACTCTCCATCTTGTCTGGAAAATTTGATCGACTTATAATAAAATACAACAGACAACTTGGATTTATTCATTGCAACAATTCCTGTTATATATTGCAGGATAAGTAACGTGTGTGTTTTATGCTTTTTTTAATATTTTAGGCAATTCTTATCATTTAGTCATTGTTTTGTTTTCTAATTTAGTCATTAATTTTTGCTGAAATTCATATCTTTAGTATCACTATAAACTTTACACTTTTTCATGTAATATATATATATATATTTCTGTTTAATATCATTTAATATTGCTATAAATGTATATTCCTCACATTTTAAATTTTTCATGAAAATGCCGTATAAATGTACTTTTTAAGATCGGTGATTTTTTTTAATGAAATTCATATCTTTAACTTGTTTTGTCCATAATGGTGCCTCGTAGTTTTTTTGCTGAAATTAGTATCTTTAGTACCATTATAAATTTTATACTTTTTCATATAAATGTCATATATTTCTGTTTAATATCGTTTAGTATTGTTATAAATGTATATTCCTCACCATGTTTTCAATTTTTCGTGTAAATGTCATATAAATGTATTTTTTAAGATCGGTGATTTTTTTTTTTTGATGAAATTTATATCCTTAGCTTGTCTTGTCCATAGTAGCACCTCATTTTTTTGCTGAAATTCATATCTTAGTATCGTTATAAATTGTATACTTTTTCATGAAAATGTTGTATATATATATATTTCTGTTTAATATCGTTTAGTATTGTTATAAATTATTTCTCACCATGTTTTAAATTTTTTCCTGTAAAAAATCGTATAAATCTACTTTTTAAGATTGGTAATTTTTTTTGCAAATTCATCTTTAGTATTGTTATACTTTTTTGTGTAAATGTCATATATATTTCTGGGTTTCTTTTTGGTAAATTATGCTCCAAATTGTTTATAATTTTTGTGTGAAAGTAGTATTAGTCCTGTGACACAGAGCACGTATTAGACATGCTTCATCTTTTCATATACACATTCAACCTGTCGATAACTTTGTAAATCTTGGGGAAAATATCATGTATAAAAGATCCATGTACACGTTATTTTTGTAAATTTTTGTGAAAATATCATATACAAGATCTGTGTACAGGTTATTTTGGTCAGATCACAAGATTACAAAGTTATGAGTGGCTTGATACGAATGTGAAAAGCACAGTGTGTCTAATACATGCTCCATGTCACAGGACTAGTACATAAGTACCCACTAAAGATTGCAACATGATTGAAGAGAGTGAGATTTTTAATTCAAAGAAGTTTAAATAAATTTCATTACAACTATAATATTTTCTGAAAGCAGAAGTCTGACTTAATAGTAAAACTAATTGGTTGTGAAATTTTAGTTTTTACATTTTGTGAAATTTGTTTACTTCATAATTAAATTGCACTTATACAATAATTAGATTTTAAACTAATCAGTTCATAAACTAAAGCTAGTATGATTTGGATTTAGCTAATAAACTAAAATTCCTGAAAAATAAACACATTCTTTTAGGTAATCAGACTATGAATTGTCATTTTTATTTTTGCAAATATAACACCTAAAAAAATTTTTAGCTTAATTATTAGCTAAACAGAAAATGTAGTACTTATGCTTAAAATATATACTTTTTTTTAAATTTATATTCATATGTTTCTATAAATAAAGATAAATTTTAAGAATAATCAGTCTGCATTTTGCTTTTGAACTACACTTTTATAGATATGCTCAATGTATAATAATAGTTACATCTAATTATATTTATATGGCAATATTTATTTAATGTTGGGATTTAGTTCCTAACCTCACATTATTATAAGATGCTATGTATATATTTTAAAAGCTAGAAAAAAAAAACCACTTAGCTATATAAAAGAACTTTGAATTACACAAATTTATTCTTTATCAAACCATTTTAGTTTTAAAGCATACTTTATTGCAAATAAAAGATTAAATTATATTAACATAATAAATTTTACATGAGTTAATATATAGTATAACAATATTTTTTAAGGTCTAATAATTATAGTGGTGTTGGTAGCTTGCTCAAACTCCATATAGCTGAAAAGAGGTTAGGCAGAATGAGTGCTTGATCTGTGTTCTTTATTTTAGCTAGTTTGTTATGAAAATGTGATTGAAACTTCCGAGATGTTAGATTAAAACAAAAATGACACCTTAGAAATCATAGGGTAAAAAATATAAATGTCGTTATTGGTATGTTGAAAAGCCCTCTACTTATACTGCTTATTAAATAAGTGAGAAGAAATTTGAAATCGAATAATTGAAATTATTGTTTTGCTATGTTTGAAATGCTGAATTATTATTAAGGAAATGCTCCATAGTTTTGTTTCTTCTTCTTTATGACTAGAGAACATATGGAGTCCATATGTGCAAAAAACTTTTTTGGTGGGTAAGAAAGACATTGGTAAGAAGAGCCTCAAGATTGATTTTAATTAAAAAAATCCAAAGATTTTGGCTCCAAATACCAAATTTAGTTGCCTAAAATGCTTAATTTTGGATTAAGAATTAAATATTTAAAATAATTAATGTTCATAATAACTCTTATTTCAATTCATAATTACTTTCTTTCATTAAAATATAATTATTTTCCTGCTTTTGCACTATTATATTTTATAAATTTTCAAATCACAATTTAGTTATTAATTGATGTGCTAATAATAAAAAGAAATAATAATAGTAAGAAGAAAAAGGAGGAGGAGGAAGAAGAAGAAATAATAAGGAGGAGAAAAATTAATAGATTGGGAAAATGGCTGAAAAATATCATAAATGACACAAATACATATGGAAATTTTTTTATCTACATTTTTATTAACATGTATATATTATATAAAAATTATGGAGAAAACTTTTAGATTCAAATCAGAAAAACTGAAATTTCTCCTAGTAATACTTGCAAAGCAATAAATAAGCATTTGTAATATTCTAGCAAATCAACCATTTATTTGTTTTATATTTAAAATAGTTATATGCACAATTTCCAGTTGTGGCAGACCCACATATATTCTCAACTTTTGTGTTTATCATAAAACTAGGTAACTGAACACTATAATATATAAAATACATTGCTTGTCAATTAAATATATATGGTTGTCTATCTAAAGATAAGTTGAAGTTAATGGCAACAAATAACTCTAATCAAGTAATAACTTTTGATTATTATTGGTTTTAATTTTCTATTGCTTGTTGTCATCCTCTTTGCAATTTATTCTATTGTTTCAAGTTTAAAACTAAATCAAAAACTTAATTTAAGGAGACCATTAATTCATTAGGATAGCCCATTTTACAGCCAGACAGGTAGTTAGATTGCCTGCAGCTCATAATATATATACCTTCCTAATAATATATTTAATCAATAAAAAAAATCTGCTAATTTTATCACTTTTAAATCTATTGCTAAGACAATATTATCAATATTTTTGCCTGAAAATCCAATTAAAAAAAGCATAAATAGTTACCATCTAAGCAATCTTTGTTGATATATATATATAATTGCAGTTTGCTATTATTAAAGTAGAATATTTATTGCAAGCCAAGTTGCTAATCAGGACTAATAGAATATTAAAATTTATATAGTGGTTAAAAATGATTGAATTTTTACAGTAATTATAAATGTAATGCAATCTTATTCCTTACTATGACAACATGTTAAATAGATTGTCAGACTAGTTATGTAATGCCTTTTAGCTTCCATTGCCTAGCTACTATTTTAAAACTAATAAAAGAAAACTGTCAAATTTCTACAATAGTTGACAAATAAGGTAAAAACTTGGTAACTATTAACAGTTAAGATAGTTAAAACTATTAAATAGACATGCAATTTAAAATACTGCTCAAAAATCTAATACAATAGAAAAATAAAATGTCAAAGATAAATGTTAAAAGAACAAAATTGAAAAAAAATAAATTAAAAATAATTCAAATACTCTCTATACATGCATTTTTTTTTTCATCATATTAATATTTGTTAATCAATGTTTCTTTAATAACAGGAGGTACAACAGCAAATATAAGTTTAAAATAAGGCATGATATTCACAATGAATAAAAAATCTTACCAGGATCAAATCTAGACCAGGTAAAATTAAGATTTTATTTTTGTTTCCAAGCAGCTCGTGATTTTTCTTTTAGGGTAGGAGATCCATAGTTAACCCAACAAACTTTTCAAGTACTGACTATACCTAGAAGATAAACAAAGATGGGATGATAACCTCTCACATCTAGTAATAGACTAGCTTTGTAAACATTATCTTATTGTTCTGAGATTTTTTATAGCAGGCATGTCAAACTCATTTACTACTGAGGGACATATGAACATTTTAATATCAAGTCATGGGCTGCATTCCAACAAAATACAGAAATTAAAAGAAAACACATTATTAACATTGTAGTTTTATATATAAAATAACATATGACAAAATATAACTATGTTAAAAACACATGTAAAGTACAGAAACTGTTTTCAAAACCAACATCAATTTAATTCAATAGCATTGTATTGTTTTTGTGAAGAAAATTGGCATCGTTTTCATTAACTAATTCTTCAAAATTTGATTGAATTTGTTGAATTGTAGATATTTTTAAAGTTGATTGTATATGCTGATCTATTAATCTTTATCTTTCTGTAGACTTATTGATTTTAATATTGAAAATGATTGTTCACACAAATAGGTGCTGCCGAACATAGCTAAAATATGCTTAATGGCTCACAATATATTGGGAAATCAATCAACTGATAAATAATTACAGAAATTTGGAATCCCAACTTCTACATATGTTGTTATTTCAATATGGAATCATATTGAATTTCAGTTAATTTCAATTGTAAATTATCATTCACGGTTTCAACATTAGCTGATAAAGGAGAAAGAAGTAAATAGATGAAATTGAGTTAAACATTTTATGAAATCTGAAAACTTTCTTTTGAATTCATTTTCTAATATTGCGATTTGACTAGCTTATTCTGAAAATTTCAACCCTGGTGATTTTTGTAATAGTGCCTGGAAACATTCAAAATGAGATATATTTTCATTTTGAAGTTGTTTTTTCAAAGTAATAATTTTTGTTTGAAAACATTAATATTGTCAAATAACATTGTGACTATGTGATGATTGCCTTGTATTTTAAGATTATGTTGAGTAAGTGATTTGTAATGTCAACTGAAAAAGCCAAGTCTTTTATCCGTTGATTCCACGTTCATAATTTTTTGATTCTAAAAAAAAATAGTAATTCCATCCAGCAACTTGAAGAATCACTTCAAAACATTATAACTGGAAAGCCATCTAATTTCTCTACAATAAAGAAGATCAGTGTATTCACTTCTTACATCTTCTAGAAATTTAACAAACTGATGATGATTAAGAGCATGTGCATGAATATGGTTTACAATTTTAGTAACATTTTTCAGCATATGTCCAATATTTAAAACTTTGGAGCACAATGTTTGCTAATGAATAATGCAATGAAAATGTTGAAAATAATCATTACCTTTTTTGCATTTTTTTTTTTAAATTTTTATAACAACCACTATAAGAAAACCAGTCATGGTAAGAGCATCATCAGTTGCAAGACAAATTAGTTTTTTTAATGCTAAAATATATAGAATGTGATCTTTTTACCATTAAAATATATTAAAACTAGAAATACTGTAATATCCCCTTCTGCATTTCATTACTAATACAGTGATGCCATGAAATATGCCATATCTTACTTCAATCATAGCTATCCATATATATATAAACAAAAAATTTAAATAACTAAAAACATTAAAACTCATAAATTTGATAAATTTTACAATATGTCAACAGCCATTTTTCTGTCTCAAAGTTCTATATACAATCACCTTTATTAATAATGTTTATTTGGGTTATATGAAAGTACATTTTATGATTCTCTTTTTTTATTCTTTTCAAATTTTGATATGTAGTAAAATGTTTTCTAAGTGTAAAGCTAAAGGTTTTACAAAATTTAACTCTCCAGCACTTTGACAGATTTAATTGTTTTTCCTGGTGAGACTTTGTATGCTTTGAAATTTTATTTCAGAATAAACTGTTATTCTATATCAGAATTCAACAAATTAAACTTGATCCGATAGTAATATACATTTGCAAATGAAAAAAATTCTAAAAATTCATATTTGAACTTTGCAAATATTGAAAAAATGAGATTGTAATGATAACAAGACACTTTCATCATTGAAGACTTGACATGGCAGAATAAGAAAATGGATGAAATTTTTTTGAATAAATTTGTATATAAAATGCAAATGAAAAAAATATTCATCTCTGATAAATCTACCAAATTCTGCTTTAAAATATTGCTTTCTAATTTTTAAAATATCTCAAATTATCTAAATACTGTATTTCCAATATCATATTAGTTATAATTTTCATAAGTTGAAGTGATTAGAATGTTGATGTTTTCTTTATTAACATTAATAGTAATAATAACAAGTCAGATGTCACATGACTTATATATAGCTTGGGACTTACAAATATGTAAAATTAAGAGCGTGCTAATAGCTCTAAACAAGCTTTTTTTTTTATTTATGATAAATGCTACTACAAGAGAAGGCATTCAAATCATTTTTATCTTGGATTGTCCCCATCCCCAGACCGGTTTCGACCTATGGGTCTCTTCAGTGAGGAGTTGGGACATTAGATCTAAAAAACCAACTCAAGCAAAGCATTTATCTAAAAGATAATTGTTAGAAGAAGATCTGAAACTTTTAGACATCTACATGTCTTTAAAGTCAGCTCTCCAACTGAAAAAATCATATGGGCCTGAACTTAATTCAGATACTCCATATATTAGTAGGCTTAGCTCTTTAATTTAGCTAAAGCCACAACAGCAAAATAATAATAGTAATAATAACAAGTCAGATGTCACATGACTTATATATAGCTTGCACTTACAAATATGTAAAATTAAGAGCGTGCTAATAGCTCTAAACAAGCTTTTTTTTTTTTTTATTTATGATAAATGCTACTACAAGAGGACAATCCAAGATAAAAATGATTTGAATGCCTTCTCTTGTAGTAGCATTTATCATAAATAAAAAAAAAAAAAAGCTTGTTTAGAGCTATTAGCACACTCTTAATTTTACATATTTGTAAGTGCAAGCTATATATAAGTCATGTGACATCTGACTTGTTATTATTACTATTATTATTTTGCTGTTGTGGCTTTAGCTAAATTAAAGAGCTAAGCCTACTAATATATGGAGTATCTGAATTAAGTTCAGGCCCATATGATTTTTTCAGTTGGAGAGCTGACTTTAAAGACATGTAGATGTCTAAAAGTTTCAGATCTTCTTCTAACAATTATCTTTTAAATAAATGCTTTGCTTGAGTTGGTTTTTTAGATCTAATGTCCCAACTCCTCACTGAAGAGACCCATAGGTCGAAACCGGTCTGGGGATGGGTACAATCCAAGATAAAAATGATTTGAATGCCTTTTCTTGTAGTAGCATTTATCATAAATAAAAAAAAAAGCTTGTTTAGAGCTATTAGCACGCTCTTTATTAACATTGTAAGTTACTACTTTCTATTTTCAAAAATAGAACATATACATATAAAAAAATGTAATATGTATATTTTTGATTTTTAATAATTATTACACAATTATTACGTAAAAATAATCATGAATCTAATAAACGTCACAAAAAAAATGTTTTTAGTTATTCCAAAAATATTCTTAGAATAATCTCACAAATAGTACAAAAGGAAAAAAACAACAGAGAAGAAAGCAGTGCTAAAACTCTTTGACTGAGCTGTTATTCAATTCTACTATCAACTTTTGATTTTTTTTTTTTAAATTAAAAAATCAATATTTTAAAACTGCGAATTTACGAATTTAAAAGAAAAAAAAATCTCAATACATGGCTGTACAAATGCAATTTTTAAAAAATATTCGTTTTTTAGAATTTCTCTGACCAAAGATCTCTGTAATAATCCTTTGTACAGTTAAAAAAATTATTGAAGTATTTTTCTCAAGTGCTAAAATGAAAACTACTGTTTAGTAGTGAAAGCAAAAAAAAAGATCACAAAATGTTCTTGAAATGTATTAGAAAACTCAGCTTGAAGAGTTTAACTGAGATCTTAAACTGGATATTGACTCAAAAATCATCAAAAGAATTAGTTTTCTGATAATGAGACTACTATGGCATTTCTATAAAGAGGAAGTGGGGGATATTGGGGAAAAAAAGAATATCATCTAGTATGTGTTTAATTCAATAAATGTCTAATAATTTGTTATTCATTTTATTTAATAAATAAAATAAAACAGAAAGAGTACAGTACGTTTTTATTGTTTTTATTTTTTGAGTGAATGTTAATGAATGAACATGTAATAAATATGTGTGTATATGTGCTCTCTCAATTTATTGTTAATAACTGCATTATCATTATTTTTTAAAAATTTTGTTTATACTATAATTTTAACTTATATGTGTTCAATAAAAATAATATATTATATTGGAATGAAAACTTATCAAACAAAACATGAGTTACTATATATGATATACAATGTATACAAGGAGGGCTTTGAACAAAATATAGCAGATATCATGGATCCATTGTATCATTTTACATCTGCTTTTCCCCAAATTTATTTTAAAGAAAAGTGTATATAAATGCACTTTCTAGATCAGGATTCTTTTATTTCATCAGAGTAAAAAATATACCAGCAGATATTAAACACACATAACGAATAAAAATAGCAATACAATTTAATGCTAATGTTAAACTATTAAGTAAATAACATAATAAATACAACCAATATAATAGTAAAATGAATAACATGATTAGGATTAAATAAAAATACAATACCCACATATATTTATTAAACCAAAAAATTAAACTACCAACTATATTAAAAGTTTGAAAATGTAACAAGACAGGTAAATCAATAAAATCTAAAAACCTATCAATTTCTTTTTCCATGATATATCAAATGAGATTACTGTAGACATAAATATATCACATAGAGCATGTTAAAAACTAAATTTGTGACCTTAAAAATATCTTTTACTTCTGCTTCAATAACTAAATTTATCCATATTTTCATCGTTAAATCTATTTAGTTCTAGCATTAACATCTCCCATGATAATTTAAATGTTATTTGGTTTGATTAAAAGTGTTTTATAAATCTACATTTTAGAACATAAACTTGAATTATCTGCACTTGGTATCTTCTATTAAGTTGAACTCCATAATGTTAATCTTCCTTCTTTTTTTTTTATAATAAATCCTATTCCATTTATGCTTTCAGCACATGTCCACTTTTCAAATCAATTTTTTCTTCACAATTTTTTTCTAAATTCCAAATTCTGATAATGTTTTATTTAATGAAAAAGTTCTATATAGTACAGTCTTACTCCATTTGAAAGTCATTATAGAATGGTAGTTCCAATGCAGAGGATTCTTAATACTTTCTACCTTCGGTCAACAATTATTATTTTGGTTGATAACTTCACAGACTTCAGGGAATGACAGTCACAAGTCATAATTATTTTTTGATTGTCATGACTTTAAATATAAAGAATCAACTTTCACACACATACAAATCTATTCATCCTGCCTTTAAATAAATCTAATCTATATCTCAATTAAAAACTATCAAGTATCTGAGAAATCTTATTCATTGCCTTGGTTTTGAATTCCGAAGTAAAAGCTAATCATGATGGCCAATGCACATTAGTAATCATTTGAATAATTCCATAATAATAACAGTTACAATGAGTAAAATATATGAAATGGATACAAGGAATTGCATTGCTTATTTCTCTTAGGCCTCCAAAAGAAATCAAAGAGTCTCCTTTCAATTATTAGCAAACTTTTTTTTATAACTGTTGATGGTGTAATGATAAATAAATCTCTTTGAGACCTAAAGAAACTAAGCAGGGCAACTACCTAATATCCATTCTGCATCTTTTGTCATATATATATATATATATATATATATCTGCATCTTTTGTCATATATATATATCCATTCAATATACTTCCAACAAAATATTATTTAACAATTACAACCAAAGTGCAGAGTGCTGCCTAATATTTAATTTATGGTCAATATTTGGATTGTAATTTCATTTTTCTATTTTATTGTAGTTTAAATATGTATTGTATTATAAGTAGCTTAAATAATTAATATACCAATAGAATAGAATATTAATAGCCCATTCCTAAAGTCTAGTGCCCAAACTAAGTTCTGACTGAAACAATAACATAAATAGAAGTGGCAATCTACTACTGTCACAAAAAAATTAATTTCACAGCTTAATGTTTGATATAGAAATATTTCCATTAAGGATTGATGCAAATGAGATAAAATTCACCAAGTATACAGTTAAACATGTAAATAACATTTAACCTAAAAAAAAGTAAATTGGATAAAAAGTTATAATTATGACTATGCAATTGTTTTAAGTCATACAAAGCAATCAGAAAAATGCTGAGATATGCAGTGAGAATGATTTCAGTGTTTTGTGTGTTTCTAATAACTCAAAGTTTATCTGCTCCATGGTTTTATGAAGAATCCTAATTCTATATCAGTTAGAACATCTTTTTCTTTATGAATTTGAAACTATTAATTTCATTATCAGTCATATTAACAAATTTATTTCCTGTGAATTTTCATGTTGCCCAAACAACTTTTAGAAAACTTTTAATCTTTTATAACGTCAGTCCACATGGCCTTCATTTTTTATTTTATCCATTGCTGTTTTCATTAATAATTGTTGCATTTGTAATAGTGAATAAATTCCATCATTCCATTAATTCAATATTGGAGTTTGCACCAAGAATTTTTAAAAATCTAATCAAATACTAGGTGAGTGTATATAGTTTTAAACATGTCAAATAATATTTTGGTCAAGAGTTTTGTGGCAATAAGATAATGTTTGAAAGTAAAAAACAATCTTGACATTATGATATTTTTCAATTCATACCACTTTCTTAATATACACAATTTTTTCTACTGTAATAAGTGATTTGATGTGACTCTTTTCACGGAATCTTTTACTAGTGTTGATTTCTAACATTCTCTGCCTCAAACATGTTCTAACTTTGGGATTAAACAAGGAATCATTCCAACAATATAATGACTATGCCTCAGACTTTTTATTCTATACAAGAACACAAATTGATTATTTGTATCCTTTGATTTGAAAGCGTAAGAATTTTTAGATCAGTAAATGACTCCTAACCTGATTACATAACTTCCAATACTGTCAGATAGTATCATGGTTAATCTGTTCTTAAATCTGTTTGTTGCCTATGTATTCAATAAGCAATCTCTCTAAAAATCATATTTCAATACAAAAAAGTATTTGTTTCAACTGACATATTTTTCTTCAATTTTTCAATTCTGTTAAAAATCTGGCAGCAGTTTCATCAGCAGCACATGTAGTATCTTCTAATGACTTGATATTTTTAAGTTCATATCAATTTCTGTAACTGAACAACTTCTCTCTATTAGCCATAAATAGTTTGATATCACTCTTTTCAGTAAATCTTTTATTGAAGTCTTTATAGAGAATCAATGCTATTTACCAAAACATTCTTTTATTTGTATTTTCCACTCAAAAACTTAATGCTTTTTCTAAATACTTATTACAGATTATAAATTATCTTTGGCAATTCAAGAGCAAAGTAACATATCTGGTCAGTTTTGAAAAAAAAAAAATACTTTATCACACAGCACTTCACAGCTTCTTTTAGATATATCAGAATTGCTACTACAATTAATTTTGAGTTTTATGCCATTTAAAATGAAAATTTAATTTTAATTCACAGAGAAATAATAAATCCAATGCTTTTACTGAGAATGCAAAAAGATAACTGAATGAATGCACAATACTAAATGATTGCACTAGACTGAGTATAAGACTTAGATAATAAATGTAACTGAGAAAAATGCTATCATACAAAAAAAAATACAGTACATGTGCAAATTTCTCCTTTTTACTTATCATTTTTTTCAAACCATGAGTAGTCTGCAGGTTTGGGAACACAGATAAAGCAATTATAATGCATCAAATATAAAATGTTTCCCATCAATAAATATGCTAATCTAATTAATATATCAATCAATCCCATCAATTTCTCTATAGTACTTAATGCCTTCTTGCTGAAGGCATCCAAATGTTTTCATATCCTGATATATATATTTTGTGATTTAGCATTTGGATCAGCAGCTATATGTAGATTTCCAATCAATTATACTATTTGAAACATACAAGTCTCAATAGGATTGATGATAAAAATTAGAAACTGAAATTCTGATTTACAAATGATAACTTTAAGAAATAATTTTATCATGTATGAAAAATAAAATAAATATTTTTTTAAAAAATGTGTGTATGAATCAATGCTTTGAAAACTATTGCAATTATTACATTTTTAATATAATATTTTAATGGTTTAAAAAAAAAAGTTAAATAAGTTTTAATTTAAGTAATCAATACTTTGATATACTATATATATTCTGCTAAAATGCTAAATTATAGTATAATTAATTATTATGTTACAATTTTAGTTAAAATATTCTCCTCAAGCAACTCTCCTTTCATTTAACTACAAATAGCTGAAATATTAATTGCAACAATCAAATCAAAGAGCAGACCTTTTATTTTCTTTACCAGCTACTATTCAAGTTCAAATTACAAATAAATAAAATGAAGTAAAAACCATTCCGTTCAGAAATTCATTTTAATTAATATATTGTTGGAAACTATAATTTAGTTATTTCAATGGGGGGAAAAAAATATTTCTTTTGAAATTTTAGGAGAATAAAATATTTTTAAAAAATATATTTATCAAATTCAAAGCGGAATACTATTTCACTTTAAATATTCAAACATATTTTTAATACACATATACATCTATTACTGTTTATAATTTGCAATATTGCATCTAGTAACTCATAATGCTACAAGGCATTGATGATTATAATTTTTTATTTTAAAAATTAAAAAGAAAAAATAATTGCAAATTATGCAAATAATCATTTATGTCAGCCTTGTATATACTTAGTGTTAAAATAAAATATTAATACATCTTAATGATGAAAAGTTCTAAATTTGAATAATAAAATTAATTACATTAAGATGCAAAGTAATGACAAAATTACCACCAAAGATGATATTATTATCCAGTTAAGTTTCCTATCTAAGTTACCACCAAACTAACTTAAAAATGATTATAAGCTTTTCTTTTTTTTTTTTTTTTAAAAAAAAAGTATATATTAATACTATGTATACACTTTCGTTTTATTATTTTTGGATCATAACCATGTTATTTAAGTTTTAATTGTACATAAATATTTATTGAAACATCATAATGCTTTAAAGACAAAATATGACTGCATCAATATTACTCCTTGCTGAGCACACATTCTAATTAATAATTAATGTTAATTATTATCATTAAATAATACTATCCTGAAAATAGCAATTACAGACTAAAAATAAAATTGCTTTTGATAATAAAGTGAAAAAAATTTAGATACACAGGATATAGAAGAAATATCTTTTTTAATCAGTTAAACATTTTCAACAATCATCAATTTATTGCAGAATAAAGATCTCTCCAAGTTTAATCAGTTTCTCCGACCCATAGGTACTCTTCTCCATATCACTTCAGCAAACATCTTATTTCATTCATACATTTTACATATATATACTCTCTTTCTGAGGCCTTTAAATCTCTTGGGATTCATATCACTATTATTCTATCAACATCCCATTTAGCACCATGTCCAGTCCAGCTTTATTTTAGACACAATTTTTTTCAATAATATCACTGGTCTGTTTGTTTTCTCACCTAGATATTTCATTTTTGATCCTTCCTCATTATTTACAATATAATCTCAGACACTTTGTTGCCTCTCTATTGCTCTTTTTTTTTAAATCCAAATCTCGGATCAGTAAATAAGTACTAGTAAAACACATCTATTAAAAAACTTCCTTTTCAAACACATGAACATATTCCCTATTAATATTAAATTATTCTTACCAAATCATTTATAGTTATTAACTTCTTTTAATTCATTATTATCAATATTTATTTTGTTTTCAATTAAAACCATTGAGCATTATTAGTCTTTTTAACATTAATCTTTAGTCTTACTTTCTTGCTTTCATTTGATAACTCTTACATCACTTCCTGAATATGTGAAGCATTATTTGCAAAAACAATTACATCAATTGCAAAATTTATAAGACTTGAATAATCTCGATTATTTTTATTCCCTTAGCTTCCCATTTTAATTTATAAAATAATTCTCATAAAACTGTTATAAAAAGTTTTGGAGATATGAAATCATCTTCTTGTATACCCATATCAATGTTAATCATCTTAGAATCACAATGTAATTTAATCACTGATGTTTTATTTTGATAAATATTCTTCAGAATATGACAATATCCTGGATCATAATCATTATGAAAATGCTTGTAGAATCAAATATTTTTTTCATAATCTGCAAATCCAAAATATAATGCCAACTCATAGTCATTAATTTCTTTCTATAACTTCTCTTAATACTTGGATGTAATCCATTGTGCTAAAAGTTTTTAAATACAATTTGGTTTTTTGATTAGTTTGAGTTCAAAATTCAATGTAGATGACTCGCAATTCTTTTGATATGAGGTTTTGTATAAAATGATTAAAGATTAATAGGTCTGAAATTTCTAATATCATATACCTCTCTTTTTTAAAAAAAAAATATCACTACTAAATTCTTTCAATCACCTTAATCTGTTTCTTTGAGCTATTAATAATCGCTTCTTTATAGATTAAATTCTATACCGCAGCTTTTCATTTAAATTGCTTGGCAATTCAGAAGATAAAATGACTATAGAGATATTTTGTTTTCTCGTTCTTTATTAACTACATAATTTTTTGTAGGACTTATCCACACATTTCAGGGTGTCAATGCTTCCTCCCTTGTTATAGTTCAATCTTTCCTTCTTATTTGTAAAATAAGCAAAAGATGTTTTATATTCTTAAAATTTGTATTATCTTCCATAGCTTTTTTGCCAAAGCAATTATATTTTCTTATATCATTATTAATTCTTTTTACTACTACTTTATAAAATTTCAGATATTCTTTTTAACAGATCATTTTAAAATATTCTCATATTTCTTCTCTTTTTCATGCATTGTCTAGTCTTAAATGAAAATTTAACTTGTAAATTAATATTGATTTTTTTATAACAGCTATCTGTGAAAAAGTTTTAATACAGTTTCATTTAACTTTTTAATAGTCTCAATCAAATCTGAACCATCTTTAAATTTAGGCTGTTAATATTTTAAAACAATTTGTAAGTTCTAATTTAAATTTATTAAAATGTTTCTGAAGGATAGGAATATCATGTGTTTCTTAATAGTTTGTCTCTATGGTTTTGCATCAACATATATTTTACATCTCACTAATAGATGATCACTTTCTGCATTGGATTTATTAACTTTACAATCTTGAAATATTTATTTTCTATTAGCAAAATATAATCCAAATCTGATGTACTTTCCTTTGAATGTTAACATTTTTCTCAAAGAAGGAATTCTTAATATGTTTTGCTTTTTCTATAAATAGTCTGTGTTTTCTCATTTCTGTCTCTGTAACCAAATTTTGCCACTGTATTTTGAACTTTCAATCACTTTCCAATGCTAGTATTAAAGTTTTCCCATGATATTTTTTGAAAAGTTATTTGTTATAGTTAAAAATATTTTGAACACCTAAACAAAAATTTTCAATTTCATCATTACAAAGGGAAATTGTTAGGTTATAAATAAATTATTTGAATTTGTCATTACTTTGAATAATTAAGCTTGTCATTCCATATGCTTTCATTATTTGTGCTTTTGTAACAAGCTATCTCTCTTTTTCAATTCATGTCTCTTCACTTTTTCTTCTAACTTCACAAAGTCCAGCAATGTCTAATTTAATAATAGACAGATCATCTTTCAATTCAAGTAATCTTCCTTCACTTAAAAGTAATCTGCAGTTGTAGATACAAAATACAAGATCATTTTGAATGCCAACCTGGGATTTGCAATCACTAAATTCTTAGTATTCTCTGCCTTTAGTCACCAAATAAAGTCTTGATGATCAATTTATAGTCTCCTGGAAATAAAGACCATAATTCAGTTTTATCTATCATGATTGTAAAAGTATATAAAAAAAGAACAATTCTTATATACATTTACATAGTCATCTTATCTTCAAAAATGCTCAACTGATGTTTCAGTTAAGAACTATCAGGAAAATAAGAAGAAAATACATACTTCTTGATCTTAAACTTAAAGTTAAAAAGACAGTAAAACTCACCTCAAGCTGCCAAATGAATAATAGATACATGTTCATTTGCAGTACATAATCTCATTATGATAATAGCTGCAATGGCAAGAACATATAGAGTGGATTTTAGAAATTTACTCAGTTTGGAATCATTAATTACTATTAATTTATTACCATACAATGTTATATGTAATGAGGTTGTGAATTTTTCAATAGCAGTTACCTTTAGTGGTGTTCAATACCTATAATTTTAATCAATATGACCATAAATATACTTTAATAGTTTATAATTATTTACTCATTTAAATCCTTCACATAAAGCAACTTTTATACCTCTATAATTATTTTGAGTCTATGCCATTATCAATACTCAAATTATTTGTTACATTTGAAAAATGTTTCATAATGATTTAACATCTTATTTTTAACTATAACTTTAAACTAGTGATTCCTAATAACATAATTTACATATGTGTGATTAACAAAATCTATTTTCCAAACAAAAATTATTAACCTTCATTGCAGTTTGTTGCTAGATGCCTGCCCAATGAAAATCAATATTGAAAACATAATTATCAATAATTAAAGTGAAATAAAATATAATTATACATAGAAGATAAGCAGAGACTATTTAATATTACAAAAGACATCAAATATCTATTCTATACAGCATATTTAACATAACATATATGATTAAATTAATGTTGAAATATTGAAAAAACACAGTTTGCTATAATTTCCTAGGGGTTTTTGGTAATTCTACATTAATTTTATTTATATTTTAACTATCAAAAAGTTATATTTAAATATATATGACTATTAGAAACTGTCTATTAATTTTGTTTATGGCTGTAAGATTTGAATATGTTATGAACAAATTACCTATTTAATCATTAGCTTTAATGCAGGCTTTAACTTTCTGTATCTAATTGCAAAAAAAAATCCCTAACCAGAAACCTTGTTTAAAGTAATCAAGTACTTTGAATAGCTAAGAAAGTATAAACTGCTATGTCTGTGAAGTCATAGACTCTATGGAAGGGAACATTTTTGATGAGAATGATGGAAACAAAACCTTAAGATATCTAGATCAATTTCCAACTGAGATAATAAAAAATTAAATGTGCTTAACTATCACTTTGATGCTTGATTGTTCTCAAAATTCTGAACAATAAATTAAACAATTTTTTTAAAAAGTTTATAATGTAAAAATTGATCTAAAAAGTGTTCTAATTTAGAAAATGTTAATAGTATTATCTTGGTATTGTGAGATCCACTACATATGTTATTTTAACCACTAATTTCCTTTTTAAAAAGATCTCTCTATCTACTGTCCTGATTATACACTAAGTTAAAGCACTATAATCGATCAGTTCATTGATACAATTTTATGATTTCTGTTTATTATTCAAAAGTTGAAGCTACATAATTCTGCTAATTTATTTATATATTAACATCATACTAAAAAAAAGCTGATTCTATAATCATTCATTTATTTAATGCAAAACAGATGCTGTAACACTAAGTCCCTTTCTATTACAATTAATTCAAAGTAAAATACATCTTGATTCAGCCAAGTTATCATTTTGAAAGGAAATACTCTACATTTAAATCCTACCTCATTATTCAATAACATGACTTTTATCCAATGCAAATTATCTAAAAAAAATGGTAGAGTTTTTTCAAAAACTTTACTTTTGAACATATTCTAACTCTACAGAACATCACTGTTATATTTTGAATTAATATTAAATTTAATGATTAAAATTCCTATGATGTACTCAGGAGTTAAGAATTAACACCATCGAATCTTCTGTTATTTGTGCTTAATTGTTATAACATATCTAGTCACCTATTATTCCAAATAGTGAAAAGATTAGATAGTTGGTGCTTTCATTTGTACTTTCTTCAACCATAAAAAAAAAAAAAAAGCTCATTTAGTGAGATTAAATTAAGATTCCCAATTTTATATAAATGATGAATTTTCAATCAGATAAGATAGAATCTCATACTAGCATTATCTGATAAAAACGAATAATGAATTTTATCCAACAGATGCATAATAAAATAACCTACATTAGACAATTGCATTAGCTATTTATTACTCTATGTTTGACTATTAACTCCAGGAGTATTTTAGAATCAATAAATGAGGCTATATAAATGGTTTTTGTTTGTTGCTGAAAAAAAAAAGTGATTTAGCAGTATTTTCTCCTTTCATGTTCTGTATGTATCTTATTTTCATTTTCATATTTCCTGATTATAAAAAAAATAATTTTTATACTAAAAATCTTACTTATTATTGAAAAATTTCTTTAATAAATGCAAATGATACAAATCTAAAAAATTAAAATATAAATATGATTGTATATTAGAATGCCAATCACTTCATCTGACTATATCAATGTAAGTATAATTAAACCCTCAATTTACCAACATAAGTATAATACCTGAAACACACAGGCTCATTATATACCTGGGTTTATATATGTAATATATAGGGCACATGAGCACAGACTTTCACACGACCCACCACTCTCCACACTTTCTCAAAACACTGATACACTTGAACACATATATGTTGAAAAGATAAATAATCACCAATATACGTATTTCATGCTAAACCAGCAATCATCAGTTGGTCA
This sequence comes from Epiperipatus broadwayi, assembly GCA_028023455.1. Taxonomy (NCBI): domain Eukaryota; kingdom Metazoa; phylum Onychophora; class Udeonychophora; order Euonychophora; family Peripatidae; genus Epiperipatus; species Epiperipatus broadwayi. Next base: position 5,955,666 of record JAQFVV010000048.1, on the reverse strand, counting down.
AGATTACCATCTCCACACATATATGCTATAAGTGCTCTGATATATATTAAGATAGCCAATCCTCATACTTTAATGGACAGGCTTCAATCTACTCCACACTCCAACTCAGGTATATAATGAGCATGTGTGTTTCAGGTATTACATGGTAGAGATGTCTGCCCATCCCTTATATAAAATGGATTATGTCCTGTGTATGAGGGGTCAGATAGACTTTAGGTCAACATGGGTGTGACAAGAATCTCAACCTTAGGATGGCCTTTGAGCGTTCCATCATCAGATTTTCAATTGGATGGATGTTTGAAGAGTTGGAGTGTGGAGTAGATTGAAGCCTGTCTATTAAAGTATGAGGATTGGCTATCTTAATATATATCTGAGCACTTATAGCATATATGTGTGGAGATGGTAATCTGGACCAACTGATGATTGCTGGTTTAGCATGAAATACGTATATTGGTGATTATTTATCTTTTCAACATATATGTGTTCAAGTGTATCAGTGTTATGAGAAAGTGTGGAGAGTGGTGGTTCGTGTGAAAGTCTGTGCTCATGTGTCCTATATATTACAACATAAGTATAGTTAAGTCCTCAATGTCTGCAGAAAAAGGTTTGCTGTTAGCTGAAAGAAGACTTTTGATTTCTCTTTGAAGTTTTAATGTAGGGCAAATTCCTAAGGTCCATTTTACACATTCTTATCATTGCAGCTGTTATTACTATGTGATTACTCATATAGTTAATGAAAATGGTTATAGATTGCTCAACAACATGTACACAACATGTATCAGTCAGGTGTATCTTTGAGATTAAGATCAAAACATTGTGGTCTTCAGATGTTTGATAATTTTTAGCTGAAATGTCAATTGAATTTTCTTGAAGACAAGATATATGTTTGTGTGTGAATGCATATTTACAATCATGATAGGCAAAACCAAATTATGGTCCTTAATCTCAGAAGATTGTAAAAAATTCCTGGATGTAGATCAAGGCTGCCATTTGATGATGATCTTTTATTTCGATATCTACAACTGCAAGTTACTTTCAAGTGAAAGAATATTGCACAAATTGGAAGAACTATTTAATATTAAATGGGACATTGTTGGACTTTGTGATGTTAAAAGATGAAGAGACAATGGATTTAAAAATGGGCATGTATTTTACTATAAAGACACAAATATTGGAAACAGAAGTGGAGTGAGGTTCATTATAAATAAATAAAAATGGAAGAACAATATTGTGAAGATTGGTGGTATATCAGACAGAGTGGCAAGATCAGTTATTCAAGTTAATGTAAGATACCAAATGAAGACAATTCAAATATTCCAACAAGTTCTCATTGTTATGAAGAAGTAGGGGATTTTATATAGCTACACAGAATGTTTTGATCCCACCAAACAACATTTTAAAATTGTCATGGAAGACTTTAATAATAAAGGTGAAAAATGATTGAAAGATTAAAGTACTATGAGTAAATTTAGTTCTAATTATAGAAGTAAGAGGCCAAAGACTTGTGATGTTCGCAGAAAAAAACCTCCAGTATATATCATGAATTCTTGGGAAAAAATGCTAAATGAAAAATGAAAGTACAGAAGAAAGGAATTATATTTTGAGTAACAGAAAATATATATTTCATGGTTGTAATGCTCTTAACAGAAAGTGATTATTGATTGATTAGAAAGAGTATTATAAGTTGATATTCTTAATCTTCAATAATACTCCAATGACTTTAAAGTATAACTTGTAAATTATTTTAAAATATTAACAAACTTTAAAGATAGTTCAAATATGCACAAAATTAATAAGAAGATAACTGAACCAATATTCTATTAAAAATTGCAACAGAAATGGTTGGTACAAAAAATGCAATTTACCAATAAATTTTCTATTGAAATAGCAGAATTTATAAAGAAAAGAAGAAATATAAAAATAATCCATTAAAAAGAATTGAATATTTAGAACTTTGTAAAATAATGCAAAAAAACTTTAGTGATATAAAAAAATATGTGTGAATTGGCAAGGAAAGATGTAGCAGAGAATGGTATTGAAAGAGAAATGATTATGGAAATAAGAATTAAAAAATGGAATTATTATTTTTTTTAAAAGAATATCATGAAATGTGTGCATGACTTTTACAAACAATTATATAAAAAAGAATAGCTACTACAATCAATATAGCTTTGAATGGCCAAAGATTTTAAATGAAAAGGTGAGACATGAATATAAATCTATAAAGAAGGGAATAACTTCAGGGAATATTAGAATTAATATTGATATCTTAAAACAAGAGTAGGGAACTTCCAGCCTATGAGCTGACTAGCTCCCAATTAGACCCATGGACATTTTCAAAAACATATATAAATGGCTGTATATAAAATTTTCAGTATATGCACAGTGCAAATATTGAATTAAGAATTAAATAAAATAAAATATTTTCTCAACTACATCTTTTTCACTCACCAATCTTTATAATAGTTTTCATTCATTCTATGAAAGGTGCAATATTCCAAATTGTGTGGTCTGACTCAATTTAAACTATGATGTTTTTCTAATGCATGCATACTAACAAAAATAAAACTTGAATTTTACTTCATTTTCTTATTATAATTTTGCACTAAATTTTTTTTTATTAAGATGGATACACCAAATAAGATCAGGAAAATTTGCACAAAAATCACTCATTTCAAAAGAAATGGATTAACACATATTGGTTTATAGAAAAAAATAGTAAATTGATGTGCCTGTTATGTCTGGAAAGTATTTTAATTAATAAAAAAACAATATTAAGAAGCACTATATATAAAAACATTCTGAATACAACAAGAATGTTAGGAAAGGTTACAATTTAGAATTTTAAAAGGGTCTTCATCAAATGGCTGACATGTTTCATAAAAAGTACAAACAAATTAGAAAATCCTGTAAAAGCAAGTGACATTATTTAAAAAAAAAAAAAAATCAGAAAATTCAAAACTATTTTCTGAAGGGGAGTTGATAAAAGACTGCATTCTAGCTTCTGAAAAAATAATCTGTAGAACATAAAAAGAAATTTAAAATTATAAAAATAAGTAATGAACAATACTTACAAGGTGAATTGGAAAAATTATCATTCAATGTGGAATACTTCATACACCCACCCACCCACACACACACAAAAGGCCCTCATTTAAAAAGGGAAAGTTGAAATTGGCCTGTCAATTGAAAAGGTTGTCCACTCCTAATAATTAAGGGTAAATTAATCAAATTTTTGATCAAATATAGCAGGCTAATTTTTAAGTTGATAACTTTTTTATGGCCTGCAAATAAATAATATTACAAATATGAAAATGGCTCTTAGCAGAAAAATGCCCCCTCCCCTCTTGTCTTAAAAGAAGCAAGTGAATAAAAAAATTGTAAAATTATATATCAGATGTCTAAATAAAGATGTATTAAATGATTGGAAAAATTCAATAATAATATTGATATTTAAGAAAAATATAAAGGAGATATCATCAATTCCACACAAAATCTTTACCAAGATAATTTTTGTCTCCAGTGAAATTTGAATTCAAATCAACCAAAAGAATAAACTAGGTTTTAAATGTTTTTAGGCAATGGATCAGATTCAAATATTGAGAGAACTTATAAAAAGATTCAATGAATATGAATTTCCATTGTGATTTGGATTTCTAGATTATTAAAATACATTTGATTTTGTAAGTGTTTCTATGGCAATTAATCCATTGAAATATCAAGATATAGATCCAGGATATTGTCATATTCTGAAAAATATTTATCAAAATGAAACAGCAAGAATTTAATTACAATGTTATACTAAGAAGATTTAACATTGAGAAAGATATATATCAAAGTGACTCTATATCTCCAACAACTTTATACAGCAGTTTTACAAAAAGTTTTTTTGAATTAAAATGAAAAGCTAAGGGAGTAAAAGCAATTGGTGATAAGTCATCTAGATTTTGTAGATGAATTGACTGTTTTTGCAAATAATACTTCCAAGCTTTATGAAATGTCACAAGAATGATTAGATAGTAGTAAAAAAAAAAAAAGGACTAAAAAAAAAGGCTAAATAGATATAAGTGATAATCAATGGATTTTCTTAGAAGAATAAAATAAAGATTAATAATCAAGAAACACAAACAGAAATATAATGGATGAAATTAATAGAATTAACTTAGATTGAATGTTTTTAGTGGCAAAAATTTAATATTAAAATGAAATATATCTATGTGTTTGAAAGGAAGATTTTAATAGATGTGTTTTGCCAGTTCTTATATATGGATCTGAGACTTGGGTACATACAAAAAAGCAAATCAGACTTTAGAACACTCAATAAAATATGGATAGATGTATGTTACGAATGACAAGAAGAGACTGAAAACAAAATACATGGATAAGGAGAACAAATAGATATCATTGAGATCATTGAAAAAATTAAGAGATTGAAATTAAGCTGAACAGGATACATTGCTAGCAGGGATAATAATAGATGAAGTTTTAATTGTAAAAAAACCTAAAAGAGACCCATATGTAATGGATAGATAAAATAAAAACTTGCTGATATGTTGTGAAGTATCTAGGGACCAGAGTAATTGGATTAAATTTTGAGAGCCTTTCATCCTGCAGTGGGTAATAATGTTTGAAAATGATAATAATGATGTAGTCCCCAATATCACTCTTCTTACATAGATGAGGCTAAAGATATCACTGTATCTATTATTTTTATAGGTGGTTTTCCAGCTGTGAAAAAATAATAGTTCCAATTTTATAAGTATTATCTATGTTATTTTATTTAAAATGATTCTTAAAAAAATTTTTATATTGTATTCTATTATCATACAATTTGCATTTTCAATTGAAAGTACATACATGTGTAACTAAGATTAGGAGCATTCTTGTTAAAGAATATCAATGCCTTGTTACTTAGTGACAAATGATGGATTCTATTAATTTAATAACAGGCATAGACAAATCTCTTACACTGCATATGCATGCATGTAATTATTTTATCATTAGTCAATGCCTTATTTTAGTATAATTCTCAAATCTTATAAATATTGTCATATAAACTTCAGATTAAGAATTGATGTTTATCAAAGATGTATAACCTACAAATGGTAAAACAATCCCAATCATATTCTATTTATTTTATTTTCAAATTTATTTGATTATTCTAATTTATTTTAGGTTAAATTTAAGAAAATTAAAATAAGTATCACTGCTTTTAATTATTTTGTCAAATGCTATTGCAAAGTTTGTCATTAAAATAATATATTATTAATACTGTTTTAGCAAATAATCTCAATTTCAAAGCAAATCTCTGTACCAGTATTTGGCTTAAAAGAGATTTCTGAAATAGACTTATGACTTATAATGATTATCATTGGTGATACAATTTTATTTACTAACACATCATGATTACATCAATAGTGCCAAGCAATATATTTGTATAAAAATTATCTAATCCCAATCCAAGAGCTTTTATCTTAATTGAAACATTAAAATCTAAGGAAAAGTTAGTAAAATATTTGTATAAAAATTATCTAATCCCAATCCAAGAGCTTTTATCTTAATTGAAACATTAAAATCTAAGGAAAAGTTAGTAAAAATGAGTAAGTACAGAAATTCTAGTCAAAATTCAGGTAAACAAAAAAGTGAAACATAACAAATAGAATTTAATTTTTTTTTTTTGAGCATGTAAATAAACAATAATATATATATATATTCAAATGACAAAGATATAACTCAGAAAAATTTAAGATAAAAAATGTCTGAAGATCCAAGCAGAAGGCATTTTGGAGAAATTCTGCTTGTATAGTTTGAGATTGCTTGTAATATATGAAACAAATTGAAAAGAAATCAACCTTTCTAAGGACAGATTTAATTTATATATATATATTGTAATTTTTCCAGATAATGACCATTACTAATAGTAGATATAAAAAAAACCATATAGCTCAGTCTTATCGGATTTCTTTCTTTTATATAAGAATTATAATAATACCGATCTAAATCATTTCATATCTAATATATTATTACCCCATTATCATTAATGCATTCCTTACTCTTTTATATTAAAATATATATAAAAATATTCCCCAAATACAAATATTTCACAAATATATTCATTTACATTGCAACTCCTCTACCTTTAACCATTATATAATATTACTGTCTAATTACAATTCTATAACATATCTATTCCTTATATTTTATTATTTCATTATAAAATAAATGTTTGATTATTTTAGACATTCATATAAGATATGGCATTTTACTCCATTACATACAATGATAAGACTAAATATCAGGTATTCTTTCAATATCATATCACTCATACCTTATACACTCATTTTATATTTTGATCTCATATATCAAATAAAACATTCACAAAATATCTCTTCTTACATTCTTTAATATTCTATTTGTTTCGTATTTTATCATTCTTGCAATAAATTAACCTATCTTCTCACCGTTTGAAAGTCTAGTTATTACCACTACTTATATCTTTAATTCATTAATACAATGTTTGTACCATTGTGACTTTTCATGATAAAAAGTGTGAAATGAATATTTTATAAAATTATAAGAATGATATTATGAATTAAATGTAATTTAAGGCCATAAATTATATTGTGTCTATGTTAATTTTTTATCATGGCTCCTATTTCAAACTCTTACAGATTTTAAAAATGTCACTATCCAATATATCATAAATATTCCAATTTATTCTATACTTTATCATATTTCACCTGAATAAACACATCCACAATACTGCAGGATTTCTAATAGATATACTTTCCCATACCACTACTTAAAAATCTGACACTTCTTATGAGATATTTACATCATATAAAATAAAATACATAACTTCTCTTGTAACATCTAAACTTATCATTAACTCATTATAATACTTTTAACACCAAGAAAACTAAAACCAAACAAATAGTTTTATGACAAAAGTTATCATATATATATAGTAAATGGTTTATCTTTAATTTGTAAAGAGATCAATCATACACATCATTATACAAACATACTAATATTATAATAAATGAATTTAATTCTTTGTCATATACTTTTATTTAAGTTTATATATTATAAATATCACACATCTTTATTTATCTGCTTCCGTGCTTAAAATTAGATAACAATATCTTATAGTTTATTAAAATATTATCACAATATTTTATGATTATCACTACTTACTCTCATGTAAATATCACCTCTTCCATCTCATAAAATTATAATCCATAATTTTTTTATATATATATACAAAAATTTAAATACTTAAATCTAACACGACATATAAAATAATTTTAAATACTCAGTACTATATTAATATTATAGTCAATTCAAATAAAACAATATGAACAGAAAGTTTTCTTCAACTCCATGAAATAAATAAAAAATCACAACACTTAGTTGGGAGTATGGTTTCCACGACGATATCAATGACCAATTGTTGCTTGAAAGAAGAGAATTTTTTTTTTATCTCCATCCACACTTTTCACCTTTACTTATATCACAATTTACAAATATAGATTAAAAATCCAAGTTAAATTATTTATCAACAATAATAGGTTCTTGGAGCATAAGTTCATACTTTCATTCTATGACATCTATATGATTACTTCACAATTTAGTAAACATATTTTATTTTTATTTTTTTTAAAGTTTTATTTCTTTCTTTAAATTTCAAAAAACATATACTTGTAGAATTAAAAATTCTAATATTACTCCTTTGAATAATCAATATTTAAAATAGCTGATTAATTATAAATATCTAAATTGTATTATAATCCGTAACTATTAACTTTTCTATAAGACTTAATCTACATCTTCTTCTCTTATGCAATTATCACCTTAACAATGTCATAAATAAATTCATCTTTAAATATTAATACTCTTAATGAATATAATAAGTAATTATCCTTATCATTAATAAAGATAAGATTTAGCAGAAAATGTTCCCTATCATATGGCATATAAAAATTATTAAGAAACATTTTTCTTACATATTGCTTTTGTTTTAAGCAGCAAAAATGTTTAAACAGTATGCAATTTATATTTATATATAGGACTATTTCCATCATCTGAGTATTGAATGTCTTTAGAGAAATTTAATTTTTTTAAATATTTATTCTAAATACATTTGGAAGAATGACTGTTGGTTAGAGCATTATATCTTAAAACTCAATACTCGAGAATCTAAGGGTCCAGATTTGATTCCATGCTAGTACTGTCACTGGTCAAGCCAGAAACACCTGAAGAAGAGGGGAGAATAATACCTCTCGAAACATTGTATATATACTAACCTGTGTGCTATTATTAACAGTTGAATGTATTTAAAATATTTAAATAAAGTTAAATTTTTCTAAAGACATTCAATACTCATATTAGATTATGGAAATAGTCCAATATATAAATACAACTAAAACACCATCATCACAAACCTTCAAAAAAAACAGTATGCAATTTCTTGTTATTGAAGTATATTTTATTCAAGTAAATGAAGTTCTATTCCAATTATTATCACAAGTTTGGTAGTCAGCATATGTAAAGTACCAATGAGGACAGTTTACTTTCACTCCATGATGAAATATTATTATCAAAATTTATTATCAAACTTTTAAAATTAATTCCCACATATATACAATTAATATTTAACTTTTACTAGTAAAAAAAATAATAAAATTTCTATAAATTTAGACTTAAATTTTAGGGAAAAAAAATTGTTTCCTCCTCCAATGATTTCTTGATTTTTTTTATTACCTGCTTATTTCTATTTATAAGTAAAATTTTACTATGTCTGATTGGTTAATTATCTTTAAATGTCTAGTTAAAATGAATATTAATTACTGTCTACAATTTTAAAAATGAATTTAAACTAATATTATTAAATCAATATTTATCAATTTTAATGATGCAAAATTTAAATTTTATTTTAATATTTAAATAATCTTTATTTAAGATCAAATTTTAACACCAGTTTTATTATTTACACTATTATTCTAGTTATTGATTTTATGAACTTTTATGACATTCATATTATTAAAAGTAACATTTATTATTTCTATAATTAACAAAATGTCTGCTTTAACAGGAAGTAAATTTCTTTATTATTAAATCAAGGTGTGAGCACATATATTAACACACATCTCACTTCCATTTATTTTATCATTAATTAAATAAATTTTAAATAACAAATAAGTAATAATTTTCAAATTTATTATTAATAAGTATAAAGAAATATTAATTTTAATCATCATAATTACTGATTAAAGATACTTTACATTATTTTAACTATCATTTACTTTTTTAATTTAAAAATAAATAGTACAATTTATAACTCAAAATTATAACTTAAATAGATTATAACTATTTAAAGAAAGTTAATTCAAATTTAACACTTATTAAAGGATTGATTTAACTTCTATAAATGAAATAATAGGTTGTTGTTTTTTTTTTGGTCTTTTAACCCCCATCCATAAAATAATGTAACAAATAGAAAAGCTACTATTTATATATATATGTGTGTGTATGAGAGTGTGTGTGTGTATGAGAGTGTGTGTGTTGTATCAATCCTATTTCAAATGCACTTTTGAAATACCAAATATTTTTTATGAAATGTTGCCTATAAATAAATGTGTTATGCCCACAATCTGGAGTTTAAATCCATTAAAAAAAATATTTTTTCAAGTAAGAGAATTTCCATATAAATAGCTTATACCAATCTAATAAGGTATCCAAATACTTATCAGTAAATAAAAGCTGGATATTATTATCTAGAAGATAAAATAAGGAATACTGATTAAATACACATCAAATGATAGCTGATTAGCAATGTGATGACTATTTTCTTTTACATTCTTACTCTTCACATAACAGTAGACTATTTAACATCTTTTCTGTTTATCGTCATATATTTACTTTTAGATGTTTGATACAACTTTCATCTATAGATATGACTACATCAAATTATAGTTATAATTTCTTTTAAAATGAGTGCATGATACTCAACTGTCTAATCCTTAAAACTTTTCTCCTCCAGAGAAAAATATACAATTATTCAGAAATTATTGTAGAATGTCTATCAGAGTAAGTCAGATGTTAGATATCAGGGGGGAAATACCCAATAAAACTACTTTTAAAATATCACAAATATCTAAAAAGTTCCAGATTTGAATCCTATATTAAAGGCATAGTCAATTGACACATTTTAATTACCATAGCATAAGTTCCTTCTATAAATATGTATAATAAACCTCATTTCTATAATTAGGAAACCTGCATTATATTTTGCATTTAGTTTAAATCAATATCTAATTCTGAGCACTTATTTTAATTATCCATTAACAATATCTACTCTTACATATAGACATCTTAGATGGCAAAAAAAAAAAAAACAAGCTGATTTCAGAATAAATTGTTTTGCTCAGAAAGTAGCTTGTACAATATTAGAGAAACATTTAATTTCTCCTTTTCTTTCTCTTTCTCTTTTTTTTTTTATAGTTAAAAAAAATATAGTATTTTTTATAAATTATTGATGTTTATATCATTTGAATCTAAGTTATATATTTATAAATTAAGAATTTTCATTATAAACATTTTTTTTTCTTTATGTTAAATTTTAATCAGTAATCATTAATAATGGAAAATTGATTAATCATAATAACAAATAAACCATTATTTTTAAAAAAAAATAAAAACATTTAGTAAAGGCTTAAAAATATTATTTTGCAAAGAAACATATCTCTAACTTAAAATCAAAATAACTAGTAATTGACTATTTAATTGATAAAACTACTGATGATTGTTTTTCAGAGCTATCCCTACAATTTGTGGAGCAGAGAGAATTCAATATTACTGCAAATATCTAATTAAAAACAGAGAAACTTACATCTCTATTTCAAGCATCTCTTAGGCCTGATGGAAATCTATTCTAATAAAATTATAAAGTAATATTTTTCTGGATGCTAATAAATGTTTCAGTTCCCATCATCCCTATAACGTTTTTTATAATTTATTTTTTTAGAAAACTAATATCTGGTGGAATATGAACTTGTTTAAAATTTGTATTATTTTAACAATTTTTTTGGTAACTATTTATAAATTCTTTCACAAACTCTAAATCTAATCACAAGCAAAATTATATTAAATGGGGGGGGGGGGTAAAATATGAATGAAATTATTTTTCCCATAAATTTTATTTCATTTATAAATGAGATTTAATTAAATATAGTATTATTTTGATACTAGACATGTTGAAGCAAATGACTGCTAATACATTTCCTACAAAAAATATTTTACAATATAGTTTTCATAAGAAAGACAAATTCTGTTTACATTGTAAAGGTTATCTCAAAGATAATTTAAAGAATTGTAATGTAGATTGTTTCATTTGGGTTGCTGAGAAAAAAGTACAATGGAAAGGTACAATTAAAAAAGATGTTCTTTCAGAAAGAAAATTTTGACACAGAAAAATTTAAAAAGCAACATATCAAAATATTAAATAAATAGAATAATAATCTAGCATGTTCTTTATGTATTTGGGAGATTTATAGTTCACAGGTCTGTATGTATAGTTATTACAAAACCCATCTTTAATGGTTTTTGTTTCTTAAACACCATACCCATTCATAAGTGATTGTTAGTGATAATGATACATGCAGTCTAATAAAAACCATCACAAATATACAATAAGATTATAAAAAATAAAGGAGCATAGAGTAAGACTAATGTTTTTCATACAAAAAAAAATGCTAAAGATTATAAGTTGCTCTATTTGTTTTGTTTTTCCAGTAAGCTGTCAAAAATAAAAGTATTTTGCAACACATTCAATGAAATAGAAAAATGAAAATACAGTAATTTCAATTTTTATTCCCAGAATTTAATATGTTGCAAAACACTTTTGTAATTGAACTAACAACTAAAGAGTGTAATAAAATTTAAATGTTAAAATTTTCTTTCTTGATATGTTATTTCTAAATAAAATAAATTGACAAAAAATAATATATATATTTTTTTTAGCTTTGCATTAATAAATAATTCAATTGATTATTTCTTGTAATTATTATTAAAGAAAATCTTATAGTTCCAGACAATTTATTTTTTCTCTACATATTGCATAGAGGCCAACAGCAATAAGCTCAATTTGTTTAAAACAAGTCTTGTACAGAAATTGTAAGTAGTAAATAAATTAAGAACTCGAGTATATTAAAGAAAAAAAAACTAAAATAAAAATTAACAAGACAAAAAGTATATAGGATAGTATTATAAGCATGACTACACGAAGCTGTTATGGAAATGTTTACACTATTTAATGTAACACAAAATTTTCAGGAAAACACATAATAAATATATTTTATATTTGAATATATATATAATAAAATTTGATGATGAATTTAGCACAATATCAAAGAATTTTAAATCAAAAATTTGAACTAATAAATGTGAATTTTATTTATTAATAAACAAATAAAATATCAAATGAAAAATTGTTAAATGTATCTGTTTTGAAAATTCACATTTTTACAGCCTTTAACAATTCTGCCAATTTCATCTCTATTTTAAATTTCCTATAAAGATAATATAATTTTAAAAATATATTCATATTTTGACCATTATAATTCATTCATTTAATTTTTTTTAAATGTCCAAGTTCTTAAGAATAACTCGAGTCTTAAGACAATGAACGCTGGTTGTATTATTCTTACTAAATCAAAGAATGATATACAAAATATTATTATTTTGAAATGAAATCTTGAAAAATTTAAATTCAACAATTACTATAACAAAAAATTCAGCTGTTTTACCACAAATAATGATAAAAAAAAAAAACCTTTTAGCTTAGATAGTTTTTAGATTGAGAATGTGGATCAATTTAAATATCTTGGTAATTTTTTTTTTTTTCAAAGAAAAGCAATATATCACAAATTCAAATATCTGACGTTTCTTTTAACAAGTCAAAAATAGGAAACTTCATTATAGTGGCATAACAATAAACCCTTTATTCTGTCAAATTTATTATATTAAGTGAGACATAAATTCTCCTTAAAGTAATATAAAAGAATAGAAAAAACTTATTTTAATAAAGATTTATAACTGAAAATATTATGACAAGATAATAAAACCAATTAGTACTTTTTTAGCTTTCATAATATGATAATGTTGAATTTACTATTGTAATGATACATGTTATTGATGATCATGAAAAAACAAATAAAAAAAATGTTAACATTTTTTATAATGAACTATGTAATAATTATTGATTTCATTGAGATAATATGGCTGATGATAGAATTAGATAAAGTACTGAAGTGTTTCAGAAGAAAAGATCTGCTACAGAAATTAAAAAATAGCATTGTAAAATATTAAATAATAAGACTAAAGGATAATGATATATGTAGACATAATTGTATTTCATAGTTTAGTTTCATTGCTAAATTAATCTTTAATTTTTTGTTGTTTTTTTTTTCTTTTCTGGCAGTCGAACAGCAGTATTTATTTACAAATGGTTGCTGATATATGTATAAGATAAAATATGATTTTAATATTACCAACTTCTAAAAATTTTGAATTTTTTTTTTTTTAGAGTGAAAGATGTAATTTCTCACAATTAAACTTTGTTTAAACAGATTCTATTAACATTTAATACAATAACATGAGATATTATAAAGCTCATTGTAATATCCTCACTGTTATTAATATACAAATAATGTAAATTCAATAATGCACATTTAAAACTAACTAATAATTAGTCAGAACAAAGATCATTTATGGTACTGAAACTGCTGTATAGAAAATACTTTATAAAGACAAAATAATTATCTTACTAAACTCATAAACAGTGAGGAATCTTTTGTTAAGTGTTATACAAAGATGATTTACTACAGTCTATCTGGCCTTTATTGTTAGAAGATTAAACAAATGTGCATTTGCTTTATCAGAAACTTAGTATTATTCTCTGGTAATGATACATCTGTCTTTTAAATCAGTATAATTTGATGTACAAGCATCACATTTCTACAACAAAATAAATAAAATTAAAAATTAGAGATCAAACACTTGCACTTCCAGATGTATATGTAATCACATGATGCTTAATAACTTTATCTACACAACTGTAACCACCAGTCATTAAAATTAGAATATGATCTTTGCTTTAATATCCAATACCTTTCATTATCATTATATATATAATTAATCAGCCACTAAATCAAACATTATTTAACAGTCTCATATCCTAATTAATTCTCCATTACTTATATATCAACAAGGTTTCTATTATTTTGATTTTGTTATAATTTATCAATTGATTAAGAGTTTATAATTTTTTAATACTATGGTCATGTAATAAGAAATGACTATAAGAAATGATATATATATATATGTATGCAATATTAACTCCCTGAATACAAACTAAAGTATTACATAAGTAGTATATGTAATAGTTAACTATTACACAAAAACTAATACTGTATAAACTATGTAACCACTACATCATCAATAAAGATTATGTTAAAAATGTCAAACTTTCTGGACTCACACCTTTGACACTATTCATTTTAAATAAACACATATTTATCATTTTTAGATGTTTATATACACCTGGGTCTGTTTTTACACGGACTTATTTAACACGATTTTGAAGTTACGCGATTTTGAAATTCACCGGAAGTCGAACTCCGATAATGCGCTATTACTTTAAATAATAAATTTTGCGCACTTACATTATATTGAAAGTAGTAGCACATTATTGGAATTCGACTTTCATCTTAGTAATTTCAATATTTTCAGTGCTTTATAATAGTAAGATTTTATGCAATAATGAAATTAAAATCATGATTTCCACGTTTTATGTATACACACATCAAATTTTACAAGATTATAATGTAAATTTGTTCAAACATTGTGCGTGTTAATTTTGCATTTTAAATCACATTCTGTTTTTGCTTTTTAAAAAAGATCGTAATCAATTATTAATCATTTAGTATCCGCAAGTTTATTTTTAAAAGATGAGTAATAGCAGTGAAACGAAATTTGATTTTTAAACGGAATTGAAAATTAAAGACAAAAATAAGAATTTAATTTTTAGTTGTTAGTTTTAATTAAATTTTTCCCAGCAGTGGTGAATAAATGTCTTTTTATTATCGTAAGTCTAAATTCATAAACAATTAATAAAATCATCGTCTCAAAGATTAATTACTAATTACGTTGTCACCAGAAATCCATTGACTCAACATGAGTGTGAAGTTAGCGCTAGTTGTATTTCCTCAGTTTGCAAACGAACTTGTGTTTTCGGCAAATATCGATAATAATTAAAACGTGTATAAAAAAATGTAAATTATGCATAAAAATATATTATTTTGAATAAAATTAAATATTATATTTAAAAAAAGTTTGTCTTGTATCAATTTTTTTCAAATTTGAAATTTTTTATTAGTCATATTTTATTTCCTTATTTTTTTTTTTTTTGCGCGAATTTTAAAGTAATTTTACGTTGGTGCTTTGCTTTTACGCGAATTTTGAAAAATCATAGACCACATCCCCCCTTTTTCAATGTAAGTTACGTCTATTTTTGCGCGCTTTCGTTTGCGCGTGTTTTCTGAGGAACCTATCTATCACGTAAAACGAGATCCAGGTGTATTTTAAGAATGTGAGATGAATACAAGTTTTAAATATATCCATTTTTTATATGACTTATGCCTCAAAATCTATTTTATTATATTACAAAGTTTGTTGATTCAATTTTATTGTACAGCAGAGGCTACTGCTCCAGGAGAATAAATGTATTCCTATATATACTTTCAATTTTTCAATTATCTTGAAATAATGCACTTTTTTTATGCAGTACTTAAATAGTTTATCATAGTAACATTCATTACAATTTTTTAAACATTTTAAAAATCAATTTATCATTTATACTCATAGCAGTTATAATATTGTATAAAATTTACTAAGCAGAAAATATAGACTCTTTTCATTTTTTATTTTTATTTTAATTTTTAATCTTAAGCTTTTACTTAAAAAAGTACAGATTCAAGAATTTAATATATATATAATCTTTTTGGACAGAATAATTTACATATAATTTTCCCCAAACAATCCAATAATAAAGAGCAAAATTGTCAATAAACTGCTTATGTCTAATTTAACCTTTCTCAATTTTTTTTTTCATATCAGCAGATACCTGGTATTTAAAAAAAATTTTGATGCATATGAAAATGCAGACATTAGTGAATGTTTTCTGTATGATCATAAATTGAATAGCAGCAACAATGCATGATATCATTTCTTATCACTCTCTTAAAACAATTGCTTGTAGTATTTCAACATTTAAAGTTATATTATTAAAAAAAATACAAGATATAAATGTTTTTTTTTAAAATTATTTGAAGAAAAAGTAGACTTAATAATCACTATTTAAATAATAAAAATGTTTTTATCATAATTTAATAATTATAAAAAAATATATAAAAAACAACACTAATTTTTATGGTATATTAAAAACATGAAATATCCATATTAGATATATATATTTAAAAAATAAAACTAAAAAAAAGCATGAATGATTGAAGGAGATAAAAAAAAAAATTACAGACATTACAAAATTATAAAAATTTTGCCAACACACTGTTGAGAATTAGTGATCTAAATATTAAAGTAGTTAATGGCTATTTTTCATGTGCTTATTTGACTCTATTAAATCTCTATTGATGAAAACAAAGATTTTGAGAATTACATATTTTGAAAATAATTGATTTGAAGATTAAACAGATGTTCTACTACTTATAAAAATAGATTTATTTATTTTTTACTTTTTTCTTTTGCAAATGATTTTTATACATTGTTGTCATTCACATCATTTCAAATTTTTGTATACTTAAAATTATTTATTATTAAACTCAGAAAACACATTTACTTTTTGCGAAAGATTGTATTGTAATTTCAGCATACTAAATAAAATAAAAAAATTTAATATTTTTTTCTACTTTTATAGTAAAGTATCATATCATTATTATTTTCCAATTATTACTGATCTGCTGCAGGACAAAAGTTTTTATAAATTCAGTTGCTTTGATCAATAGTTTCTCTTCTTCACAACACACCAGCAAAGTTTATCATCCTATCCATCTACTATCAATTCTTCTAACATCATGTCCATCTCAGATTTATTCCAGTCCTTCCTTCAATAATGTCAATACTTGTTTTCACTTACTCATTCACCTTATTAGTCCAACAAGTGACTTCCAAATTTCATTAGGTAATCTCAAGGCTTTATATTGTTATTTGTTGAGCATTCACTTGGTACATACATTCTATTAAAATCTTATTTCCAAAAACATACACATTTCTTCTTTTTAATATTATTTCAATCTAAAGCATTTCATCCAAATTTAATTATATTTTTATATCTATTAATAATCTAACCAAAATATTTATAGATGTTAACTTCCATTTCATTATTATCAAATTTTATTTACTCCTTATGTAAAAAATTAGAGAATACTTATTTTATTTTTTTAACATTTATATTTAGTCCTGCTTCTTTTTTTTTTTTTGCTCCTAAAAAATTTTTGTAACATTTTCTGAAGCTCTGAAATATTATTCCAAAAACAACAACACTATTTGTACAATCAAATAACTTATTTTTATCTGCAAAATATTTTTCATAAAACTACTGTACACAAGTTTTGGAGGAATATAAAAGCATTCTGTCATATACCTTTGCCAATATTAATTCTTTTAAAGTGTCTGTAATATAATTATTGCTGTTGCATTTTGATGTATCAAAACTTTAGTCAATCACTACAAAAAGTATAGCATCAAATGCCTTTTAATAATCTACAAATTCAAAGCATAATGGCTATTCATACTCATTAATTTTTTCTATAATTTCTCTTAAACTTCAATATGATCTAATCAGCTAAAACCACTGATAACCATATGTGGACATATTTATGTTACAGAGATCTGTATGCATTGTCATCATAAAAATCACTTTCAATATTTTACTTTTTTTTTTTTTTTTTGGTCTTTCTATCTTTGTTTTACAAGTTGATATTAATGATGAATAAGACATTAAAAAATAAACAAAACAAACAGAAGAAATCAAGACAAAAGAAAGATAACAAAAATATAAAGATAGATTTTCCTTATAGAGAATTATTAGAGAGGGAAAATAAAAACTCAAAATAGATTTCAGTAAAAGATGAAAAGCATAATCCAAGGTTTCTTAAATTATTATTTTTTGTATTATCGATTATTTTTGATCAGATGAAAATTTTTGCAATTCTCTCATTAAATTAAGTAGATAGTCAGGGTGTTCATGAGAAAGTAAAATCATATAGCGAAAAAGATTTAGGATATCTGCTCTTCTTTGCAAACAAATTGAATATTTGTAGTTTCATCTACTTTCAAATTTATGTTATTATTAAATGATTCCAGGATGGCAAGTTCTATAGCATTAACATTATTTTCTATGGTGTTTTTCTTTGATAAAATAAACCATTTGTCCTTAAGAAACATCTTATATATTTCATGTAAATAAAAATAACATTAGCATGTTGATATAATAACATGTAAGATAACACCCATAAAAAAAAAAAAACTGAATAATTTCATTATATGGAGTTCACACAAAAAGTTATAACATTGACAGTGACAAAGATGATGTTGTGATCTATGGGTTTGAATTCAGAATCCATCACTGTATCACTGTATTAAACCATGCAAGGCAAAAAATACATATTCAAACACACAATTAAAACATTAGCATTGAATTAGCAGAATTACCAATTGGCCTGGAAAGGGAGTGGGATGCCTTTTTTTTTTATTTAAAGATAAAATGTTTTTCAAAATATGACAAATATTGATTTCAAATTTTAAATTGATTGGAATTATACTGCTAATCTTCGTATTGCAGCACAATTCTTCTGTTACGATTCAAATGTCAATAATAAATAATGATTGAATTTGAATAGATATAATTTATCAAATATTTATAATTCATAAGTTTTATAAGGTGTACTGAAAAAAAAAAGATCAAGATAATTTTTAAAAATAAATTATAAAACTATGCATCAAAAATCAAATTATATAATTATAGAAAATAAAATTTTCAAATATTTCTGTGATCATCTGAGAGTCACAATCCTTAGTTTGAAAAGCTTTGATCCAATCAATAAAGAGAAAAAATTACACATAGATATGACATTTTGAATTTATTAAGGTTTATGTTAAAAGATAATTTTAAATAAATAATAAAAAATTTAACAATCTACAAATTTCTCCTTAAGTTTCACAGTCTACAAAAGCACCTAATAATATTGTGCTCCTGAATTAGTAAACATTAAATTTTATAAAAGTTCTTTCTACTTTTGATAAACGTAAAATTTACATTTGTTTCAACTCAAAGCCTTTACCCATTTTTTTTTAAAATATGGCCTGAGGATATTCTCCTTTGCTTACTGACCTTGGATTCTTCTTATATAAGAAATTACAACAGAAATTCCAAGACAACTAATATACATGTTAATAATAATAATACAAAAGTTAATTAAAACTGTGATGCTCCTTTAAATGTCGAAATGTTAAAATATGTTACGAAGATGCAATGCAAACTGATGTCTACAAAGATCAAACACTATCACTTTGGTCATAATATTCTAATATCTAATTATACTATCTGACTTTGGTTAAGAAACATATATATATATATATCTTTTATTTATACAAATTATATACTGTATTTTAAGTGTGTACAATAAAAAAATTATAATTTATGAAACATCTTCTAATAAGCATCTTCATGTATAATTGGATCATTCAAGTTTATGATGCAACTCTAAATATTGAGACATTAGTATAAATTTTGTTAAAAGAATGAAAAGCAATGTAAACTAGTATTTTCAAATGTCATATTTTATTGCCTAGACAAAAATCATTCACATACACGGTCTGTAATATTGTGATGACTAGGAATTTATAAAATTATATAATCCAAATTAATGCTAAACAAAAATTATCAAGTAATGGAGTTTAAGAAAATGTTTCATTTAAGAAAAATGTCGGCGCTTTTCTTCAAAATGTATCTGACTACATCATTTGAAGTATTATTAATTCCCAAGTATAGACATTTCAATAATAAAATTATTACATTTTAAAAAATTAGAATTATAGTAAAAAAAAAAAAAAATTTTTAAACCACTGAACTATTAAAATGCTTTATTAATAATAAATTAATTCCTTTTTTTTCTCTTTTTTTCTGAAGTTTCAATGTTTTATAATTATTTTATTTGATATTTCGACTAGGTTAATAGTCTTCTTCAGAACTTGACTTTTTTTTTTAAGTCAATTATTTTACTTTCAATTTTTTTAAATTTAACAATTTTATTATTATAAATACCTTTCCCCCCCCCCCCCAAAATACATAAGATTTTATTAATCAAACATATGCTCATATTGTAACAAAATAACAAGTTTTCTTTTTAAAAAAGTGGAGGAAATATTTATAATAGAAATCATTTTTATTACCAGCTGCATTATTTAAAACATCTTTAAAAAAATGAATAAATATCTTCATAATGCTATCTTGCAGAAAACAAATTTGTTGTTTGTATTAACACAGAAATATGGGTGACCGAAATATGTATATATGTGTCTGTGTGTCTATATATTTATTTCACTTTATAAAATTCCCTTAATTTTTTAAGAATGTTTACCATGATTCTAAAATATTTTAATAATCCTCGCATTCGTATAGTTATAAATCAAATAGTCTACACTAAATATGTTTATAGTTAGTGACAAGATACCCCCTCCCCGGAAAATCCTCCAGCTATATTAATGTATATCAAAAATAATATACACTGCGATATGTTAATATAAATAAAAATATAAATTCAGAAAATACAAAAACATTTACTTTGAAATATTTTTCTACACGTTTCGTCTTAATCAAATTACATATTAGAATACATATATATAAAAATTGTAAATTATTTTAAAAATAGACCAACAATCTTAATCTTGTTGCCATCTTGGATCCCAACAACCTTCGCTATTATTCAAATAGCTTCTTAATCATTCAATATTAATTAAAGTAATGTAAATATAATGAATGAACAAATATATGTAGAATGGAAAAATTGCATCACAACGCAATTGTAACAGAAATATACAACAAAATATACTGTATCCCTAGTGTGCAAAATATTTATAATAAAACGTGCACAATTGAACTGAAAATTATCTAGAACAGAAAGAAATCAATAAATAATCTAGCTATATATTACGAAAATGTATTAACATAATGATGACAACGTTATGTCTATTTACTAAAATAAAATATTCACATGGTTGTTGCAAATCTAACAAATAAACATTAGCGCTACTAAGATATCGCAACAGCAGTTTTACACGTTTGCTAATTGAGTGCAAAATATAATATTAAATGATGATGATGCTTGAGAATAAATTAATACAAACTTACCTACATCAGAAAACAATGCAAATGTAAGTGCAAGGAATAAAAAGGCTACGTGTTGCCTTTGCATAGGGCATTCAAAGCCCATTGCCGACGTTTCACTTTCTCTCTATAATGGCGTCTCGCACCTGCTAGATCGGGAAAATGAATGAACCGAAGTACTTATAGAAAAAAAAATAGTTCTGCTTTTCTTTATTGTAGTAATCTTAGAAAACAAATTTTAATATAGTCTAAATATTTATATACAAAATGAAACTTTCTTTAAAGAAATTTTTTAAAAAAAAAAACAGTTTACAGTAAATTATTTTCTTAATTAATTAACCAGCTGGTAGATAAGGCAATGGGAAATTAATGACAAAGAAAATATTGTTAAAAAATATATTGGAAGTATTTATAATAACAATTACATTTATTTGTCTACCTAATTTATAGACTATATGCATACTAGACAGTTTTTATTCTCAAAAAGTTGTCTTCTGCCTAAAAGCAGTTAAGATTTTCAATTTTAGTTAGTAAATGGTGTATAATTACATTACTTACAATTTTCATTAAATGAAAGCCCTTAAAAGATAATATTTTACTAAAAGAATTCAAAAAAAAAGTCTTCTATTACCCAGCATTTGGTTTCTTAGCCACTATCAAAGAATACTGTCTATAAAACAGTTGAAAGACTTATTTGAAATGCATTTTATAAATTTGAAATATATATATGATTTTAAAAGTAATATCTAATTTCAGTAAATATTATTATAACTTAAAATAGAGAGAGATCAAAAATCAAGACTATCAATCTAAAGGCATCGTGATATACAGTATAAGTAAAGCAATATTTGTTTTTAAGAGCTATGCTGGGAGTCAATCATTTCAAAAGCATGGTATCTGTTTCAAATGAAAATAGTTTCCATTAAGTATTATAATTTAAAATTCGATTCTGTTTAGACTAATTGGACTCTCACAAAAAAATATTGGAATATAAAAATAGAAAATAAATATTTGAGTAATTTACCTTCCTATTTTGCACTGCAGTTTATATTATTTAATTTTATAAATATCACCCCCACCCCGACAGTTAATGATCTTATATTCTATAACTTTATCTACAATAGCTAAATTGCTTGCATTTAACACATCTAACAACATTCTCTTTAGATAAATCATTGATGTCTTTATTTAAAAAGGATGTTGTCAATTTGGCACTCATAGAATATTGTTAATAATAAATATGGAACAAAAATGCTGAAGGCATGTGATATATGGCGACTAAAACTAAGTGAAGAATTCTAATTTATCCAGATATGCACTTTGAGAATCACTTAACTTTGATGTATTTTTATTCATGTGTTTGAAATGTAAATAATGAACTAGAAATTGTATAAATATATATCAATCCATTTCAGAAAGAATATATCTACAACTTTAATCCAATTTCTCTGATCTTTAGCTTTTCCACAACACACTCAAACTTCTTCATATCATTCATCCATCTCTTGGAATCCTGTTTAATTAACACTTCAACTGTCCATCTATTATCATTTTTCTAACAAAATCTCTCATCCAGGTCTAATTCAGTTTCTTAAGTCAGTGATCTCACTCATGTATTTTATTTCTGCTCTCTTCCTGATACTCCAGCATACCTTTCACTATACTCCATTGAGTAGTCTCAAGTGCTGAATTGCCTTTCAGTCAAATGTCGATATCTCAGGTCTATAAGTAATAACTAGTAAAACACATCTATTAAAAACTTTCCTTTTCTAACTCATAAGCTTTTTTTTTCTTAATATCAAGTTATATCTATCAAAAGAACTTCATCTAACGTTAATTCTATAGTTAATTTCATCCATTATTCTTTCATCATCATTAATAATCTGTCCAAGGGTATTTTTAATAGTCAACTTCTTTTAATTCATCATAACAATAGTTATTTTCTTTTTCTGAAAAAACTCACTGAATATTACTTCAGCTTTTTTAGCATATATTTTTAGTTCTACTTTTTATTTTCAGCTGATAACTCTTGCAACATGAAGCTTTGAAGTGTTTTTGTAAAAATAAATACATTCTCTAAAAAATCTAGATGGCTTAAATAATCTCCATTTATATTTACTTCTTTAACTGTCCGTTCTAATCCATAAAATACTTCTTGTAAAACTACTGTAAAAAGTTTTGGAGATATTGATTCACTTTGACATATATCCTTCATGATAATCTTTTTAGTATCATCATGTAATCTATTTGTTACTGTTACATTGTGATACATATTTTTCAGAATATGACAATATTTCTGGACAATATCTTGATGATTCAATACTTATATATAATTCATTGTGGTAAAAACATTTTCAAATCTAATTCTACAAAATAAAAATTTCTATTACATTATAATTCTATCATAAGCATTTCATCCATTCATAAAGAAAAGATTATTTTGTTTTAATTTTCCATATATAGCTGGGCAAACTTTCTATCTAGATGGTCAAATTTATAGCTCTATGAATTTGACTGACTAGGCTAAAAGCATGCTCATCTATATATTGAAAATTTAAAACAAAATAATCTTTTTATTATAAATGGAAATATATTAAATTTAAGCGTAAACAGATAATATAATAACGTGAAAGCTAAACACCTTCAAACAGATACGCTTTAAAAATGCTTAAGTGACAGCCAATCAGATGGAATAATGGCATCACATGGGACTCCAAATTCTAAAACACAAGCCAGAACTATTAGAAAAAGATGGATCCATCTTAATCTATGCCTCAATTATATTTAAATAAGCCAGACTCAAGCATTTTAAACTAAGAGTGTGAAGCTTAAATACCTTCACATTTAATTTATATATATAATATTTCATTTATATATATAATATTTAGTGGATTAAATGTGAAGGTATTTAAGCTTCACACTCTTAGTTCAAAATGCTTGAGTCTGGCTTATTTAAATATAATTGAGGCATAGATTAAGATGGATCCATCTTTTTCTAATAGTTCTGGCTTGTGTTTTAGAATTTGGAGTCCCATGTGATGCCATTATTCCATCTGATTGGCTGTCACTTAAGCATTTTTAAAGCGTATCTGTTTGAAGGTGTTTAGCTTTCACGTTATTATATTATAAATGGGTAAAATTTTTATGATAGAATTACTTTTAAATCTAGTTTGTTCTTTTGGTTGCTTAAAATTCAAAGTTTGATATAGATGCATTGAAATTATCTTTGTAAAAATTTTGTATAGAACTGATAGAAGATTTATAGGTCTATAATTTTTAATATTTTTATCAACTTGCTTAAATGTCAGTAGTACTAATGCATTCTTTTAATTATCTGGTACATTTTTAGCACTTAGACATTTGGTATCTAACTTTGTGAATTTTTTTTTCTTACCGGCTTCTTTTACAATATCAATTAGAAGTTCATCATTATGTGAAGCTTTTCTTCTTTTCATAGATTTGTTCATTTAAAATATTAAGCAATTCAGAAGATGTAATAATTGTAGGAGATATTTTGTTTTCTTATTCTTTATTGCCATGTAATTTTTATAGAACATTTCTCCATATTTCATGATGTTATCACTCTTTTTAGTAATAGTTTCATCTTTTTTTTCTTATTGCAGAAACAACTTTCCTACCAATACTCAGATGTTGTTTTACATTTTTGATGTTTTCTATATAGTTTTTTTCGTAAGATATCCAATTCTACACAATGGATCATTAACAAAAAACTTTTGTATTCTTTTTTTCTTCATGTATTGTTTATCTCACTAGAAAAGTTACTGATAAACTACTGTTTTTTTTTTTTTGTACCAGCTTATTTTTTAATTTCTCAGAGCATCTTTAAATAAAATTTTCTAATACTTTTATGTTAAGTCAGTGAACAAATAATTTTATTACCATGGTTATATTATAAAATATCCTAATTTTTAACTTGTTAAATGCAACAGCAATACTGATGGAGTGTATTTAACACTTTGTTATCCAAGTTCACCTTTCTAGCAAAAAAGAGATCAAATTATTTAAATTAGTACACGATCTACCATTCAAAAAAAAGTGGTTGAAGACTTTTTTCCATTACTACCTAATAAAATGCTTGAAATTATGAAACACTAACTATTATAAAATCTACTTAGATTGCAATTTTCAGATCAGTTTTTTTAATTGGATAGAAGAGCACATTTATCAGCATATTATAATTTTATAAAACAAGAAGATGAAGTTCTTGCTTTTACTTTTCATTCGTTCATATTTTGATTACTACAAAAAGCCTTTAATAGACTGTCCAAAGATTATTGTCATAAAAATTTTAAAAAAAACTTAATCTAGGTCTCATTCTTGTTTAATGCTATATTTCAAATATCTCATATTTTTTACTATCAGTAATAATTTTTTTCATATTCCATTATATAAAAGCTAAATAATATGACTAAATTCTGGTGCATAATCAACTATTATCAATTATTGTCACAAATCTTTTTGATTATCTGAATCAAATGCCTTGATCAAATCAATAAAATTAATATATAAATTGCACTTTTGTTCCAATATTTTTCTGGGTAGTCTCTTGAAAAAAAAATCACATTCATCTAAGTAATCTATTGAACAAAATCCTTGAAAATACTTTTATTATAGTGATAATAATTATGTTAAAATGGCAATTACTGCAGTCTTTTTATGCTCCTCATTTTTATAAATTGGAACAATATAAACATTTCTCAATCAGGTAGCACAATTTCCAGAATCCATATATTTTTAAACTTCCAATAGTTTTGAAGGTAATGTATCACCACAATATTTACTCAGTAGAATTTGTAGTTTTTTCTCTTTTAAGATAAGTATAAATAGTTTTAATTTCTTTGTGTTGGATAACTTTATTCAAACCTAAATGAATATGTAGGATAGATATATTATTAAAACCATGTTGTATCATTATTCAAATCATGATAAAATATTTTTTCCATTTATTCAAAATATCTCAATATCATGTAAAATAGTGCCATCTATTCTTTAATAGATTAATGATATCATGACTTAAGTTAATATATAATTATATATCATTTGTAGATTTTATTTTCTAATTATTTTAAAGCCTTCTTAATGTGTATACTTGTTCTAACAAGTGAAAAATACCAGATGTTTTATTTTAAACAAGTCATGAATAATAGAATCATTATTAGAGAAACAAGCTGAATTCTCCTTTTTAGTGAACTTAAAAAAACACGTATTTGTATCCACAACATATTTCTTAAGAGAATTCCTTGTGCAGAATCATGACAACTTTGCCACAGGAATAAAAAAAAAATTAACTACATTTTGTGCTGCTAAGTTTTGTTTCTGACCATCTGCTGGATAAAAATATAAAAAAGACATTATTAATACTGGATTACATAATAGAATGCATAAAAAAATAATGTCCTGAAATTCGAAGTTTAATATTATTTATTTATCGCTTAAAATAAAAAGAACAATGCCAAAAATATGATTAATTATTTAATATAATTTATCTTTACCAAAATATTGAAAATAAAAGTTTTACATAAAAGTACATATACATCTTGGATCAATAAAACTAATAATCAATTCCCTATAATAAAGAATATAATATGCTTTTTAATATATAGAGGTTTGAATTCAGACTTTCACATGACACTCAACTATCCATGCTATCTCATACTGCTGATGCGCTTGATCACACCCATGTTAAAAAGATAAATAATCACCAATATCCGTATTATGTATTAAATCAGCACTCGTCAGTTGATCCGGATTATCATCTCCACACATATATACATTCAATGCTCAGCTTATACTAAGATAGCCAATCTTCACACTTTAATAGACAGGTTTCAATATACTCCACCTCACAACTCTTCAGCCATCCATTTTCATTGAAAATCTAATGATAAAATGCTCAAAGCCCAGATTGGTGCCAACCTTCTCTTTCTACCCATGTTGACCATAAGTCACTCAGACCCCTCATGTACAGGACAGAATCCATTTATATACATATACAAGAGACGGGCAGACCTTACAGCACTATATTTTTAATATATGAATGTTTTCTACTGTACAGGCTTTCTCATACCTGCATTCAAATGAGTAATATATAGGGGTTTGAAATCAGACTTTCACACAACCCTCAACTATTCACATTATCTCATAATGCTGACATACTTGATCACAAACATATTGAAAATATAATTGATCACCAATAAACGTATTTTGTGCTAAACTGGCCTTCTTCAGTTGGTCAGGTTATCATCTCCACGCCTATATACAATCAATGCTCAGCTTATATTAAGATAGCCAATCTTCATACTTTAATGGACAGGCTTCAATCCACTCCACCCCACAACTCTTCAGCCATCCATTTCATTGAAAATCTGATGATGGAATGCCCAAAGCCCACATGAAATGGATAGCTGAAAAGTTGTGGGGTGGAGTGGATTGAAGCCTGTCCATTAAAGTATGAAGATTGGCTATCTTAATATAAGCTGAGCATTGATTGTACATGCATGGGGATGAAAATCTGGACCAATGGATGAGTGCTGGTTTAGCATGAAATATGCATATTGGTGATTATTTATTTTTTCAAGTGTGTCAGAAGTATGGGATAGCGTCAGTAGTTGAGGGTCATGTAAAAGTCTGCATTCAAACCCCCTGTATATTACATATTTGAATGCAGGTATGAAAAAAGCTTGTACTGTAGAAAAAATTCCCATATTAAAAATATGCTTTTTAGTATTTCTGCGTAAGTAAAATAATTATTTGCCTACTTTTATATCATTGCTAAGTCCTAATATGTGGAAAAGCTTTTTACAAAAGAAATTAGTGTCTTTCTTATTTCAGTATTTGTCTTCCCATTGAAAGATTGCTCTCAAAAATTGTCATGGCCTTTAAAAAAAAAAACTCATTTACTTTTAACATTTATTTATATGTCGATTGTATAATGTTGCTTGTGTGTGTTTAATTTAAGATAGGTATAAGGACTTCCATATACTCAATGTAATGTTTATTTATATTTTTACTAATTTATGAATTTATTACTATTTTTTATTTTAGAAAAATAATCTTATTAAGAAAGTTAATGGGACAGTCAGTATGCAAATTTAGGAATGCTCCATAATAATGCAAGATATGAATTTAAAATAATATGCATGAAGAAATACCCAATGGTAAAATATGATTAGAATCAAATATATAAGTTATGATTGAAAAGAATTTAGTTTGAATATGTTGTATTAAATTTAAAATTAAAAAAAAAGAATGATTAAATTTACCCTTAATCCATATTATTGATTTTCTTAGAAGTACACATTGATAATAATATGCAGGCAATGCTATATATATTTATCACTGTCTCATTCTTTTATTGAAATTAAAAAATTATCGAATTTTTAAGATCATCTTTTTGATAAGAAAAAAGAATTATATTTTTTTAAACTCACTTTATTAATTATTTTTCTTAATTTCAAATAGCAAATTTTGCTTAAAATATATCATGTTAAGACAACTCAATGTTTTAGATTCATTATTATGTTTTGCTTATTTTATTAATAAATATTATTTATTTAAGTATAGTTTTTATGCTTTTTAAATTGACTGTTAATGTCTTTTACAAATAGATTAAATAAAAGAAGAATAGAGTTTTTTTTTTACTTTTCTCTTTCTCTATCATATATTCTATTTTATTTAATATACATATATATACACACACAAAAAGTGACCCAGATAATCATAAAGACACGTTTGACTGAAATACACTGCTTAAAATACCATCGCCATTAAGAATTAGAGCAGTAGCACCTTTATTTGTGTATAATTTATGGAAATATATTTAACTTTCTTTAATATTTGGGTTACATCTTATCCTTTAACTACATTTCAATCCAGCTTGCTCTTTGTTGTTTTAAATGAATAATCTCTCTAGACGATTTGAAATGGTTTTAGTAAATATTTTGTGTTTAGTGATTAAAGATTGCTTTTCTTTTTTACTTTTTAAAATACAGTAATATCACAATTGCATTTTTATAATTATCTGATATATTCTTATCAATTAGTCATTGCCAACAATGATACTGATATTGTATTTTATAGAATTTGGTGCAGCATATGATCATTTATATTTATTAAGTAATAATTACAATGTGTGTATACCAATAGTTTAGGTTTATTAATTTGCAAAGATATGCAAACCTAACATTATTTGTTTGTTAGTTATGAACAATATAATACAATATAAAGTTTGACATAACTTGGTTAAGGGATTAAATAATTTTCAGTAGAAGATTAAATTTGATGAAAAGCAAGATGCTCAGTCACCAGGGTTTTTGCATTATATATCAATTGACATGTCACATCGCAATGTTTACTGTCCAATATGACTTTAACCTGCAATGGCACAGTAATGATTATTCAGGAATTTATTCTTACATTTATATGTAAGCAAAAACCTCCATTAAAAATGGATTGTAATTCCTTTTATTGTTAGTGATCTGTTTATTGTTTGCATTTTTTCTAGTCTGTATAGTTGGATTGAATATCTGTTTGTTTCTTTTTTGAATCCATTTCCCAACAATCTATAGTTAGTAGAAGATCTGTTTGACAGATCTAATTACTGCAGCTTCTTTGATTTTATTATTTATTATTAAATAATTTTTGTGGAATTATTCCATCATCATAGTAACCCAGATTTTTTTTTTATTGCTAAAATAATAGTTGTTTTTTTTAATATCAAAATAATGTTTTATAATTTTGAACTTTCTGTTCTTTTCTATGGCTTCTTTATTATTTCATAGTTCATTTTATAGAATACCACATATTTCAAGTCATATCAAAAATAATAACACATGGCTTCCTCATATATATGCTCATATGCTTCCAAGAAAGTTATCTTCACCTTATTCTAAGCCCATCTACTGTAATCTTCAGTTATGGAAACTAGATGATATAGCACTATAAACATCTTATCTTTACACTGTTTTCTAACTTTTGTTTTTATTAGTGGTTAGGATTGAAAAGGGGAATTAGTGTACTTATGCATCTAAAAGCTATCTTTTACCCTTTTATACTATTTAAGCTGCAATATTGAAAATTCAAAATAATCATAAAGATTTAAATTCAGGCAAATTTTATTGCAGAGTTATAAATATCTGACCCCAGGTAAGTTTCTATATACTTTAGAATCCTCAGTTTTATGACAACTGTAGATATCTTTTATCCTTTGGATATCTTATATTCTTTGGCTAGGAAAATTAACAACAACAATATCACATGACTTCCTCAAGATTATGCTTATTTGTATGTTTACAAAAACAATTATCTTCATCCCATTCTAGAAATATCAACTGTAGATTTAAATTGTTGATATTAAGCTTCCGAATCAATGAATAGAAAGGACCTACAATTGTCATAAAACTGATCTCTTTTAAAATACATAGAAACTAATCTGGTATCCAATCTATATATCTGTAGAAATGAGTTAACCTGGGTTTAAAATATAAGAATTTTTTTTTAATTTCAAGATATTAGTTTGAAATGCATAAATGCATTAGTTCAAGATTTAATTTCTAATTTTTGTAATGAAGAAAAAGTCAAAAACCTCTCTGGAAATATTTTATAGCACTGCTATCATTTATTGTTAAATTGGTTGCTTTAGATAAATTTATGGTTGGATAATAAAAATTGTTCGTGATATTCAATTTATTTAAATATGTCATTTTTCATTATCTTCATACAGGCTATTTTCTTCCCACACGTTTCTGTCTTACTGAAAATTTATTTTCCTATTATTATTATTTTTGTTTCTGTGAGTTATCTCTAAATAGCTATTTGCAATAAAAAAGCTTTATATTTTGATTGATCTAGATCAGAGTCGGCAACCTTTTTAACATGGAGGGCCGTTTTGTTTAAATCTCTCCTTCCCCATTAGAGAGACACAAGAAAAGAAATAAAAATTATGTTCATGAAAAATTATGAATTTCTGAATTTGAACAATCATTTTAGTAATAAAACATAATAGAATCTGTATATATTCTAAGGAACATAAAAATTCTCTTAAAAATAAACAAAACAAAAAATTATTTTGATAGTTTAATTCACTCACAATTATCTAATATTTAAATATTCATCATATATAATAATTACTATTCTGTAATAAGGCTGAATTCAACAAATAATGTTGTAATGCACATTTTTCCTTTCCTAGAATCATCAAAATATTTATTTAAAAATTATAAGAGGAAATAAAAAATGTGTTTATGTTATGGTGATAAAAAGAGCCATGAGATTGGGATCAAAGAGCCATGTTTGGCTCAGGAGCCATCGTTTGCCAACTCCTTGTCTAGATTATATCTGAGCCATCTTTAAAGTCTTTTAATATTTTAAAACATTTGTAATCTAAATTTTTTGGAATCTTAACATATATCTTGATTTCATATATTTTATTTCTAACTAATTGATTATAACTTTATGTATTAAATTAATTAATCTTATTACCATCTTCATATACATATTTTCTGCAATTCTAAATATAATCTAATTAATTTCTTGCTTCTTTGAAGTTAATTTTTTTTTTTTAGCATTTTTTTTAAAAGCATTAACAATTTTATAGATTTTTCAAATGCCTTTATATATTCAACAAGTCAATATTTTCACTTCTTTGTGTTTCAATACCCAAATTACCCATTACTTTCCCATCATTCAAATGTTTTCAAACTCTAGTATTAAATTGTCTACAACATAGATAAAGATGTTAGTTATTTTGTACACCTTATTACAAAATACCTTGGTCAGATTATTAATACAGATGGAAACATAATGGAGGAAATTAATCATAGAATTAAACTTGATTGGAGTGCTTTTGGTAGAAATAACTTGATACTAAAAGGAAATTTGCCTATGTGTTTGAAAAGGAAGGTTTTTAACAAATGTGTTTTACCAGTTCTTACTTATGGATCTGAGACTTTGACACTCAATAGAAGAGCAATACAGAGACTTCAGACCACTCAAAGAAGTATGGAGAGATGTATGTTGGGAGTAACAAAAAGAGATCGAAAACGCAATGTATGGGTAAGAGAACAAACAGGTGTTACTGACCTCACTGAAAAATTAAAAGATTGAAATGGAGTTGGGCTGGACATATTGCTAGAAGAGATGATAATAGATGGACAATTGAAATTTTAAACTGGATTCCAAGAGATTGTAAAAGACCCAGAAAGAGACCACATGTGAGATGGATGTATGAAATAAGAAAGTGTGCAGGGGTGATGTGGAGAAGAGAAGCTAAGATTGGAGAAGATGGATTAAACTTGGAGAGACCTTCATCCTGCAGTGGATTGATAATGGTTGATAATGATGATGATGATTAAAATCTTCTATATTTTTTAAAAATCTAAATGAGGTCTTTACTGATCAGAAACTTGAAATATCTGGGTTTGATATCTTCCATTAAGTTGAATAATTAATCTTGCTATTTTGTGAAATATATAATCAATCTCAAAAATATTTTTCTTTCATATTTTATTAATAATGAATGCAATCTCATTTACATTTCCAATATATGTCTTTACAGTAAAGTATATATTCATTATTTATATAAAGTTATTTTTGTCTTTCATTACTTAACCATATTATCAACTTCATATATATGTTTGTGTAGTCAAGATATAATCTGATTATCCTTTATTTTAATTCTTCCAAGTGTATATTGTCTTTGGATTTTTTTTAAAAAACACTAACAATGTACAGTTTATTTTGTATACACATTTCACTTATGCTCATTTAACGTGGCAAAGTTGTTTTTCAGTTCATGTAAATATTCTTTCATTTGAAAAAGAGTCATGTAGTTGTAGATAGACATATATTCTTTATTGAATGACAGTTTAGTTCCAAAATTGGGATTTTTAGTGTCCTTAGCCTTTGATTATCAATTTTTATCTTGGCTAATGATTTTACATCTAAAAAAAAGTGGGCATATTTTTTCTGTTTTCTATTGTACTACTCATTTGTACATTGATTACCGCATTGTCATATTGCTGAGCAAACTGACACCAATATAAAGTATCTACTTCTAATAATACTCATTAGCAAACATTATCAAATACAAATATTGCACATTAATAGATAATGTATTTATTTTAAAGCACTGTCACCATCATCCATTATCTTTTTCAATACTAAAATTTATTTTAGAACAAAAGCATCTTCAATACTTCACCACAAAAGTTTATTTCAAGTCTTTATATCTCTTAAATGTTTTACTTATTTTCTTTCCAGGAAGTAGATTTCTTCTGAGAATACTTTTCATCTCTTGAAAAACCACGTAAATTTGCTAACAGCCAATGACTCAAAATCAAAAATTTGTAAACTACATTTTGTTAGTTTAAAGAAAGGATTGAAAACAAAACTTATTTATTCTAATTTTTAATAAATTTGTATTATCTGAGAATATTACAGGTAATAAAAATATATTTTTGAAGAGTTGATAATTATGTTTTTTGAGGCTTTGATATCAATTAAAGCTAAATAAAATGCACTATTTATTTTTTCATTTTAAAATAACTTGAAATGATTTTGTACGTAAACTTTTGTTTACTTTGTCGGTTGTGAAATTTGAATTTTCAATTTTAAAATAAAATAAAGATTTGTCTATGATACAATTGTAAATATTAACGAACTTAAATGGAAATGATCTGGTCACTAACAAAAAGAGATGACAATTGATGGAATAGAGAAATCCTCAAATGATTAATTAAAATAATTATTAGTCTCTTTGTAATATACCTTATCATAATAAAAAATTTCAAAAACTTCTACAATTGATGACAATAATTTTAGATAAATTTATTGTCTTAATTTGCATATCTTTCTATTTTAAAATTTTCAGTATTTTTTTAAACTTTATTGATGGATTTATATTATTAATTTCAGTATAATATTTGTGCAACCCTGGTTTTTAGAGTTGATTGCAGCTAAAAAAATCTAAAACACTCAAAGTTTATATTCGCTATACCTTTAAATTATTTCGCTGAATATATGTAGATGATTCAAAGAACAAAGTCCTCTAAATCCTATTGCTCTCTTAGATTACCAAAATCTAGCTTTTCTAATTTTCTAAATAAAATTTTAGTAAAAAATTTTTAGAGAATAAATAGTAGTCTGTTCAGTATTTAATTTTTTAAATCTAAAGCACATTCTTTAAATTATATAAAATGCAGATATTTTTTTAAACATTTTTTTTTTAAAAAATAAAATAAAACAATTCTTTATGAATTTATCATTATTATCGTCTACTGAAAACTTCTTTTTTTATTATTATCATCAGAAACTATATTATTTACTGAGTATGATATTTGAAATATCATCTACATTTATTGAATCTATTTTCTGTAATTTCACCAAGACAAGTCATTCATACATAAATAGAAAAAGAACTTAATATTTTTTACAAACTTCTATTCATTAGTAATCTTAGTTTCATTTAAAATCAAAATGTGATGTTTTTATATTTAAAGTTTAAGCTTTTAACATCTTTTTTTTTCTTTCTTTTTAATGATTTGGTGAACTAAATTGCATTTGAACAACTACATCTCATTACTAGTATATATATTTAATTTAACATTCTTTTATTAAAATAAAACATAATTAAAGGGATTTAAACCCAGACTTTCAAGCTCCCTAAAATCATTCACTTCATCCTATATAACCGATATACATGACCACATACATGATGTGAAAAAGATAAATGAACTCCAATGGACGTATTTCATGCTGAACCAGCACTCAGTAGTTGGTCCGGATCATCATCATCTCCTTCACATGCATATATATAAAATCAGTGCTGGGTTTATATTAAGATAGCAAATCTATATACTTTAATGGACATACTTCAATCCTCTTCACTCTCCAACTCTTTAGCCAGCCATATCACTGAAAAAGCCCTTGATTATGCCAATATTATAGTCATACCCATGTTGACTTTAAGTCAATCTGACCCCTCATATGTAGGACTTTAATATGTCCATTTAAATACACAGAAAGGGAATAGGAAGAATACAGACTGGACACATAACATTGAAGTATAAGTATAATCTGTATATTTAACCTAGAAGTAATTAAAGGGGATTCAAACCCAGACTTTTAATCGCCCTACATTTATTCACTTCATCCAATACATATGACCATTTACATGTGAAAAAGATAAATGATCTCCAATATACATATTTTATGCTGAACCAGCACTCATCGGTGGTTTGGATCATCATCTCCCACACATATATACATTGTTCAATATTAAATATTTAGTCTGTATTCTGCCTATCTCTCTTTTGCGTGTTTTTAAATGGACATATTAAAGTCCTACATATGAGGGATCAGATTGACTTAAGGTCAACATGAGTATTGGCATCATCAAAGGCTTTGAGCTATCTATCATCAGATTTTCAGTGATATGGATAGCTGAAGAATTGGTAGTAGGCAGAATTGAAGTGTGCTCATTAAAGTGAGTAGATTTTCTATCCTAATATAAACTGAACACTGAATATATATACATATATATATTGTAACCATTATCATTAATCAAGCCTAATACCTTGATGCCAAAGAAATACTATAATCAGGCCCACCTTACTATAACCTAATAGACTGAAGGGACGTACCGATGCCTACCACATTGCCGCCAAGAACTGTAATAGAATTCTTTGTTACCAATGGCCTTAATCATTGGGCAGACAAAAACTGTACCAATCAATCTTGTAACTGAATGTTCCAATCATTGTAGTGTCAAGAACTATAACCAAAAGCATATTGTGCCATCTATATTGTGCACCAAAGACTATAACCGAAATCTGAAGCAAATTATAACAAACAAAACTAATGATATAACATAAAATTGTTATGATCTAATCTGGTCGCAGCCAGGGTATGCCACGAAGACCTATCATAGTAGTATGTGAAAGTACATTAGACAAATTATAAATATGTAATTTTATTATTCTTCAAAACTTTAATCTGTGAATTTTTATTACATGAGACCTTATGGCCGACCATGGACAAGATGGTATAATTTGTGAAACTATTAAAGATTGTGAATTTTAAAAATGACATGTATGATTTTGATACAAATGCTAGTCTAGGTATGAGCTTTGCAATAATAATAAGCATAGAAAACTTGGGTTCTTTCATTATTAACTTAAATTTATAATTTAATAAATATCAATGAGACTCTTGTTATATTGATGAATGACAATTATATCATTAAGCAAATAAATTCAATCATATCATTACATGGTAAATCTGTTTATAAGTTTATAAAATCAGTCAATTTTGTATCATGTACTAGAATCAACAACGCAAAGCTAAAATGATGGAAAAGGCAAATGGGATTTTATTGTACTTTACACATCATAAATTACTGAGGACAAAAGCATTCAAATGTTTTCTCAGAATATTACTAAAACTCTTATATCATACTGACAACAGTATGTACTCCAATGTATGCTTTATTCAAGATATATGATTTCTGGTTTTATGAATGACAAATAGCAATGGCACAATTATAAATCAACATTTATTTACAATTTTACGATTAATAAATAATTAATATATGATGTTTTAATATAATAAAAAATATATAAATAAACAAATAAATAAATAAATAAAATATCATTCCATGTATTCATTTCATTAAATATATCCTAGGCACAGTTTTATGAAAGCCTGATTATACATTTTATTATAATCTGATTTAATTTATTCCTTGAGGAAACTATACCAAAATTCAACATTAAATCATAAAATGCCCAATGTGTCAGTTCCAGAACCAATAAACCTATACTGTAGACCTATAATAATGTAATAAATAATATATTTACAGGATTTAGCTATAATGCTAACGCTAAATCAAAATGAAAATTTAGACTTCAATTCAGATAAAATATTAATTAACAAACAGTTAATTAATATGAGGTAACTTATATAGGATGTCCTGCTACACTTTATGACTCAACTTATAAATTATACTTATCAATGGAAGAAGATGATTTTAGCAAAATAACCAAAATACTTTACCCAAACTTATATTTATGAAGTAAAATGATATTCCTGTGGATGCATTCATCTACATATAGGAATTATACATCACTGAATGCCTTGTGGGTTTATACACCACCATGAAGCAATAAATACAATTACACAATTCCGCGGATTAACCACCAGCACAGGAATGAGTGTAAAATACAGAAAGTGGCAACTAATTAATCTGTGGATTAACCACTAGCACAGATTAATGCCATTTAACATGGTAAAGCAATATTAATATTTACTTCATATTTAAAGTGCAAAAATCATCCTCCTCAGTTATTCTGACAATTCAGAAAAACCCTAGCATTTCAGTAGATGTGGGTTCATACATAATGAAAAGTGTTTTAATAATAAGGACAACTAATATACCGAATTATCTTGCTTAAAATATAAACATAGTAACAATGTAATATAAGTGACATGAGTTTAAGAATAGAACTCTGGAAAGACTCATAAGACACTTCATGAGAGGTTGACACATATAAATTCATTAGTAATTCTCAAGCTTTTTCGCAAGCCTATCCCTTGAATAAATATTTTATTCTATCCCATTAATTTAATTTAAACCTAGTAAAAATATATCTCATGAACTTCACATATAAGTTCATATAACAATAAAAATTAAAATTAATTCATTCTTACTTAAACGCATAAATTAAATTATACAACATTTTATAATAATAAATATGATCCGTGAAATCAATGTAAAAATGTCTTGAACAATAAATACACAAAGTAATAATTATAAATTATAGCCGAATTCCGTAGATGTGATTATATCCATTTGTTTTAGTTATTATGAGCACTTTAAATTAATGATTTTACGTGGCTCCATGATTATAAGACAATTACAAAAGCATGACATGTAGAGTTTAAATGAAAATGTTCTCCATAAGTTATTAAATTCTACATTTCTATATAAAATTGTTCCAAGTTTATGACATCCAGGCTAATATTTATTTATCCACGTTTTAAATTTATGAATAATAATTAGAGCAAATAATTTAATTATTTCAAATTAACGATAAAAATCAGAAAGTAGTTTTAGTTAATTATTTGAAGACTGTTACCATTATTCAAATAGTAAACAAATTAAATAGCAAATATATTTTATTACTGGCAGTATACATTTAGATAACATAATCAATGCTTTATTATTTAAATAAGTAAAAACATTAAACCAGCGTTTCAATAAATTTTAACATTTAAATTTGATTTTAACTTCTTCTTTTTTAAAAATAAAGGTTTCATATCCAAAAACTTCTGCAATTAAAACATTTATTTAGTGTTGCCAATTTGTATAATAATAAAATATTCCAAACATACTGAATTTCTGCAATTAATTCTACTTTTAAATTTGAGAGCTCCGACATATTTTTCAATGTAAATATTGAGAAAATTATTAGTGATTTGATGCACTTGGCTAGCTGACTTGAACAGATCTTTTAAATCTAGCAATCCATTCTGTTATTAAATACCACCATTTTATGTTTAGATTTGTAGGAAAATTTTTGATAAATCCATTTACTTATTATTTTTAAAAAATAAGCTTAACATACTTTGCATACATTTTATTCTTACACCTTTTTTTTTCTCTTCCCCTAATAAGACAGGTACGCTATCAAGAACGCTCTCTTTAGTCGCGCTCTTTTTTTTTTTTTACACTGAAACGCATACGTGATTACTATATTTTTATCTAATAATTAAAAATTAGTTAAACAAATGGTTTTTGAATTAAATGAAAATAATTTTTAAGACTATTTTAAATAAATAAGAATTATTATTTTCAATCACATTTTACAAACTTAATGTGTACTGTCAATTTCTTAAAATTAAACATATTTTGATCCAAATCAGTGGATGGAAAGAAGCAATTTAAATACATTGAAATAATGCAGACATTAAGCAAGGCAAAATATTACTTATTCTCTCTTAATAAATTATCTTGAATGCAAGAAAATAGTCTGTTCAAAATGCAAACCAAGCCAATCAAATCACCAAGAAGAACAGAGAGAAATTTTTATACCAGTTATATCAATCTTTATAATTTATACTAAAATATAAGGTTACAATATATATATATATGGGAGATGATTATCTTGGCCAACTGATAAATGCTGATTCAGCATGAAATACTATGTTGGTGATCATTCATCTTTTTCACATGTATGTGGTCATGTGTATTGGTTATATTGGATGGAATGAGTGACTGTAGAGAGCTTGAAAATCGAAGTTTAAATCCCCTTTAACTACATCTAGGTTAAGTATATACATTGTATTTGTATTTCAGTAAAATATATTTCACTTTAAATTCATCTCATAATATACATATATTTAGAATTTTATTAAAAAAACTATTTATCCAAAAATTCATTTTGCAACTTTTACAAGGTGATTTTCCAGTTTAGTACATAAATTTAAATTTTTGAAATACAACAAAATGTTAAAGAATATTGATTTAATTTTAAATTCTATCTAAAATTTTGATAATTATTTATTAAGATTTCTAAATTTATATGTAAAAATTCATTTTTTATAACTCTACACTTTCCCATTTTAAAACAAAACTATTCCAAGCATATAATCTATACCAGTCTTATAAAAACTTTTAAGCACTGATACACATTTTTTAAAAATAAAATGAAATTGATTTCATTCAGAATAACATTGGGATCTTTTTATGTATTTTTGAGAATTATTGTCTTCAAATACATTTTTAGTATTATCATAATTTTTTTTATTTTTTCATCTATGTGATTGAAGATAGAAGATACATATATATATATATGTATTATCATTAAAATCAATCAATAGTTAGGCAAATCCAATATCAATAACAAGCAACAGTCTTAACCTTTTGTCAAGGTGATCTCCTTTTAACAATAAAGGTGTAATCCCACCTTTATTTATGGAACAATCTATTTATATATACAACTAAAGATTGCAATTTCAGCACATTGTAGATTATTTTAGCTAAGACATTAACTACAAGAAAAATTACTCTATCATAATTTTTTTAATAATGTAAAGCAGAGATGCTCAATTTATGATCTGCAAACCACTTCTGTCTCACCAGTAGGTTTTACTGCCCATGAAATGAAGACTATAAAATGTTATTGATATACAATATACCCATGTCTTTTTATGTGCTTGTTGAATATACAATTTTTATAATTTAATAATAAATAATAAATTAAGTAAAACAGTGAGTGCTTAATAAAGTTAGCATATTATAAAATCAATAAAGTTAAAATATATATAATAACTAGCATAAAATAAAATTAGAATAAAAAAAATTTTTTTTTTTTAATTATTAATTTTAAACTTATCCATGAATTATATATTTTAGCATGTTATTTTTAAAATTATAAGATTTTTTATGTTTTAAAATTATTAATCATAAAAATTTT
This sequence comes from Epiperipatus broadwayi, assembly GCA_028023455.1. Classification (NCBI taxonomy): domain Eukaryota; kingdom Metazoa; phylum Onychophora; class Udeonychophora; order Euonychophora; family Peripatidae; genus Epiperipatus; species Epiperipatus broadwayi. The sequence continues at coordinate 5,914,710 of JAQFVV010000048.1, read as the reverse complement.
GAAAAAAATGAATTACAAATGTATTTAGTTGTCATTATTAATAATGCTTTTTGTGTGCATATATGAATAATTTTGATAAAGATGGAAAAATAAAGTAATTTGGCTGATTTACATGTGTGCACACATACTTATGCATATATACATTGCATACAAATTATTTATATATTATTTTGATCAATTTTTAAAAAAAATACTATTAAAAATATAATTAATATGTTATTGATAAACTTCATTTTCTTTTTTATAATTAAAAGTAGCTTTGCATCAAAATAATTTATTTTCATATAATAGAAACCATGTAATTTTTAAAATCTAAAAATATTTATTAATATATTATAAAAATCTTGTATATGAATTCTTAATTTTTAAAAATATTAACATTTATGAAATTTTTTTGAAAAAACTATATATTATATTGTCATTTTAAAAACACAATTGAAAAGTAGAATGAATTATTTATGATGTGAAATATTATATGCATACATAGCATATGCAATTTTTTTTATACTTTCTTAAAGATAACTAACATTGAATTTTGATTTCCATAATGGCTGAAATGTGGCAGGCCAAATAATGATTATAATTTATTATGTATCATATGTTAATAAACTATATCAGTGAAGTTCACATTTATAATACACTTGTTTTACACTTTTGTAACACTAATGCCAGTATAATTTGACAGTTTCCATTTGGAAGCAGGGTTTTGCTACTAATCTCAATAGCATGGGTGTTCTCATGGAATGGGTGCATTGTTGTCACTAAAAGAAATACTATTCAAATAATTATTAATCCAAAAATAAAGTTGCAATTATGTTGTATACATAATACTAACAACAGATAAATATAATTTTATTTTGATTGTATAACAAAACACTTTTTATATACAATTTCATTGGGATCTTTTGAATTTTTATTTCACTTATATCATGGTGCAAATGACTATGAAATGTAATACTTTCTTAATATTTTTACATAAAAATTAATCTTGTTTTTATTTTTATTAAAATGTTTAATTTTAGCTAAACAACATGTTTTAAAAAAAGAAGTTCTCAGGGTCTGAGTGTCATGTCTTTAATAAAGTTTGGACTCTTTTTTTTTATTTTTATAAATGATCATAAGCATTATATCTATATCATATGTATAGAAGTAATTTTAGTATTATAAGAATATAATATAAAGTACTATTATATCTCAAAAACATTTTCTACTTACAAAATAGTTACGAAATAAAAAGTTGCAAGAACATTCTAAATTTCAAAAGGTTACAAGAACAAATGAAATGTTTAGAATTTTAATAAAATTAGAATTAGTTAATGGATATTTAAAATTAGATCTAAAGAGGGAGGCATTTACTGGTGGAGAATTAGTGAAAAAATATGCTTATTAATTGCAGAAGAAATATCCTGATCAAATCAAGAATTTTATGACTATAAATTTATCAGGTAAACTGTAAATGGAAGAATCAAAGATTTATCCATTAATGCAAAAGATCAATTAGAACAGAAAGTTACAGATTTTACAAATTTTTTAATTATAATTGATGAAACTGAAAAAATACAGCACAAACACTTATTTTCATGTGTGATATCAATTAAATATCTTAAATCAAAAAACATTTGCTTCATTTTAAATCTTGAAGAATAAAAAATATATAATGAAAAGATTATTATATATTTATATCAATAAATTCTATACATTTTAAATGAAGAGAAAAAATATAATAATAATAATAATGATAAATATAAGCAAATGATCTGAATAATAGTCTTTAAATATGGTATTTCCAAAATCTATTTCTTAAACCACAATCTGCCGTAGTTTTATTATTTCAGAGAAGGTATAAATATCATGAAAAACTATTGGATTCAAAGCACATTTTATTAATTCTGATACTTTCCAAATATCCAATTATTTTTTCATTTAGCAGATATTTGATTTATGACATTATTAGTATACAAATAGTGGTTTATATACTTGATGATACAATGTAGTATCCTTTCATTTAGCATGTAATTTATTCATAAAACATTACGAGTGAACAGATTCTAATTTCATCTATGATGATGCTATGGAAATTGAACACATTTATATCTTGCATATAAATAATTCATCAAGCTCATAAAATTATATCAGCAGATAAATATAATCTTTGTGTACATTTTTCTGTTGTTAGCATTTAAACTTCATCATTGAAAAGCAGGTAATATCCATTTTTAAAAGAAAAGAAATATTCTAATGGTTTTTTAAATGCTATAAATTAGTTCTCATTCTTTCAATAAATTGTCATCTTTCATAAATTCTTGATGATTCTGTCAAGCCAATAAATGAACATTATTGCTTTTACCCAATCATTCTATCCATTTTATAATCATATACTTTCAAAATAAGCAAAAAAAATTACATGAAGGAACTTAGATTCACTTCTACTGAAGCGCAGATATAAGAGAGTTCATTTAATCTGCTTAGTTCTATTTATAAACTTTTTCCATTGACATATGAAAAACTATAGCAATGTTCTCTATTAACTCTTTGGTCAACATCCGCTAGCATTCCATAAATAAAAATCTTATTACAAGAAATAATGACAAATAAAAATAAATATTTTATAATTTATTATCATCATCATCATCAACCATTACCAATCCACTGCAGGATGAAAGTCTCTCCAAGTTCAATCCATCTTTTCCTATCTTTAGCTTCTCTTCTCCACATCACCCTGCACACTTTTTTATTTCATCCATCCATCTCACATGTGGTCTCTTTCTGGATCTTTTACAATCTCTTGGAATCCAGTTTAAAATTTCAATTGTTCATTTATTATCATCTCTTTTAACAATATGTCCAGCCCTACTCCACTTTAGTCTTTTAATTTTTTCAATGAGGTCAGTAACACCTGTTTGTTCTCTCACCCATACATTGCATTTTGGATCCCTTCTTGTTACTCCCAAAATGCATCTCTCCATACTTCTTTGAGTGGTCTGAAGTCTCTTATATTGCCCTTCTATTAAGTGTCCAATTCTCAGATCCATAAGAAAGCACTGGCAAAATACATTTATTAAAAACCTTCCTTTTCAAACACATAGGCATATTTCCTTTTACTATCGAGTTATTTCTACCAAAAGCACTCCAACCAAGTTTAATTCTATGATTAATTTCATCCATTATATTTCCATCTGTATTAATAATCTGACCAAGTATTTGTAACAGTTAACTTCTTCTAACTCATTATAATCAATCTTTATTTTTATATTTTGAGAAAATCTATTAAATATTACTTTAGTCTTTTTAACATTTATCTTTAGTCCTACTTTCCTACTTTCATCTGATAACTCCTGCAACATTTCCTGTGGCTCTAAAGCATTATTTGCAAAAACAACTACATCATCTGCAAAATCTAAATGACTTAAATAATCTCCATTTACTTTCACTTCTTTAGCTTCCCATTTTTAATCCACAAAATACTTCTTGCAGTACTGCTGTAAAAAGTTTTGGAGATATGGAGTCACCCTATATTACACCCTTTTCAATGTTGATTTTCCTACTATCATTATGTAATCTAATTGTTGCTGTTACATTTTTATAAATATTCTTTAAAATATGACAATATTCTGGATCTACATCTCGATGAGCCAATGCTTTAATCACTGAAAAAATGTTTATAGAATCAAATATCTTTTCCTAGTCTACAAATCCTAAGCATAATGGCAACTCATATTCAATTTGTCCTTTCTATAATTTCTCTCAATATCTGGATATGATCTACTGTACTAAAACCACTTTTAAATACAGCTTGTTCTCTTGGTTGGTGGAAATCCAATGTTTTCTGTAGACAAGTTGTAATTATCTTAGTAAAAATGTTATATAAAACTGATAAAAGACTGATAGGTCTGTAATTTCTAATATCTTTTTCTTTATCACCTTTTTTCAATATTAATATTAATACTGCATTCTTCCAATCATCTGGTACATCTTTATCATTTAGACATTTGGTATATAACTTTGCTAAAAAAAAAAATTATTTCTTCACCTGCTTCTTTTAATATATCAATTATAATTCTATCATTACCTGAAGCCTTCCCTTTCTTCATAAATTTAATTGCATGTCTCACTTCCTCATTCAAAATTCTGGGCAATTCAGAAGATATAATAGATATAGGAGGCACTTGTTCTTTATTACTATATAATTCTTGATAGAAGTCTTCTACACATTTCATGATGTCATTTCTCTTTTTAGTAATAATGCCATCTTTTTCTCTTATTGCAGATATAAATTTCCTACCAATATCAAAATGTTGTTTTACACTCTTTAGACTTTTATTCTCTTCTACAGCTTTCTTTGCTAGATCACAATTATATTTTGTTATATCATTTTCAACTCTTTTCTGCAATATTTTACAAAATTCGAAATATTCAATCTTTTTTAATGCATCATTGCTATATATCCTTATATTCTTTCTTTTTTTCATAAATTCTCTATTCTCGGTAAAAATTTTATTGGTCAATTGCTGCTTTTTTATACCAGCTATCTTTGTTACCGTTTTTAAAAGTGTATCACTTATTTTCCTATTAATATCATTCAAATCTGAATCATGTTCAAAATCTACTAATACTTGAAACTGATTTGCAAGTTCTAATTTAAATTCATTCAAATGTTTTTGAAGATTAGGAATATCAACTGTAAATATTGTTTTCCTTAATAATTTTTGTCTCTCTAGTTTTGCATTAACATGTATCTTACATCTTACTCATCGATGATCACTTCCTGTGTTAAATTTATTAAGAACATTACAATTTTGAAATATGTATTTTCTGTTAGTCAAAATATAATCCAATTCTGCTGTACCTTTATTTGGATGCTTCCATGTCAATTTCCTTTTAACATTTTTTTCAAAAAAAGAATTCATAATATAAAGTTTTTCTTTTTCTGAAAACTCCACAAGTCTATGTCCTCTCTCATTTCTATTACCATAACCAAAATTACCTACAGCATTTTCATCTTTCATTTGTTTAACCATTCTAGCATTAACATCTCCCATAACAATTTTAAAATGTTGTTACTCTGATCCAAAGCCTTTTGTACATCCATATAAAAATCTTCTATAACTTCATCACTATGAGAACGTGTTGGGGCATAAACCTGAATTATCTGCATTTGGTATCTGCTATTAAGTTATAAAACTAATCCTGCCACTCTGTCTGATACACTATCAATCTCCACAATGTTATTATTCCATTTTTTATTTATAATGAATCCTACTCCACTTGTATTTTCAATATTTGTGCCTTTATAGTAGAGTATATGTCCACTTTTTAAATCAATCGTTTCTTCACCTTATCTTCTAACTTCACAACATCCAATAATGTCTCATTTAATATAAGACAGTTTTTCTTCTAACTCTTGCAATCTTCCTCCACTTAAAAGTGATCTGCAGTTGTAAATACCTAAATAAAAATTTGTCCTCAAATGGCAGCCTGAGTCCACAATCAGGGGATTCTTAGCCCCCTCCGACTTCAGCCACCAACCACTGCCTTGGTTGATGACTTTACAGCTTCTTGGGAATAAGGGCCATTATTTATTTTTGTCTGTCATGATTGTATATATTGGAACAAATATTCTTAAACTCAGAGGTAAAAAGCCAATAAACTCACCACACTGGATAATGTGTGTTGGTGAGCAGCCCATCCATGTTTGTATACTATATAAATAATCACATAGTAACAACAGCTGCAATGACAAGAACATATGGAGTGGACATTAGGAATTTTCCCTGCTCGGTTCCTTTAAGGCCTCCAAAAAAAAATCAAAGGGTCTCCTTTCAGTTAATAGCAAATTCCTTTCTACATGTTTCAAAATATCTATAGTATTCTTTATTTTAACATAAAATAAATAATTCAGATTACATTCTCACCATATATATTTTTACACATGTCTTTCAATATTATACAAATAAAATAACAAACATACTTGAGACATTAAATATTTAAATGTATTATTTATAGCCTACTATTGTAAATACAATAACAAAAATACAAATAATAAAGAAAAAATAATAATTTCATCAATACTATATACTTTATTATTTACACATTTATTTTTAAAATGAATAAAGTCAATTCACAATTTTTACAAACTACATTTAATAATAACCATTTTTTTTCTCCAATATTATATGTTATCATAGCAACATAGTCTATAGGTTAATATATTCAGTATTAAAATCAAAGCAAAAAAAAAATATTTTTTTTATAATTGATATTACACCACATATTGAAATTTATTTCAAATTTCAGGAGTTACAATATATATATATATATATATATATATATATATATATATATATATATACATACTGAAAAGTATTGCTCATTTGCAATTCAATAAACAATATATATTTTAATCAATGTTTGACAACAAAATACGAGCCATTATATGCTATATACATTTGAATGTGAGATTGGAACAAAATATAGTATAGTTTGCAGCTTCACTATACTTGCATTTTGAAAGCTGTTAAGTGTAAGATATTTAAAAAAAGTTTTGGACAATAATGAATGATACTAGGCACAGGATATTATTGAATATTTAAAAAATGCTTTGAATATAAATTCTATATGCAATAAACTTAATACTAAATCTAAAAATTATTTTTATTTTTATCTTTCTATATTTGATTTAAAGGAGAGTTGAATGAAAATGAAAAATAGGATGTTTCTACAAACTTTTTGTGAAATCACAAGGCCAAAAAAAGATAAAAAATGGGTGATCTTAATGCTTACCAAGCAATAGATGCACTTCATATTAAAAAAATTTGAAATCTTACTTGGATGTTTTTGAGAAAACCTGAACTTAATGAGCTATAAACTTACTAATATATTTGTTAGAATTATTGAGCCTCGGTATTGACACACTTCTAATGGAATTTTTAAAAAATATACTGCTGTAAAACATAGCAGAAAGCTAAAAAGTTTCTTTTTGATTAAATTTTTAAAAATATACTAGTTTTAAAAATTAAATTCAAAAACCTTGCTTACAGAAATTTTTTTAAAACACATTTGAATTCAGCGCCCACACACACACGCGCACGCACACACACACATAACAAACTTGACATAAACATGTTTTATTTTTCAGTGAATAATCACTTTTTTCATATAGTTCATATTTTCTGACACTGATTAATGAACATTTAATTCTTTTTGTCTATGTGTATTTTGGCACTATTCAAGTCTAATCCAGTTGCATTATTTTCAACAAAAATTGGATCCAGTAACAATTTGTTTTATTTTTTAGATATATTTTGGATATTTCCCAAAATTGATGGTAATTCTAATTTTTTTTTTAAATCCTGGACCTATTTGTTTATTGCAAGATAAAAAATTAAATGAGTAATAGCAATCTTAATACAACTTCTTATCAGCATTTGGAGTATTATAATAATGTTGTCTTAATACAACTTTTGACATTTGCACATATATCAAAATTATAGTTATAATTGCAGAATATAAAATTTGGAGTTATTTTTTTCTTTATTGTTATGACATCAAATTAGGCAACTTTCAATTAAAAATATTGTTATTCTTGAAGACTAATAGAATTTTTTTTGTTGTTGTTTTATAGATCAAGAATTCTACATTTTAGCAATTTTTTAAAATTGTGAGTATATTTTAAATTAATTTTAGGTTTTGATATAATATTCAATGGTTATAAAATATTTAACCGAATTACGTAGACATATATGTGCTAACAGTGTCTATCAATTTAAATAAAAAATATTGTCTAATGTAGATAAGGTATATTATAACCACTTCTATCTGTAAAATGTATGTATATATTTTAAAAAGATAGAAAAATAAAAAGATATATTTCCTAAGGATTTGAACACGAAATTAGCCTGATGTTTTTTGATTTGTGTGATTAAATTGCAAAGTTGTTGAAAAGATTTTTATTTCGTTTATGAAGTAATTTTTTTTTAAGCTAATGAATTTGTAATTTAATAATTTTATGGAAATCTTTAATTAAGTATTTCAAATCACTACAATCTACATTATGAAAACAATTATTTGATAAATAAATACTGATACTTTCTATTTATCCTACTGTCTATCAGCCTGCCTGTCTAATTATCTGTAAATTAATCTCTAACTACATACCTATCTGCCTGACTGTCTATCTATCCATCTGTCTATATATCCATTCATCTACATATCCATTCATCTATATATCTATCTATCTACCTGTCTGTCCATCTATCTATCTATCTATGCATCCATCCATCTATCTATCTGTGTATGTGTCTTGTTTGAAAATGAAAATTGATGTTAGATACGAGTTAGATACGAGTAATACAAATAATAATGTACTTATTTTAGAAAATTGAAAATAGTTCAAATTACAGGTGGCCATAAAACTAGATTTTATTAAGGCCAAAGTAACATTCAGCAGGATTATTTATAACAACGTAAACATAAACATTTACAAAAAAAAAAAAAAAAAGGTCATAATTCAGATTTATAATGGCGTTTGAATGATGTCATATATAAAAAAAGAAAACAAAAAGTTTAATTAATTTTTATATATTTATTAATTAAAAATTTCCAATAGAAAAAATTTCATGAGTAACTAAAAAAAAAAAAAAAATGTAAATATTAAAAAAAAAAAAAAATCAATTCCTAGGCAAAGATTATTACTTTGTTCAAATGAAATAAATTGTATAAGAATTATATGATTAAAACTTTTATATTTTCTAAAATAAAATTTTAACTAATAATATATATATATCTATTTTATAACTCAATTAAATTACTTCTTTTCTTAATAGATTATAAACTTATTAAAAAATTTTGCAGTTTAGCAATATTTTTGATCAGGTCGGTCATATTCATATTCAATTTCACACAAATTGTTTGGCTTCAAATGTTTTTTTATATAGAAACTATAAATTATGCAAGTTTGAAACAGAAAAGACAACATTGAAAACTATATAAAAGATTTAGTCAATTCATATAATATTAATTTATTAAATAAAACTCTTAAAACATTCTATTCATCTTTAAATACCAGGAACATTAATAACAATATTAATGCATGGATCAGCCTTCCTTTTGTACCCATATATCTAAAAAGATGAAAAAAATCTGCTCAACAAATTCAATATTAGTTTTAGAACCCCTCCTAATCTTAATCAAATGTTGAACAATACTAAAGATAAATTATCTCCAAACAAAGTTCTCCCAATAGTTTATAAAATTAAATGAAATGAACCAACATGTAATGTAATTTACTATGGTGTCTCATGCCAACTATACTACAAGATTAGCACAACGCAAATATATATATATAGAAATGTGCTAAACAGACCCCAATATTAAATCTATATTTTTAGAACATGAAATTGAGTCTGGCCACAATTTCGATCCATTTAATATTAAAGTCGTTTGCACTGAGCACAATGATTGAAAAAGAAAATATAAAGAGGCATAGTTTATTGCAAATAATAACATCATCACAATAACAATAAAGATTCGTTCATTGCATTATCATGTAAATGGTATATATAAATTATTTAATTTATAAATTCTATTTATATAAACTTATATTAATTCTATGAATATGACCGACCTAACCGGAAGCAGTGCTAAACTGTAAATTTTTTTTAATAAATTTATAATCTTTCCAGAAAACAGTACTTTCACTATTAATTTTTTTTATATATCTATTTTAATTTAGACTTGAATTTTAAATGTTTTTATTTAGAAATAAATCAAAGTAGAGAGTATGTATGTGTTAGTCATAATAAAAAGGAATAGCAAAAGAAATAGATAATTTCATAGATTTAACGATGTGGTTGTAAAAATTAAGAAAGTTAAAGGTATTGGTCACGTAAAAAAAAAATGTTAATCAACGAAATGCAGTGATCTAATTTAAAATGGGTTGGAGTAAAATAAATAATTGGCTAAATCATTATTAAAATATTTTGCAAGAGGCTTGGCTGAATCATTATTAAAATATTTTGCAAGAGGCTCAAGAAAAGTATTGACGAAACTTTGATTGATATATATTGTTATATCTTATTCATATTAAATATACTATGATGAATTAATATATGAACATATTTTTTTAACTAATTATTTTACGGAGTAAAATTCAATATTTTCAAAGTTCGCACTTACGCATCAAATGTTTAACAGTAATTTATTTATATAATAAGCCTTTTAACTTCAAATTGAATTTTAATCGGTTTGAATTTCTTTATAATTTAAATAAAAGACTACGATCAGCACTAGAATAAAAAAATCGTTGTTTATAAATTTGCATTCGCATTTTATAGACGATAGTAAAAGAAGGGAGGGGGGCGGCGGCACTTGTATTTAAACGTGCGTGTGTTTTTAGCTGGTTAATAATAAATTATTTAAATAATCTTTATAAATTTTGAATTAGATTTTTCCGAGAAAAGTTTTAAAAGATTGGAATTACAATAAACAAAAAGAAAAAAAAACATTTTAATTAAAAATATGCCTGAAAATGTCTTTCAAATTAAAGTCATCATCGTTTCAATCATTATCGATCCATTGCATTTTGATTTTATAGCTTTTCTTTTCTACATCAAAAAGGGCAAATTTTATTGTCTCATTTATTCATTTCACATGTGATCTTTTTGTAGGTCTCTTAAAATCATTTAAAATCCAGATGATATTTTATTGATCTTGCTAATATCATCTTATCTCGCCACATTTTTCAGTAATGTCAATTAATATCTATTTATTTTCTCATCAATATATTTCATTTTCAATCTTACATTATTAATCACAACGCACATCTCTCTATAGTCTCTGGGCTGCTTTTCTCAGACGCATAATTAAGGAATGGCATAATTTATTTATTAAAAACTTTTCTTCAAGCCATATGCACTTTTTATTATTATTTTAGATTATTTTTATAGAAAGAATTGTATTCAAATTTACTTTTACAATTAATTTCAACTACTGTATAATATTTCTATTTATATTATTAATTTATTCAAAGTATTTATAATTTTTAACTTTAATTCATTTCTTTTAATTCTTATTATAATTATCCTTTTCAGAATTAATTTATGCATAACTATCATGAATATTTTTTTTTATTTTTTTTTTGAAAACCTATGATCATTCTTTTAAATATTTACTTTCAATCTGCATTTTGTTTTTATCAAATAGCTTACATAACACTTTCTGTAGTGTTGAAACATTATTTGTTAACCAACTATATCAGAGAAAATCCAGACAAGAAGTTAAATAATTCATATTCTTTGATTTCTATTTTAATTCCGCAAATCTTCTCAATAAATTTTCTTAGTGATATCATATTTTCTAATCATAACTGTGAATTTTGTTAAGTATTATTCTAAATTTGATAGTATCCCTAATATATGCCAGATATTTTTAAGTTACTTCAATACTGCTTATAAATTTAATTGCCTTTTTATAATAAATTTAATGCAAAATAGAAGCTAATACATATTAATCTTTTCTATATATTAGTAATTTGATATGATCTACTGTGTTGTATGGACTAGTAAATTTAATTTGAATCCAAAGTTGATTGAAAATGAATTATAATGATTTTAGTATATATATAATTGTTAGATTGGTAGGCTTGTAATTTCAAATATTTTTCACTTTTCTTGTATCATCATTGTTACAATAGCACTCTTATAAATCATATAATACATTCTTATCATTGTGTACTTTCATATAATTTTATTATCTTTTTTTTTACATTTTTTTGGGACATATTCTGTAATGTTCGATCATTTTCAGGAGTTTTCATAAATTTCAATTTTTTTTATTAAAAATATGTGAAATTTTAAATCAATATATTGAACCAATATATATATATAAAACAATAAAAATAATAAATATAATGGTAATTAACTATTTTGATTAATTCTTTAACCTGCATCAACTGCCAATAAATTCAAAAACAAACAGAAGCAAATGTCATCAACTCAAATTTCATGAATCCTGAATTTTAACATTAGCAGCTTGTCTATTAATTATATTCAATTTATTTCTATTTATTAAAATTGCCTTCTTAACTTTTCTTTTATTATGGTTTCTCTCTTCATGAAGAATCTTAACTCTTTCAAGATCAAACTTAAATTTATAATTACATGTCCTTTTATGATCCAAAAAAATTAAAGCTGTCATTAGATCATTATTATTTTTATTTTTTGCATGCTTGTATAACAATTCATGCTCCTTTAATTTTTTTTAAATACTGTTTCTCAATTCACTTATATATGATAACATACACCCACAAAAAAATTGATACACAACATTACTTTTCTGTTTGACATGTATAACATTTTTAGAATTATTCACTAATTTATTAACATTATTTGTAATACAAACTGAAACATTAAACATGTTCTTATATATATTCTTAAAATTTCACTTCAGCATTTGAAATATATGAAATAGATATCCATTTTTTACTATCAATCTTCAACTTCCATAAGCCTTTAAAACTCTTTTTAAATTGACATAAAGTCATGTTAATCTGTTCCATCTTATAATCAACTTCAAGCAATTTCTTGGCAATTATATCAATATTTTTTAATTTATCACACTTGTAATGACATAATGTTTCATTATGAAACAAAAATGATCTAAAACTTGCCATTTTATGTATAAATGATACTTTTGATTTACAATTTATATATCCCCTTTTTTGCAATGGTTTGATTCTTAATTTATAACTTAACATACTATTATCTCTTGTAATAATTAAATCCAAATACTTAATACTTTTGTCCTGTTTCTTTTCAATAGTCTATTTCAAGCCATTCAAATTATTTAACTCCTCTACAAGAAAATTTGTAGTATTCATATTTCTGCAAACAAAAATATCATCCACATACATTTTGTAATTATTAATATCTTTAAAAGAATAACTTGTGCAACAACAAGAACACCCATAGGTCAACCTTTAGACATTTTATAATACCTACTTTCAAAAGAAGTAACAATGCTATCATCAAAAAATTTTAAACATTCAATAATAAATTTTATATAATATATATTACACCATGATATTATCATTATATAAAGACAAATTAAACAACCACTTTTGTCTTTTAAAATATATATATTCTCCAACATTATAAATAAAGGCATAAAACTTATTTCTTTCCAAAAACTTTATTTCCATATATTAACTAATGAACATATATATAAATTTAAATATTATACATTTCCAACGTTTCCACTATTTTTTATACCATTACAGTCATTTTCAAGGATCTACAACAAAAAAATACATATCATTACATAATACTCTAAATACAAAATCTCTTTTTTATATTAATATTAAAATATCAAATTCATTATAATAAAACATATTAATTATACATAATTATATTTTTACTTATTTCTCCCTCCTTCTACTTCCTTTATTATAAAACTTCCTTTTTTACATATTAAGTATACATTTTCAAAAATATTAGAAACCATCTAAAACAGCAGTAAACAAAAAACTATTTAAATCAATTTAACCCATCCCTAATTAAAAATTTATTTCTTCCTTTAACTATTATATCTAACTTCCATATCAATTAACTACATTCCCTGCCTATATTTTTAAATTTATTTAAAAACTAATGTAAATTTTTTCTCTATCCTTTAACAATTTACTTAAATATTATTTAAACATTCCTTATTAATTACATTTTATTTTACATTCCTTAACCACACCATTAATTCTGTTTAAAGCAGGTTTACATCTTTTTATGTAAAAATATTCTTTTATCATCTTTTCTCTGTAGTTTTTAACATTTTCCAACATTTTTATATTAAAATTTTCATGTCTAAATTCTTTATAATATATATACACATTGGATCTAGCTTTTAATTTATTTTTTGTTGTATCAATGTATAATATATTTTTTCCCTCCCTCTTATAATATAAATTCCATTCATTTTTTTTCCATTTCTTGATATTCTGTTTTATTAATTAAATTCCCTAAATTTCTTTTTATATACAGGTTTAATAATTAATCTACTTTCACTATTATATTTATTATTTATGTTCTTCATAATCTTTTTAATCTCAAAAAATGTACTTCTTAAAACATTATAACTACTATATATTATTTTCTATATATCTTTCTTATTATTCTTCATTCTTATTATTTGTGTAATATTTGTGTATTTTGTGTTAGATATGTGGATGATTATTTTTTAGTGTTCAATGGAAATTATAGAAAATCAGAAAATTTTGTTAAATATATTAATTCACTTGATAATATTAAATTTACTATGGAAAGGGGGAAACATAATGTAATCAATTACATGGATATTATAATAAAAAAGGTTATAAAGAATTGTAAGATTGATATTGAAACAAGTGTATTTAGAAAAGATATTTTTTGTGGATTGTTATGTAATTGAGATTCAGATATTGAGCATTAACATAAAATAAATATTATTAATAATAGGATAAATAGTGCAATAAATTTATGTTTTGAAGAAAAATTATTTAAAAAAAGAAATTAATAATATAAAAGAGTAAGGTATAAAAAATGATTATCCTGTTAAAGTTATTGATAAATGATGTGATGAGAAAATATTATACAAATAATAAGAAAGAGGAATAATAAGAAAGATATACAGAATATAATATATAGTAGTTATAATGTTTCAAGAAGTACATTTTTTGAAATTAAAAAGATTATGAAGAACATAAATAATAAATATTAGGGGGAAAGTAGATTAATTTTTAAACCTGTATATAAAAAGAAATTTAATTTAGGGAATTTAATTAATAAAGCAGAATGTCAAGACATGGAAAAATTGAATGAAATTTATATTATAGAGTGTTTGAATTGTAAAAGGGGGGGGGGTAAAATGTATCATATATTGGTACAACAAAAATAGATTAAAAACTAGATTTAAACAACATTTAAATGATAGAAATCCCAGTGTGTATACATTATAAAGAATTTGGACATAAAAAACTTGAATATAAAAATGATGGAAAAAGTTAAAAATAATATTTTTATATAAAAAGATATAAACCTGTTTTAAATAGAATTAATGGTGTGGATAAGAAATGTAAAATAAAATATAATTAATATGGAATGTTTAAATAGTATTTAAGAAAATTGTTAAAGGATAGAGGAAAAATTTACATTAGTTTTTAAATAGATTTAAAAGTATAGATAGGGAATGTAGATATTTAATATGGAAGTTAGATAAAATAGTTAAAGGAAGAAATAAATTTGTAATTAGGGGTGGGTTAAATTGACTTAAATAGTTTTTTTGTTTGTTGGTGTTTTAGATGGTTTCTAATATTTTTGAAAATTTATACTTAATATGTAAAAAGGGAAGTTTTATAAGGTACATTAATATTTTTCTTGCTATGACATATTACCCCATAGACGTACTACTCTAATCTTCTGATCTTTAAGATAATATCTCATAATGATTTGCGGACAAAGTTAATCACTAAAATTTGTCCACAGATCATGTGGAGGAGTTACGTTAAAGATCAAAAGATTCGAGTAGTACATTTTCAGGATAATATGTCATAGCAAGAAAAATAGAAAGGAAGCCATCTGGTAGACACATCAGAGGGTGCCATGTTTGTCATTCTTGTGAAAAAAAAGACATGCGCCAAAAAAATACATAAAAATTATTGTAAATTTGAATTGACTACAAAATAATTGCAGAAGAATTTATAACAAATATTTGTAATTTTTAAATTATATAGCAAGAAAAATATTAAAAAAGCCATCCGGTAGACATAGCAAGGAAAAAACTAAAGGAGCCAATCGGTATCAAGAAAAATACTAAAGAAGCCGGTAGACATAGCAAGAATAATACTAAAGAAGACATAGCAAGAATAATACTAAAAAAGTCATAGCAAAAATAATACTAAAGAAGTCATCAGGTAGACATAGCAAGAATAATAGTAAAGAAGACATAGCAAGAATAATACTAAAAAAGCCATCTGGTAGACATAGCAAGAATAATACTAAAGAATAATACTAAAAAAGCCATGTCAAAGCAAGAAAAATACTAAAAAAGCTATCTGGTAGACATAGCAAGAATAATACTAAAGAAGACATAGCAAGAATAATACTAAAGAAGCTATCAGTAGACATAGCAAGAAAAATACTAAAGAAGCCATCTTGTAGCAAGAAAAATATTGGATGGTGCCATCTTTATTGTTCCTCAAAAAAAAAAAAAAAACTACATGTGCCAAAAAGTACATAAATTAATAGTAATTTACTAAAATTATTGTAAATTCAAATTGACTACAAAATAATTGCAGAAAAATTCATAAAAAATATTTGTAATTTTAAAATTAAACAGACAATAAAAAACACTTCCCGATATAGTGCGAATCTGTCATACAATGGAAATGGCGATATAAAAAACATCTTAATTAAAAGGTACTATATAAAATTCTGAAATTAAAAGTGTACTCTTTTTTTACTGAAAATAAAGATAATTTATAAAGAAAATGGAAAAGAAGACAATGAACCAAAAGAAGCAAAATAAAAAATAACCTAAAAACGTCTTAAAAGATGGTATATATAATTGTGAAATGTTTTTTTAGTGAAAATAAGAATAATTTATAAGGAAAATGTAAAAGAAGCAAGCATTAAATATATATGGAAATGCTTACATTTAAAAAAAAAATAATATCACAAATATCACTACAAAATAAAAACCTGTCATATAGTGCAAATGGCGATGTAAAAAATGTCTTAAAAGGTACTATATAAAATTATAAAATGTTTTTTTTGTAGTGAAAATAATGATAATTTATAAGTAAAATGTAAAAGAAGCAAGTATTAAATATATATGAAAATGCGTACAATTTTTTTAAAAATAATACCACAAATATCACTACAAAATAAAAAATAACCTGTAATGACGATGTATAAAAATTTCTTAAAAGGTACTATATTTAATTATTAAGAAACAAAATGAAAATTACTCACAAATAGCGGTGGTGGAAAATTACTATGATATCAACAAATCGACAGTTAAAAATTCACATATAGTAATATAATGTCAATATTAAATATGAAATATATGAAAATATTCTCAATATGATCAAAAAAGTCACTGTGCTTATGCCGATAGCAAAACCACAAAAGACAGAAAAATGACAAAATTTCACATAGGTCTCTCAACTTTTTAAATCTTGTGGGTCACTACTATCAAAAAATCACCATTCCCATGGATTAGTCATATCAGTGTCTTTGTTGCCATGACATCATTCATCTAATCTTCGATGAAATCTTACCGGCAGAAAACATATTAAGTGTAATATGTCATAGCTTAAAAAATACTTAAGTATCTTTTATAATAAAGGAAGTAGAAGGGAGAAGTAAGTAATAATATAATTATGTATAATTAATATGTTTTATTATAATGAATTTGATATTTTAATGTTAATATAAGAAAGACATTTTGTATTTAAAGTACTATGTAACGATATGTCTTGAAAATGACTGTAATGGTATAAAAAACAGTGGAAAAATTAGAGATGTATAATATATAAATTTATATATATGTTCATTAGTTAATATATGGAAATAAAGTTTTTGGAAAGAAATATGTTTTATACATTTATTTATAACAAATTTTATCATATATTTACAAACACCTTTACTTTTTAATGCATGTTTTTTATGGAATCCACTCTATCAATAGAACCATACATTTTAATCACATCGAATGAAGGAATCGCATCATTCTCATTAATTACTATATTTTTAATTCTATATACAAAGTCAAAAGATGAAGCAATAGTATTTTCCCCAAATCCTAAGATCTCTTGTAACAGCTTACCAATATATTTAGAAGCTTGATAAATAGGTGAATAACAAAATTAATCATAATTCATAAAAGATTACCTTCTTCTTTATGTAACTTTATATTTACAAAAGTCTGAGGACATATAGTGCAGGAAGGATATATATATATTATAGTACACATTTTTACTTAAAGCTTTATTTTTAGCTTTTTTTAAATACTGTTAATAAATTTTATTCTTTGACAATCCATGTTATATTCTTCAATCAAAAAGAAATCAAGTTTATCTATTTGCACTTTAACTTTCTTAATATACTGACATTTCATCACTAAACACATCTGCAGTCCTTTATCTTCTTTCAAAAAAATCATATCATTCTTCAGCCTTTGTTTGAATTCAGAAATGGCCAGTTCCCATGATTTTTTATATGAAATCACATTAAATTTATGACAATTAATTTTCTTGATAATTTACTCAGCAATATGAATATCACCAGTAATTTCAAACAAATTTTGAACTGCTGCAATTAATTCCAAATTATAATCCTCCCAAGTGCCACTGACATAACTTAAAATGTATTTTTGAATCAAATGTATCTTTTTATTTGACAAATTATTAAAACTCATATCATTATAAGCTTGTGGATACCACTTATTACAAGAGATAATAGTATATTAAGTTTTAAAGATTTTAAGACTTCTCATTCGATAATTTAATATACAAAATTAACAAAGCGTATGCCACACTTGAATGAGAAGCTATAAAGATACACAGAAATTATTACACGCTAAGCGCTTTTGAGGTCTTTTGCCTTATATTCATAGCGGTACTGTGAGCTGCAGAATGAAAAAATAGGGTAAGGGAAACAAAACAGTATGCAAAGCATATGCAATAATAACTCCATCAATAGACGAGATACCTGCTTTGACATCTCCAAACGTTGGACTATCTAGTTCATTTGCATATGCTTTGCATACTGTTTTGTTTCCCTTGCCCTATTTTTTCATTCTGCAGCTCACAGTACCGCTATGAATATGAGGCAAAAGACCTCGAAAGCGCTTAGCGTGTAATAATTTCTGTGTATCTTTATAGCTTCTCATTCAAGTGTGGCATACGCTTTGTTAATTTTGTATATTAAGATATAAATTAGTAATCAAAACATTGCAAAAAAGGGGATAAATAAATTGTATATCAAAAGTACCATTTAAGCATAAGATGGCAAGTTTTATATCGTTTTTGTTTTGTAATGAAAAATTATGTTGTTACCAGTGTGATAAATTGAAAAAAATATTGAGATATTTGCCAAGGAATTGCTTGAAGTTGGTTATAAGATGGAAAAGATTAACATGACTTTATGTCAATTTAAAAAATCTTTTAATGGTTTAAAGAAGTTGAAGACTGATAGTAAAAAATACATATCGCATTCATATATTTCAAATGCTGAAGTGAATTTTTTTAAGGATATATATATAATAATGTGTTTAATATTTCATTTTGTGTTACAAATATTGTTAATAAATTAATGAATAATTCTAAAAATGTCATACCTGTCAAGCAGAAAAGTAATGTTATGTATCAAATTTTTTGTGGATGTATATTATCATATATAGGTGAATCGAGGTGCAGAATTAAAAAAAGATTAAAGGAGCATGAATTGTTCTACAAGCATATGAAAAGTAATAATGATTTAATAACTGCTTCAGTTTTCATGGATCATAAAAGGACATGTAAATATAAATTTAAGTTTGATGTTGAAAGTATTAAGATCCTTTATGAAGAGAGAAACCATAATGAAAGAAAAATTAAGGAGGCAATTTTAATAAATAAAAATAAATTGAATATAATTAATAGAAAAGCTGCTAACATTAAAGTTCAGGATTCATGGGATTTGAGTTGATGACATTTGTTTCTGCTTTGTTTTTGAATTTAACGGCAATTGAGACGGGTTAAGGAAGTAACTGAAAGTACTTCTGCGGATTGAAAGACTGTATATAATAATTAATTACTATTATATTTATTATTATTACAATAGTTATTTTTAATTAACTGATATTTTATTTGAATTATATATATATATATATTCTGTTTTTTAAATACTATATAAAAATTCTTTGTATAATTATTTAAACATAATGACTTTATGTCCTGCTTTTACTAATTCATAGTTTTCTCTAATAGTGCTCTGCATGGTTTGGCACCATGTAAAAGCATCCAACTTAGTGCTCACAGGTCTGGCACTCAAACTTTTAATGAACTCCAATAAAGCCATTCATTACCTCCCCCCATCCTTCACTGAAATAATTTTCTCTCAATATAATGTTTTACAAATGATATTCATTTTTTTTCTACAAGTTTTAATTGTCATTCTGTAACTATATTTTTTATGTCATTACAATTTTTTCCATTCATCTACACATTCAATTTTTCTAAATAAATCATTTTGTATTGAAAACTCTTTTTCCTTATATATTATTGTCTTATCTCAAATTTATTTTAGAAATTGTATTTTTTTCTTAAGGTATATATATAATTAATTTTGGTAAAGTATATGTTAGAACTAGTCTATGTTGATTTTTCAAACATTTGATGATTTACATGCTAATTATAGCTGCAACAACACAAAAACATATGACAGATATTAGAAATTGTTTTTGTTTACTAAAACTCAAAGATATATTTTTATTTAGTAATAAACTCTTTTGCCATACTTTATCATTTTCCAAACTCACCTTATTTTAATTTCTTACATGGAATCAACAAAATAATGAGAAAACATTATGTCGACAAGAATATTTTTGATATTATACAGTAAATAAATTAATTTACAAAC
Source organism: Epiperipatus broadwayi (assembly GCA_028023455.1). Classification (NCBI taxonomy): domain Eukaryota; kingdom Metazoa; phylum Onychophora; class Udeonychophora; order Euonychophora; family Peripatidae; genus Epiperipatus; species Epiperipatus broadwayi. The sequence goes on along the minus strand of JAQFVV010000048.1, from coordinate 5,894,065 downwards.
TAGCCTAACATTTTTATTATTTTCTGTTTAAATTTAGAAAATAATTATTACATTTTTGGTTTTCTCTCACTTGTTCCTCAGCTTCTGGGTTTATTTTTTAGTTATATTTTCTTTAACTTTTCTTTATATTGTTATTTATATTTTTTTAGCAGATTGAACTATTCTAACTTTCAATGCCTATGTTAAAACTTATTTGTATTACATATTCATAAAACTAAAAGGCTGATATGATAAAAGTTCTTATCTTTAATTGAATACACATGAGTTATATACATAATAATTGTTAATAATCTAAATTAATAGGAATGGTTTATATTCACTATTAATTCAGTATAATACAAGATTAAGATAGTTACACCTAGTTAACAAGAATTACTAGCTATTTACAATGGTTAGCAAAAGGAACAACTAAACAAAAAGTTTCTATTCATTGGAGAGCAAAAATCCCAATAAAGTATAATACAATATGTCTTTAGTTAATGTTACAGGAATTTTATAACTAGAATGTTTTCTGAAGAAAAAGTATTGAAATTTCAAGTTGATAAGAAATGATTCTATTAGCCAATTTTAATCAGGTCCATTGATTGGTTTTTGAGAACTAATCACAGCCTAGAATGGCACAAAAGTCTTTCAACTACATAAATAACTAATCAAAATTTAATGATTCTATCTTGGCCATGAATATGAGGGGAAAACCTTGAAAGTACTAGGCCTAGATTAATTTAATTTAATTGTTTTTGTTACTACTGATAGCTTCTTTTTCAGCATGTTAAAGCGCTTATATATATGATTCTTAATTTACATGGATCATAGTTTTGAGCATTACTTATTTCAAACTATAATCATTCAATATATTAAACAAAAAATGTACATGAATAGTGTCAGATAATGTTTTAAAAAAAAAAAATTTGTGCAGGCATACAGAAATTAAAAGGGTATTGTATTTTTAAACCATACCAGGCTGCTTGATGGCGTTATATACACTTTAAAACACATAAATATAATGTTACCAGGCCGGCCTTTCTTTATTGTCCGATTTCTGGTATTATATTTATATAAAAAAAGTCTAAATTAATTTACTTACTTATTTTTTATTGGAAATGAACAAGTTGCTTTTTGTTTTGCTTTTAAAAACATCTTTTATTTTAATAACGTTATAGTGCCAGACTTTTTTTTGTCTTTATTGTCTGACTTCAAGTATTATTTTGAGAATAATTTTAAAAAAATACATGTATAAATTAATTGCTGTATATCTTTTGGATTGAAAACAAACAAGTTTTTTTGGAGAATAAATTGTGAAAGATGGCATTGCCAAGCACATCAATGTCTGTGAGGGGGGGTGATGTTTAGCCGATCATACCAAATGCATTGACTTAAAACAACAACTTGTTAAATATGGAAGGTTTAGGGAGGGGAAATATGTCAGAGGATAGTGATGGAATGTGCATGGGGGGGGGGAACCAATGATTTTCCAATCTGAAGGATCATCCAAAAGATTCAGCAGTCTAAGCAAACCAATCTTATGATTTCCAAAATAAGCTGCAATTTCAGCCTTTTTATTTGTCTCATATGTCTTCTTGTGGAAATGCAGTTTTCACATGAATTCTGTGCAATGGTGCTTGTCCTTATCCTTTTCCAATTGTTAAAAAGTTTGCACATTGTATATGGAAGCATGGTGATGGGCTTAAAATTATTACTATGTAATACTATGTCAGATAGAGTGTAAGATCATTACTTGGAATGTACATTTCAACAGTTATGGCCAGTTGTTTTTATATACCCTCACATGATATGGTAGTGATTTTTGAAGTGTGCACATTTGCATAGTTTCACAAAGCACATCAGTGGGACATAATATTGGTGTGCAACAACATCTAGGCCTGCAACAACTAATGCAAACAAAATGGTTCTATAGGCAATATGTTTGGCTGCGTAAATGGCATTTTTATGTGTTTTTGCACATAAAAAGTGCTATCAAGGCAGTGGTATTGCCTAAACATAGAGTACCATTAAAAGATATGTTTAATCTTTAATAAAGTTTATTGTCAACATTTGAGGTTAAAACAAATGTAGTAATTTTTAAAAAATTAATGACTTGGGATCATTTATGCGTTTATTAAATGACTCTTATTTGAAATAAATCTAGTTTAAAAATACAGCATTTAAAATTTATCTAATTCACATAAATAAGTACATAACAATGGTAAAATGAATGACTCGGCCTAACTGAAAAGACAGATTTGATAGAAAGACATTTACTTATTTTTTCAAACATGTATTTAAAGTAATACTAATCATCATTTGTAGAGTTATATATATATATATATACACATAATATTTAAATATGTATTATGTATATACTAAACATAATGTAATTAGAAGGGATTTGAACTCAGACTTTTAAGTTCTCTGCAGCTATCCATTTCATCTTATACAATTGATACACATAACCACATACATATGAAAACATGTGATCTCCAATATATGTATTTTGTGCTGAATCAGCATTCAACAGTTGGTCCAGATCATCATCTCCCACACACACATATATATAATCAGTACTTAGTTTGCATAAAGATAGAAAATCTTCCAACTTTAATGGACAGACTTCAATCTTCTCTATCGTACAACTCTTTTCCATATCATTGAAAATCTGAAAATGGAATGCTCAAAACCCTTGTTGATCCTAATATCGTCATACCCATATCAACTTTGTCACTTAACCTTTCATATATTGGACCTTAATATATCCATTCAAATACATGGTAGAGGAATTGGTAGAATGCTTCAATACAATTATAGGTTATATAAGATGAAGTGGCTAGCTGCAGGAAGCTTGAAAGTCTGAATTCAAATCACTTTTAATTACATTGAATTCAGTATAGACATATTCAGTCTGTATTCTTCCCATCCCTGTTCTGGATAAGATCCTATACATGAGGGGTCAGAATGACTTAAAAGTCAATATGACTATGACAATAATCATCAGATTTTTAATGATATGTATGCCTGAAAAGTTAGTGGGTGAAGAAGATTGAAGCCTGTCCATTAAAGTTGGAAGATCTTAATGTAAACTGAGCACTGATAATATATAGATGTGTGTGTGTGTATGTAGAGGGAGATGATGATATGGACCAACTGATGAGGGCTGGTTCAGCACAAAATACATAATAATTTATCTTTTTCATATATGTGTGATCATGTGTATCAGTTGTATAAGATGAAGCTTGAAAATCTGAGTGCAAATCCCTTTTAAATATATATTACTGGTAATTTACATTTAATCATAAAATTGAAGTTTTAATTCATAAAAAGGTTTTGAATTTATTGTTGGGATGGACAAATAAATATACAGGTTTGCTATGGATAAGGATGCCATTCTCCAATGGAAGACAATGCAATATATGAGTAGCCATTCAAAATAATTTACATTTCCTCTATGTACTCAGCTATGAAATCTATTTCTCTTAAGTTAGTAATGAATTGTCCGACAAGATCAAAATGGCACATGATAAATAAATTTATATAGTTTTATTCATTAATCATTTAATAAATAAAACACAAAATATAAACATATATTTAAAAAAAAAAAACATGATAATAATTGACATCCATATTCACACACATATGTATGAATATTTTGCAACTTTACAATAAATCATTAACAAATTATTTTATCATAATAATAAAGTTACTTGTCATCATTGCTATATATATATATAAATTGAAAATTTATAATACACAAAATAACTGAAACACTTTTTTACTTGATTATTAGACCTGTTTTCTAGAAAATAAATTAATAATCTTACTGCGGTGGTATTTCTTTAATGTCACGTATGATCATACAAAAGAAAAAAAATACTCTTTACTTTTAAGACAATGAAATTTACTTTACTCAATGCCATTTGTCTTCAGAACTGTTCAGGTGTTCCTAGCGATGGCAATACTTAATGTCTCCTCAGTAGGTTTTTTTTTCTATTAATAAATCAAACAAAATCTCTTATAGAATCTGGACTTCCCATATGTTTGCATTGAAATATTGATATTACAGACAAATCACATTTTTTAAATAAAAAATTTGCAAATGACATGGAATATACATTCTTAACAAGATCAATGATTAAATTATATTTCTCATAAGTAAACATTTAATCAAGGATGACAACAGATTTATCCCAGGTAGGTAATAATTTTAAAGCAGCTTCTTGTACTTGTCTGAAGGTTTGTAATGATGGTATATTATAAGATGTGATATGTTGGACTATGTCCATCATTTATGAGTTAATGTTGAATGTATAGAAAATTTTAAACTTTATTACTAACAAGTTGTTTGTGTTTGGAAAGTTTAAAATTTTCTATATATTCAACATTCACTCATAAATGATGGAAATAGTTCAATATATCACATCAGTTTTTTGTATCCCATTTTATGTTTAAATTCTTTTATAGGTTATCACCTCCATTTGTTCAACCATAGACAGCTCTGTATGGTTTCAGGCTTTAAATAAGCATATGTTAAATTTATCCTGCCACAATTTTATTTTCCATTACTTCAAATTTTGTAAAACAATCACAGTTCAACTTAACGAACGATTTTTATCAAAATTATCAGTGTTTATATTCTCCTCCATAATAAATTAACTAGAAATCAATTATATTCAGTCAAATATATCATTTGAACTTCTCATCTAATATTTAAACAACAAATGCCCTCCAATCTCTATTCTTACAAGCCAAACTGCTAAACTAAAACTAAAAACTAATTACCACCAAACTCTTTTTTTTTTCTTTTTAAAATTATTGCTATATGGTTTAAATCCATTTCACACATCCCCTTCTCTATAATTATATCTATTCAATCAAAAGTTTTATTATCTATAAAAAAATTAATTAATATTCCTATTTTATTTTATAAATAAACAGTCTTCAATTTCAATTTACTGATTAGTGTTGGAATTTATATGATTCTATTAGCATAAATTCCTTTCTCTTATCTAATTATACCAACAAAAATTTTAACAATGAAAATACTAATTAATCCAATTAAAATAAAATATTTTATGTTTATGATAATAATATTAGATTAATATAACAGAACTATTTAAGGTTTCTAAATAAAATATTCCTTAATTTTATTGTACTATTATTATTTTTTTAATAATAAAAAAAGTGTAAATATTACAACTCAGAATGTCTTTAGATTGAGAGTTCCATTCTAGTATTATATATATATATATATATATAATACTAGAATGGAGCTATCCATTATATATATATATATATATATATATATATATATAGTAATGGATAGCTAAGATTACATGGGTACTACCTGATACTTGCCATCAGAAAATTTTTCAGAAGTATACTTTATTTCTGTACTAACATGATTAGATACATTTTTTCTTAATATGTAATGATTAAAGTAACCAATACATTGTCCTTTATTTATATAACATTTGGCCAAATCATATTTTACATTAGTTAGTTGGGATGAAATATACCATAGAATTAACACACAAACCAGATAATTTATTTATAGAATAATTTAAATCATATACTGTTTAAAAAACTAATAAAAAACAAATTTACAAATTTTATAATAATATAATTGTCAGAACAATAAATTATTTTTCTTCTAAAGCAAATATATTTTCTTTAAACATTATTTATTAATTATGTATTCATTAGATTATTAATAATACCTTAAATTACTTTCTAATTTAAAAGAAATTCATCATTATCTGCAATTATGGCTTAATTAATCTAATGAAATTTAAGTAACCTATAATTATCTTATATATAAAATCTGTATTTTCTCTGTTGTCTGATTAGTCAATGAATGTTTGTCTGATAATGTCACAACCACTAAGTTTATGTGAAGGAAGTAATTCTACAACTAAATAAATAATGCTGGGAAAAAATCAGTACAAGTGCTCTTAACTACAGAGATATAATGTACATTTTATAGTAAAGTTTCCCATCCAGTGGCAGAAACAGCCACAAACTCCGATTTGTAATTTGACATTAAGGTTCTTCGTCCTTTCATGGTCTGTCAATCTCCTAATAGAGTTAAGATGAATGATATACTTATCGATGTTAATGAACTTTTATAAATTAGCAATGTTTAATAGAAAAAACATATTTACATTAAATCTTTAAAAAAATTGTTAAAGCAATGAAATAAAAAAAAATTACAAATATTATATTTAATAAAAAATATTACAAAAATGACAGACATTTTTGTACCCTGACATTAGTTAACAGTAACTATAAATAAAGCTAAAAATGATTAGTCAGATGCTATCAAAAAAAAAAAATATTTTTTTTATTCAGAGGGCACTCCAGCAAATATCAACTATAACAGCTATATTTAAAAATATAAATACTTTATTAAAATTCAGAAACTTATTTATATAATATTTAAATGTTTTGTTTAATTCACATGAAATCTTTAAAAAAAAATATTAAAGCAACCAATTATTACAAAAATGACAGTCTCCACCATTAAAAAAACACTTGGAAAAAATGCGTACTTTTAACTACAGAGGTATAGTTTTTAAATCATGAAGAATTACAGTACATAAATTTATGTTTGAAATGTGATATGAGAGGAAAAAATAGATGCTTTAGTGCTATATTTATATTGTTTTAATTTGAATATAATTGAAGTCGAAATGTCAGTCTCTCAAAGTAGCTGCATTTCTCATGTTTAATATGTAATATTAAAATTTTTGTTTAATTTACATTAAATCTTAAAAAGTTTTTATTAGCTTATAATTGAAATCAAAATGATTGCCTTCTTTCTGGCTACATTTATCACATTTAATATATAATATAAAATCTTTTGTTTAATTTACATTAAATCTCAAAAAAAAATTTATTAAAACAACCAGCTTAAAAAAAAACACCAAACTTTACATAGCCCGGGTGCAGTCTGGTATTTTTATAATAATCTGAATCATCATTTAGTTTATGTTTCACAAAAATGTTTGAAAAGATAAATAAAAAAATAATAATAAGTGAAATATCCAAGACATAAAAAATAATAAAATATTCAAGATTTATTCTAATTAACTTCATAATGTTAATCTTATAATCACAGTTTCAAAAGTTGTTGACTCTTATAAATATAACTCATTTATTCAATTATTTTTAGCTTATAGACAACATATATGCATCTTGGTAAACAGATATTTAATTACAATTATTTATTTCTTATAATAATATTAATTCAAAGAGGTGGTAAGTCCAACTCTCTCTTTTTTAAAAATAATATATATTTAATTCATGAGGTGGTCAGCTTGAGATCTGACTTTGGATATACAAAATCAAGGTTCCTTTCCTTATTATGTCATAGATATGGTATCCTCCTACCTAAAAAAAATGCAGATGTATATAAAGAAGTTGATCCTTTTTTTTTAAATAAAAAAATAAAGCAAAAAGTTTATAAATTTAAAAGAAAATCCTTATTTTCTATAACTGAGAAAAAAAAGATAAACCTTTATTATTGATTTTAAAATTTTAGAGCTGGCATTTATTAAGAATAATACATTTTAATTTTTGAAATGATGTTGTACTAAATATAATATTCGCTTGAGGCAAAGTTATCAAATTGAAAAACATGGCTTAATCCTTATGATTCCTTATCTGTCCTGCTAAAAGTAGTGTCCAATCCTTAAAAAGAGAAAAGCACTCAAGCTTAAATGAAAGCTGTATAACAAATCAGATGTGCTGCAGAATCAATCTAGAGATCAGGGTATAAATAGTTGAGTTTGAAGTTCAGAGGAGATTTTTAGAGTGGATTTTTTTTAAAGATTTTAAGAGCAGTTAAAAAGTAAGAAATGTGAAAGAGTTAAAAAGTTAAATTTTTTTATCTAAGTGTTGCTTAACTATTTAGTTGACCAGTGATTTTAGTAACCTTGGAATATAATATTTACAACCACATTGCTAATGATGAAAAAGGAAAGTATTAATAAGGAAATCATAAGAATGGAAGGCTAATTGTAATAGTTTCCTCTCTTTGTCCACAGCCATGATTCTTCAATTATTCACCTGAGTGAACATCATGGAAAGTAAATAATGTGATTCAGCTCAAATAAAACAACCCCTTTTTGAAATGCCGTAGGAATCTGAAGTGAAGGAACAAACGATAAAATAAAGGTAACAATTTCATGAAATATTAAATACTTATATGGGTTTATAAAAAAAAAACAAAAAAAAAAACATCTTTCTTAAATTAAATTATGAATAATTATAGCTATGTGAAAATACATTTTATTAGTGATAAATTATAAATACGTAAATGTCTTAAATATCTATAATCAAAAGGCATTTTTAATAAGATAAATCATAAATGATTAACTTCTTATATGCAGCTACATCTGAATTAAGATAAAATAAAAAACAAATATTTATAACTATTTATATTACTGATATACAAATAAGTATACCTGGAAGAATTACAAATGCTGAACTATTACATATAACTATAACTAACTAAATTATAATAACGTATTTATAACCCAGATAAAATTGGAAAATATACAAAATGAATGTATTTATACAAAATGAATGTATTTAGTAAATTTATACCACATTGTGAATAAATTTAAATATGAATTAGTACGTCAATAAAAGTTAATGGTTATATGCGTTGAAAGATTAAGAAAATCTTTTTTTTTTTAATTTTATTTATTATTTGAAAATTCTGAGAAAAGGAATATAAACATAGAATTAAAACATGTTATATATATATATGAGTTGAGAAGTAAGAATACCAAAACAATGTGTCATGGTTAAATATACAATGATATACCTAGAGTTATTGATGCGCATAGGTTATATATATGTTTTATGAAATCGGAAATACCAAATAAATGCATTTGCAAGATGAATTGATATCTGGACAGATCGAAATACATACACTTATATTTTACATGAATAACCAATGGAAATACACACACTTATATTTTACTTGAATAACAAATGGATATAAATGTGCTTATATTATGGATTCAAACCTGGATTTGGATAACAATGAATAGAAATGTACTTATTATGCTTTGACTCACCTAAAATTAACTGGAAAAATAGAAATGCTCTTGTCTGTAAAGAATATCTTTATACATGAGTTAATTTAAGCCACATTATGTGTGACAACTACCTAAAAGACTACAGATCAGAATTAAGTGAAACTCTGAATTAAATAAAATGCTATCAGTTATCTTCATTATTATCTCTGTTGTCTTCATATATTGTACTCCTCTCTGTGAATTAACTAAATAACTAAAGATGTAAATTGTTAAAGAACTATTGAAAGAAGGACTTTATTATACAACAAATTACATTCTTTAAGTGTTATTGGAAGAATACCAAAGAAACACAATGGACCATAAATGAAATATTTGTTTGAATTAAGTGGAACTCTGAATTAAATGCTATCAGTTATCTTCATTATTATTTCTGTTGTCTTCATATATTGCACTCCTCTCTGTGAATTAACTAAATAACTAAAGATGTAAATTGTTAAAGAACTTGCATTCTTTAATTCATAGTGTACTATTATTGAATGTATACCAAGAGAAACAATGGACCGTAAATGAATAAAATAATTAAACTTATGCGCATAAATGCACATTTATACATGACTGGATTGTAAATAGTCCACAAACCTGGAATTGCTTACATTACCTGTTTACTTATTTGTGATAAATTTAAAGTTAATGAAGTACTATATGAATTACAAATGCTTACATGCATATTGATTGTATATGAATAAAAACTTCTCATAATTGAACTGAAAATGAATCTTCACATGTATATGAAGAAACTTTATTAGAAGGACTTGCAAATGAATTGTTGTTAAATAAAATTGTTGTTACTTAAAATTAATTTTAGTTATCCAGTTGTTCATGTTGTATCACTTGTTATTCATTGCACTTGTTCATGAGAATCTCGTGCCTCCTGAGCTATGACTGGCATGACTAGATCTAAGTAAGTCAGGTTGTAGTGAGATGGAACTCTAGTGGCACTGTTTGGGAAACCAAACACAAAAATTTTCTAGATACTTCCAGTCTCTATGGTGCTACATCCTCTGATGAGCAGGAAATATTGTTAGGGGGGATGATGTCTGTATTGGGGAAAGCCAATCGATGGTTCCTTCCTACAATATGCTCATCAGGAAATTGTTACAACCGAGGTAATAAAGGGATTGCATGGAGTCTGGTTACACTATGTAAACTAATAATCTAAATAATTATGTTTATATGACTTTCTGCAAACATAAAAATATATTTCAATGTAGTTAATCCAAGAATCAAATTCACATAAAAGATACACTCAATCATATTTAAAATTAATAGTGTATTTATCTATTACATTTACAATTATAGTGATTATAAGACTGATTTTTTTTAAAAGAGTCATTTATTCTATTTCTTGGATATCTCATGTTTATCAAAGCATTTTTCCACACATGCACACACACACACTGTATTTACTGTTATGTCTATTGTATTCACTGGTCAATTTACTTAAATATAAATATTATATAACCATTTTAATATTATTTTAAAATGCCTTTTGTTTAAATAAGACTGAGATTTTTTTATATACACTTCTCTATATTTGAAAGGAAATACTTTTTTAAAATACATTTTAAACTAATTCTATAAAAAGAAGGCGTGAATATTTCTTTACTATATAATTAAAATTAAATATGAGATATATTAATGTGCAATTGTAGTACTTTTTAAAAATTAATTTAAAAGAAAATCAACAAATCTTTTGCCTCTTCTACCGTAATTAAAAATTTACAAATATAAATATAGTTTCAAAAATAATATGTAATAAATCATAAAATATGTATATTCAAATTCATAGGGCATCAAAATAATGTTTTTAATGTCAGTCGAAGTTATATATATATTTTCTTTTTTTAAATATATCATTTATCCGTATATGTATAATTATGACAGAATATTTCTCAGCGGGAATTCTTTCTGCAGTTCATTGTGAGATTTTATAATTTGACTGGTGTACATTTTAAATTTATTTTTCCTATTATATTTTCTTTTCCTATGGTTTATAGTTTTGTTTTATGCAAGTCTGCATAAATATTTGTAGGCTAATCATCACTTTCTCAGTTGCATTATGAGTTGGAACCTTTTTAAAATAACATTTCAAATTAACAAATGTTGGATCCGAGATAGACTTTAAGCAATCAGTGAATAAACCACTAAGCATAATCCAAATTCAAGCAGTAGCCATAAAATGTAGGTCAGAGTTAAGAGCTAAGAATTATGAAAAAATCATTAAAGAAAAACTTGCTTACATATATATGTATATGATTTTCAGTTTTCATAACCTAGTGATCTCTATTTTGTTGTAACCTTGGATATCTTAATTAAGAAAAATATTTGAATTATTTAAAATGATTAAATTTTTAACTTGGGGTAAGCAACATTATATCTATGTAATTATATCTTGTTTTTTCATTGTATTATCTCTAAACACAAAAAAGAAAATCGAATCTTAAAGTTAAAATCAATCTTAATCTTTTTAATCTCCTTTTTTAAAAATTTAGATCAAAATGTATATATTTTAATTAAACTTTAATTTTAAGATACTATTTTTCTTTAATCTACCTTAATTATGTTATTTTTGAAGTAAACACACATACTAACATAAATTCCATCATACATTCTTTTATCTATTTTTTTTTCTTTAAAATTCTAAATCTTAATTTCTGACAAAAAAAAACTAGTTACATTATTTTAATCTATTTTATAAAGTACTATTATTCAATTTTTTTTAAAATTTAAACCCATCATATTTTAATAATAAAACCTATTACATTATTATTTCTAAAAAAAAAATCCAAAATATTATTTTTTATAACCCTTTTATTAAAGAATCAATGTTGCTTTTTGTCATCCAACTTCACAATTACTGTTAACCAGATCTTGACCCAACATAAGATTACTGGTTGACCATGAAATAGATAAGACATTGTCTATTTCAATATATAGCATAAATAAGAATATTAGTTTATTTATTTATTCTCAAATTGTTTTATTTTGGATAAAAATGATAGTTCATACAAAAAATATATTTTAATATATCATAAACAAATAAATAACATGGGATTTAGAATTTTGGGATGTAAATTATGACATAAGTGCATCATACTGAATGTGACCCAGAATCATACATAAAAATAGGTTCTAATATATAGTGTGTAAATAAACAGTATACAATTTAGGATAGGAAATATAAAATATTACATTGCTCAAATATGCAGCATATGTAGTCTAAATATTTTATTTTAGTTTAAATCACATGTATATTTGCACTTAATCTAATCCAAAGAAAATTAACACAAAAAAATCACTATATATAAAAATATAATGTTCAATAAAAACTGCATTCAAAATATTATCATCATAGTTTAATTTTTTATGCCTCATTTTCTATGAATGCATATTTTAACTATAGGAGTACTCCTACTGATACAATAGAAAGTTAAGTAGCTTAAAACCTATTCCTAAGTATCCAATTTGCAAATGAGCTACATTTATTTATTTCAAAGGAGTGAAATAATGACAGTAAAAGTCAATAAAGTTTAAGAATAATTGGCATATAATTTAGAAATCATATCTTTCAGAATGTTATTTCTTCCAAAAATACTATGAAATATGTTACAGTGGATGAAGCTCATTTACAATATACATATGAAATACATAAATTTAGAGATAATCTATTTCAAACCTACAGCCTTGATCAAAGTTATTATTTGAAACAATCTTTTAAATTGGAAAACTGTAATTTAAAATATATAAGTGCAAAACCATATGTACTTAATTGCTGTATTTAAATTGTATACACTATATTGTACATATATTTAAGTTTAGTTTTCACTAAAATATAATTTTTAAAAGCATAAAAAATCTTATACCAAAAGCATAATCAAATTCCTTTAAAAAAAAAAATACAGATTGCTAATTCAGTCAGTCAATACTTAGCATTTAGATATTTAATAATTTTTCTACTTTCTTTTGAAAAAATTTTGTTCTTAACATTTACTTTAATTATTTTTTTAACTCCATTTTCTTGTTTATGGCTAAAATTACATGCTTATGTAGAATAATTAAAAAATTACCATATTATATTGGAAATGCTTTGAAATATTCTGCACATGTCCATATTATATCATCCATAGGTGTTAATTGTAAAATATTAATTTGTTGTAGTAATTGTAATTTAATTTTAAAAGGTAGATTTGTTTTTCCATTTGTTCATTGTAAAAGCATTGTTTGTTTATATCCCATTGTAACATGAAAAAAAAAATCAATTTATAAATAAACCATATCAGTTTATTCTAAAAACAATAAGAAAATAGAAAATAAATAAGCAAATTCAAATAATCTTGAGAATAGATTTTAAAATTCAGTAAAGTTTAAGAGTAAATAACTCTTTATTGTGACGATGTAAAATATGGTAAGATTATTTAGGGCTTAAAATTATTAATAAATATGGCTTATATAATTCATGTTCAGTGTAAGATATGATAATTTTTCGAATTAAAGATGACCTCATTGATAAACTAAAAAAATTCAATAGCCTAAAAACCTAAACTGAGATTTGCTTATATATGAAAATCTCTTCAAAATTAATCTATTAGACAGATATTTTTTAAATTTATTTTACATATGTAGTAGATGCTGAATTATTCATTATTGTTACAATTAATAAAATAAAAAATATTCATGAACTTATGAGATTTTGAGTTTTTTGAATTTCTTCTGAAAGTAAAACAAAATAAAAAACTGAAAAAAAAGTAAATAATAGAGTTTGATAAACAAATTCATCATGTTATAGTAAAGTAAATAAATAAAATGTGTTCAATCTGGTCATGTAGTTTAATACCCTACATTGGTTTGATATAGATGGTATAGGGGCTGACTTGGGATCAGGAAGTCATTTTGGTGCTTGCAGGTTTGGTGCTCGACACTTCTTATGAACTACAGAGCAATAAAGCCATATCTCTTTCTTCTTTTTTTAACGCAATTTAATGAAATATTTTTTTCTCTATAAATGCAAATGACTATTAAATTTTCTGTATTTTGGCAAAACAATAAAATATGAATAAAAATTATACTCTAAAATATTCATTTAAAATATTTTTTATTTTATTTGTAAAATTTATTTTTAAAAAATGATGTATTAGAATATAATTTTTGATTTTTGTATAGTGCTGAAAATATGTAATTTTAAGACATATTAAGAGACAATATTACTAACACCTCATTAAATGATGTACAAATAATAAATTAGCAATTGTGTTTTGGATGCACGGAAAATTGGTAATGGCTACAGTCAGCAATCTTTAATATATTTATTTTTATATCACATTTGACATATTTTTAAAGTCTGTGTTTATATTCTTTTAAATAATATTAGATTTATTAAATTTATTATTTGAACTCAGACTTTCACACGACCCACTACTCTCAGTGCCATCTCATATTATGACCCACCTGATCACACACATGTTGAAAAGATAATTAATCACCAATATACGTATTTCATGCTAAACCAGCAATCATCAGTTGGTCCAGATTACTATCCTCACACATTCTCAGCTTTATATTAAGATAGCCAATCTTCATACTTTAATGGACAGGCTTCAAACTATTCCAACTCACAACTCTTCAGTCTTCCATTTCATTAAAAATCTGATGATGGAATGCTCAAAGCCCTTGTTAGAGCCAAGGTTGTCATCCTACCCATGTTGACATATTAGTCATTCTGACCCTTCATGTACAGGAGAATAATACATTTATACATACATATGCAAGAGATGAGCAGACCTTTTACACAATATTTATATAAATTAATACATTGTACAGGATTAAACCTGCATTTATATATGTAATATATGCGGGATTTGAACTCAGACTTTCACATGACCGACTACTTTCAGTGCCATCTCATACTGCTGACCCATCTGATCACACACATGTTGAAAGATAATTAATCACCAATATCCGTATTTCATGCTAAAACAGCAATCATCAGTTGGTTCAGATTACTATCCTCACACATATATACAATCAGTGCTCAGCTTTATATTAAGATAGCCAATCTTTATACTTTAATGAACAGGCTTCAAACTATTCCAACTCACAACTCTTCAGCCTTCCATTTCATTGAAAATCTGATGATGGGCTATCTTAATATAAAGTTGAGCGCTGATGGTATATATGTGTGAGGATAGTAATCTGGACCAACTGATGATTGCTGGTTTAGCATGAAATACGTATATTGGTGATTAATTATCTTTTCAACATGTGTGTGATCAGGTGGGTCAGCAATATGAGATGATACTGAGAGTAGTGGGTCATGTAAAAGTCTGAGTTTGAATCCCACATATATTACATATATAAATGCAGGTTTAGGCCTGTACAATGTATTAAATTTATTTTTGCAAAGTAAATCAGAAATAGAACAGTAATTTTTTGTTGTTATCATGGGACAGTTGTTCATCAAGCAGTATATTCTGTTGCTGAATATTGTATTTCTGCTTGGTAAAAAAGTGCCTATAGTAAACTTTTGAATAGTCAATTAAATATTACAAGAAATATTGCTGGTACATTCAAGCATACTCTTTTGCAGTAAATTTCATATCCACTATATGTAAAAAAATCACTATATGTAAAAAAACTGTTCAGTAATCTGGAATTACCAAACTCAAAATATAGTTTTGCTACCCAAGACTCATCTTGAATCAAAATCCCCTTTCTTGATGTTTGACAAAGAATATATAACCAAAGAATTATGGCATAAAAATGGTTCATTTTTATGTGATTTCAAATTTCTTTTTTTACAAATCTAACAGCAGAGCTAGTTATACTTGATATTCCTAGGAATTATTGGAATCTCATCAACAAATCCTTCACAAATCAAATTTAAAAGCCACAGAATTATATAGATGCAATCAAATACTATCCGTAAAGCATAAAATTAATGATCATCAAATTTAGGACTTTGGTGATATAACTGAAGGACTTAATAAAGTCAATAATAAATTAATTTCTTTGTTGGAATCTCTACAAGTCCCTCTATGATATTTTAATAATTAAGCTATCTAAAAACAATTAATAAATCTATATGCTAAATAAATAAAATTAATAAATAAAGTTAATATTATTATTATTATTATTTTGCTTTTCAATTAATCAAATTACTCTAACTTTTATTCTGAATCAGGTAAAAGTAATATAGAATATATAGCATATGTTTGAATAAACTTTTTCAAATAGAACAGGCTGTTCAATCTTAAATAATCCAAGGATTGCATTAAAAAGTACTTACCTGACAACCAGATCCAAAATAATAAATACTGTAAGTATATTAAATTATTTAACAGTCCTAATATTAAATAAGTTTAGCAGGCATTTCAGGATTATCATAAAAAAAGAAAGATTATGGTGTTTTAAAAGTTTTTATTGACCAGTAGACAAGATACAAAAATTGTTTATAATGTTTCAACTTAGCCATAGACCAGCTTTGTTTATTAAATTATTTATATCAATTTTGATATTTGTAGTTATCAATCACAATATCAAAATATCTAGATGGGCATAATTCTTCATTGCAGGCCATGTTTTTGATAACTCTGAAGTTTGGTAATACTTATTATGCAATTCTCTCTCTCTTTTTTTTTTGGCAGTGGATTTTTTTTTATCCTAGCCATGCTTATATTAAAAATATTCTCTGTTTTTGTTTTATTTTGTTATAATAAATATAAAGAATTGGTACTTTAGTATTTGTCTTGCTATGATGTATTATCCTGAAGACATACTACTCTAATCTTTCAATCTTTAAAATAACGTCTTCTAGTGATTTTCAGACAAAGGTAATCACTAAAATTTGGCCACAGATTACGTGAAGGCATTATGTTAATGATCTCAAGATTAGAGTAGTACGTCTTTAGGATAATACTACATAGCAAGAAAATTACTAAAGAAGCCATCTGGTAGACACATCAGATGCCGCCATGTTTGTCTAAATAATTATAAATATGAATGGACTACATAATAATTTCAGAAATTTTTTTACCCAATATTACTAAAGAAGACATCCAGTAGACATAGCAAGAATAATACTAAAGAAGACATCTCATAGCAAGAATAATGCTAAAAAAAATATCCGGTAGACATAGAAAGAATAATACTAAAGAAGCTATCTCATAGTAAGAATAATACTAAAGAAGACACTTCATAGCAAGAATAATACTAAAGAAGACATCTGGTAAACATAGCAAGAATAATACTAAAGAAGACATCCAGTTGGTAGACATAGCAAGAATAATACTAAAGAAGCCATCTCATAGCAAAAATAATACTAAAGAAGATATCTCATAGCAAGAATAATACTAAAGAAGACATCCGATGAAGACATCTCATAGCAAGAATAATAAATAATAGTAATTTATTAAAAATAATGTAAATTTATATTGACTACAAAATAATTGCAGAAATAATCATAAAAAATATTTGTAATTTTAAAATTAAAAGCCAATAATGAGCACTCTTCCTGACATACTGTGAATCTGTCATACAGTGATAATGGCTACTTAAAAAAGGTAGTATCTAAAATTATGACCTTTTTTTTGTGGAAATAGTGATACTTTATAAGTAAAATGTAAAAAAATCAAACATTAAATGCAATTTTTTTAAAACTGATACCGCAAATATCACTATAAAAGAAACCAAGAGTAACTAAGACCTGTAGAGGTCCCTACTATCGCATTTTATATGCATGTGATTGAGGCTACAGCCTTAATGAATATTATTTACGTATTAAATAAAATTATAATTATAAAAGAAAAAAAAATGTCTTAAAGGTACTATGTTTAATTATTAAGAAACAAAAAAAATTACTTACAAAAAGCAGTCTATATGCTGCAAATGCCGGTAGATCCCACAGTCTCATATCAGCCATTTGAAAATAAAATCTCTAAATTTGAAGAAATTACTATAATATTCACAATATGATAAAAAAAAAAAGTCAAAAAATCTAAATTTCAATAACTTACAGTAATATCTCTAAGTAAAAAATAATAAAAATGTCTAAAAAGCAAAATCTCTTAAAAGCAAAATGCAAAAAAAGCTAAATCTCTAAAAAAAGTGACTCCATTCACGTTGACAGCAAAACCGCAAAAGACAGAAAAATGACAAAATATCCCATAGGTCACTCGACTTTTTAAATCTCGTGGGTTACCACGATCAGAAAATCACCATTCCATGGATTAGTCATGCCAGTATCTTTGATGCCATGACATTTTTCATCTAATCTTCGATGAAATCTAGCTTATAAAATACTAAAATACCAAAGAAATATTAAAATTTTTTCATCAGAAATAATTGTTTTAAAAACATTTATAGATTTTTTTTATTGCAGCATCTTATAAAAAAAAATAAACTTTTAAAATAATAATGAGTGATTTAAAAAAAACCTCTACTTACTAATAAACAAGATAATTGTTAATGTTGCTTTTAAAAGCACATCATAAAATGACAAGTGTAATAAACTTTAGGAATATATATCTATAAGTAAAATAAAATTAAGTTATAGGATGTGCTGCAAATAACAGTAGAAAGACTTTGAGACAAGTTAAATTGATTTAAAAAATGAATTTGAAGCAAGTGCATAAAAAAAAAAATAACAATGAGATTAAAAAGTAATGTGCTGCTTCAAATAGAATCTGATTAATGATATAATATTTTGATTAAATGAATATTGCTTAAGGGTCACTTTTATAAAGCACACATCACTTAAAACATTACATTCTACAAATACCCTTTAAAATAAAATTTAAAAAATTCTATAATTGTGTAGTTAGTAAAAATTACTTTGTTGCTAATAAATACAAAAAAATATATTTTCTATTCTTTTTCATACAGTTAAGTTAAATTATGGTTTAAAAAAAAAGCTTTTTTGAATGATTTAAAAACAGGCAGCAAAATGAATCAACTAATTGGACCAAAATGTGTTTGAATATCTGGTCCTAAGTTCTAATGTTTAACAGTCCCTATATATATATCAATAACATAATTTTTCATTTACTGTAAGTGGCACAAAGAAGATGAAAAAGTAAGTTATTAAAACAGCTATGTGTAAATTGAAGTCATGTGATGGGGTACATGATATTATATAAAATATTAATTATCTATTTCCAAAAATAATTTTAATAATATATGTAAAAAAAATGTAAACATTTTCAAATATGGAGTTTAATAAAAATATTCACTGTATTGCATTGTTCTTCACAAAATTTTATATAATTCTGTTGACTATATAGTTGGAGTGCTATGTTTCTACAATATCTCTCTGAAAAAAAAGAAAGTTTAATTAATTTACTCTATAATTCAATTTGGGATGAAGATTAATAAGGGAACATAGGCCAAAGTGCAAACACTATACAATTAAAAAAATGAATTTTCATATAAAATATGGGCGGATATTGAATAAAGAATAATTAATGAAAATTAATTCTACATCAACTGTTAAAAGTATTTTTCTCAAAAATTATTTGGCATAATCTAAAAAAGATATAAAATAAGACTAGTGTTAGAAGAATAATATGTATTAATCTACTGAATACATTTTTTAAACAATTCACCATATAATTTAGAATAAGTGTTTTGAATAAAGAGAACAGAAAATCTAAAACTGATGTTTAAAAGATTAAATGGATTAGATATAATGGGAAGAAATTCATTTATATCGGTACAAATATTTAAAATAAAAAATAATCCTGTTAAAAATTCAGCATTAAAAGAAATGTATTACACAAAATTTCACCTTCTCCCCTAACTTATGAACAATTTTTTTTTTTTTTTTTAAAGGTAGCTTTTAGTTATTTAAGCCAAAAGACCAAAATGACTGTTATAATAACAACATTGTGAATGTATTCTTTAAGATTGCAAATTAATAAAAAAATCAAAGGCTTATCTCTGGAACTTTGTAATGAAGAAGCAAAAATATTAACTTGTAGGTAGAAAAAAATCAACACTATTATTTTGGAGAGCAATTATGCAGCTACTGGAAAAAAATTATAATTTATAAGAAAATATAAAAATTTAGCTTAATACAAAAGCAAGTTCAACAATACAGATTTTTAGAGCAATATTGGAATTCTAAGATCCAATAGTTTTGATATTATCAAGGCTTAGAATGCACATTTAAGAAAAAATGAAAAAGTACTGAAAATTTGAAAAAAAAAAGATGAAAACTAAAAGAATTACAATCATCAAAGTCAAAAATAAAGTTAGTGTAAATTTATCATAAAAGATCTATTAAAAATAAAATAGCAAAGCTTAGGTCATTATTAGAAAAGTGCAGAATTTAATTGATTCCAAATGATTGTGTAATTAGAATCCTAAATTATGTTTTTAAAAAGTACTCATGATGGGATTATTAATACAACTTCCCACCACAATCTAGGGTTTGAATTTAATCTGATTGAACCTTGAATTTTTTTTTACATCACGCCAAACATATATATATATTTTTTTTTAGATAAGTAGTTGTCCCATAGTTAACCAACTAGTTATCCAATATTGGTCATAGATAGATATTTAGTTATTAATAACTAAATAGTAACAGACCCAGATTTTGATCAAACTATTGTCAGATAAACATCAATTATGATATAATCTGTCTTTATCATCGGTGTGGAATTATCAGATTCTTATGGACCCTGAGCTCAGGTTTTATAAATAATATTCTAAATAACAATAAATTCATATTTGTTATAAATATTAATGGATTCAGCACGGAATAGTAATTTGAGGAGAGAGGCTCAATATTTGAAATGGAAATTCTTGAGCAAGGGATTATAGTTCGATTTAGTATTAGATTAAAAAATTGATTTAGAAATGTATACTTTTATGTTTATTAATATTATAGAAATAATACAAAGGAAGTTTTATGTTTGAAGTAATAAAAAGTATATGAAAAAGATTTGTTAGGGTTCAACAATCAAACTATTGGATAGCTAACTTATAAGAAAATATTTCAGAGCTATTGATTCTCAGATAAGGTGGAATTTACCATATAATTAGTCTGATAACCAAATATAAAACATTTTAGTATATCAATAGATGAAGACATGATAAATGGGCCCTTACTATCTAGGATAGTTTATAGCTTTAAATTAAAAGTCTATGATCTAAGCATAATTTGTGATTAACAAAACATTTGGGTTATCTTACAAAGAAAAACTAAAGAGATATAGAATAAAAAATAACATATTAAATACATAATCATTAATCCGAAAAAAATCCAAGCAAACAAAACTGTCTGATAAAAACAGCAAATAATTGATTTACTTATTTTTTTTTACTAGCTATATTCATCTATATATAAAAACTAAAAGTTCCTATTTAAAGCCCAATTATGGCAGCTCTTCACTATTTTTAAGATAAAATCTTACTAGGCACTTAGCTATTTTTTAAAACGATCTGATTTGCTTTATATTCTTGTTTGATTTGTCAGCTAAATATTCAGTTAAATGTATATATTTTTTTATATATAGACTGCAGTATATTTAAAAAATATATTTTTTTTTCCTTTTAAAAAATGAAGCATTTTTAATTGAAAATTTGTGTGGATAATTAATAAACTTGTTCAGTCTGTTGTAAATAATAATCTGATAGTGAACAACAATCACTTCTAATAATATAAATAGATTTAATCTAATAATATAGACTAAAACAGATCATTGTTTTTGTTTTATATCTGCATGTGTTTCCCTGTAATGATCTTTTAATGAGTTTTTTTACGGCGTATTTTCTTAGGAATTGTTTGTTTCAAGATTACTGTGAAAGTGTGCCGAATCATTTCCTCATAATTAAAAATGTGTTAATCATTTAAATAAAAATTATAAAATCCAAACTATCTTATTTACTTCCTGTTTTAAAGTTGTATTTTTAATTTAGAAGTTAGAATGAATATATTACTTACTATTTTTGACATGAATACATTTTTAAAACCATATAATTATTTCGATTATATGACTTATTTTTAATATTTTATCTGGGCTTCTGCAGTTTTATTAATTCGAAAACCTTATGGCGATCTGTAAAACAATAAGTTTGCAAAGACTCGATTTCTATCTGATCGGTAATTAAATAATCGAATGATTTATTGATAGAGTTGAGCCGAAGTTCATGGAATTTGACTCATAGTTTGCCATTCTACTACCACTGCATTAACACCATGCAGGACATCTAATTAGTCATAATCATTTAATGTATGTTTTGTTGTTGTTGTTTTAAGAATTTAAAATAATATATTTTATTAATCTAAAAAATAGAAAACGGTAACTTGATTCTGTAAATTTATAAAAAACGACATTATAATTTAGAAAAAAATAAAATACTTCAGTTATTACATATTCTTTATTTTTGTTTTTGTAAAAACTATATATTTATATATTGATTTAACATCATTAAAATTATCAGTTACTAAGCTTTGCAATAGGAGATGCTAAAGAAGCTGTATTTTGAAGGAGTCAAGATAAAGCTGAAAACCTTCAAAATGCAATTTCTTTAGCACTTCATATTGTAAAAACACCAGCTTTATTCATACAGAAAATTACATGTACCATCTAAAACATACAAATAATAAAACATTTACTTATAATAAAAACAATCAGTTAAACTAGCTTTGGGCAATTAGTTTATTTTTATATTCGGCCGTAAATATTGAACTCATTAAAAAAGATAGCTAGATTATATTGAATTTAATTAATTACCGTACTTCAACTAAATTTAAAGCTTTCCTTATTTGTTTGTTATGTATATTGAAAGGTTACTACCATAAGCAAGGATTCGAAATGACAATTTAAAGTTTCGCTAAAGGTTAAGTAAAAGTTCATTACTTCCTTAATTAGGAAAAAAAAATATTTAAATAGTAATATAAAAGTTATAACATTTAAAAGGCAAATAAAAAGTAATTATTTTTTTTATATTTACAATAAAAAAATGAATGTTTATTGTAAGTAGACGTAATGAAAACTAAGCAGCCAATTTATTGACGATCTACTAGAAAGATAAGGAAAAAGAGAAATTAAAGACATTTTTCATCTTATGATTTTAATAAGCAATGTAGATAAAAAGGGAGGTTGAATAAATAAAATTAAAAATAGTTAAGATGTTTTAAGTCTAACGTAAAAGAACTCAAATTTAAATCTAATGTGAGACAATTATTCGATTAATCCAAATATATTATAAAAATATTTTAATATTAATCATTATCGTCATTAGGAAGTTTTTAAAATATCATTTATAAATGAAATAACATATTCAGAAAATAAACAGTCATAACAACACACAAACTGCCTATAATCATATATAAGAAGGTATCATTTGTCTCTAGATGCATGTTTTGAAGCTTCTACACAGCTGAAGATTTCTCAAGAGTTTTCTTATTCTAAAATGTGAATTAGTGTATTAAATAGAATGGAAAAAAAAAAGATTATAATATGGTGTCGGCTTCAAAATTGTGAGACCATGGATTATCTAAACTTTTTTTAAGTAGTAGAATCAACTACAGTAATAATACTGCTTATTCTTCTGACTGTAAAATATTGATAATGAGTTATTAATTGTCACTGTTTATCTAAATAAGATTTAGTTGATCAATATTATTCAATTTCAATAGCTATTCCAATCACTCCTATGCAATTACCCTTCCAAAAGTAATAACAAAAGATAAAATTTCTGATTTCAAAACATTCTAGTTTTGTGGGACTAAAAAGTTATCCTTCTAGCTGTCAATTTCTTTTTTTTTTTCTTTTTTTTTAGTTCAATATCCAATTTCATATAATAAATTATATTCGACAAATTATTATTTTTTCTGTGTGAAGATTATAATATTGTGTTTTTAATGAGATGTTTATTAGTAAATGATAGAGCAATGCAGTGGTCATGTGACATAAGTGATAAATTGAACTTCAATCCAAACCTTTAGCTCTAAAGTTATCATTCTATAACTGAGCTAAACCATAGTAGACTAAAAATAAAATCAGTCATATGATTGAGTTATCAGGATATCATGTGATCTTTGAACAGCCTGTGGCATAATAAGAATTTAATAATACCTTTCAATTATAAGTAAGCTAATTTTTAAAAATGTTATTCATATAAAAATTCAATTCTGGAACCTTTTTGTTTTGGTCTGTGTAGTTTAACTCAGTGGAAGAGTGATGGACTTGAGAGCTAAGGCTTTCTAGAATAAAGCTCAATCAGTTACAATTAATCAATAAATTATTCAATTTGTTTTTTTTTTTAAAAAATCATTTATATATAAATAATTTAAATAACTTGCAAACTAAAATTTGTGGCAGTACAAATGATATCAATACTGTTTCATAATCTTTGATGCCTTTAGTCAAAGCAATTGGAAAAATTATTATAAATAAAAACACTACTATAAATATCAAATGTATTATCTTATTGTAAAAATATAAGAAATTATGATCACTAAACAGTAAAAAAATAAATTTAAAGTAAACAGGCTCATTAAAATAACCAATATCAAAAAGAAATAGTAAATAATATTTCCTAATTTTAACTTTCTTTTTGTTCTGATGCAGGTATATATATCAAATTTTATATTACATTAACACTTACATCTTTTAACATAACTGAATTAGATACCAGTGCTTCAAAGTAAATAAAAATAGACAAAAAACATTTATTTTTTTATTTTTTTTATTAGAAAAGTAAAGGCAACAACTTACATATTCCTCTATAAAGCAAAACTTTTTTAGTGCCATTTTAAAGAGAAATATTTTTACCTGTTAGACGACTATCAGCTGGAAAAAGTTTTTTTTTTTATCTTACATCTAAGGTATAGAAGATTTGAACAGACTTTCAAGCAACCTTCAAATATCCATATACTCTCATATTACTGATACATATGACCACACACTTGTAGAAAAGATAAACAATCGCAATTTTGTGCTGAATCAGCATTCATCAGCTGGTCCAGATTATCATCTCATATATATATAAAATCAGTGTCCAGTGTATATAAGATATCAAATCTTTGTACTTTAATGGACAAGCTTCAATCTATATCAACCTCCAACTCTTCAGCCATCTATACCATTGAAAATCTGATGGTAAAATACCCAAATCCCATGCTGATGCCAATATTGTTGTTATACCCATGTTGACCTCAAGTCACTCTGATCCCTCATGTATAGGATAGTATCCATTAAAATTTATAGAAGAGGGATGGGCAGAATGCAGGCTTAATGTGTAAGAGTTGAAATGCAGGCATTGCTATACTTCAAACTTAATTGTAAATATAAGGGATTTGAACTCAGACTTTCAAGCAACCTTCAACTATCCACACTATCTCATGCTATTGATACACATGACCACATACATGTAGAAAAGACAAGCAATCACCAATATATACATTTTGTGCTGATCATCAGTTGGTCCATGTGTGGGAGATGATAATCTGGACCAACTGATGAATACTGGTTCAACATGAAACATGTTTATTGGTGATTGTTTATCTTTTCTACATGTTTGTGATCACATGTATCAATAGCATGAGTTAGTGTGGATAGTTGAAGGTTGCTTGAAAGTCTGAATTCAAATGCCCTACATTTGCAATTAAGTTCTAGATATAAGAATGCCCATATTTCAAATCGTACATCAAATTAACTATTTACTCTTTTGTTAATAAACATTTATTAAATTGTTAGATTAGACATTGATATGTTGTCTAAAAAGATCATAAGTTTTCTTGGAAAATTTTCAACTGTCATTTATAAAACTGTTGTTTTTTAGATCAATAAGACATATTGATAACACTCCAAGCATTAACATTGGTATCTGTGAAAGTTGTGGCAAAATCGATAGACTTGGTCACCTTTGCAGTAAAGGGAAGGAAATGATATCATGGGCCAGCGTTGTTTCAAAAAATTACACACTCACATCTGATACAGCTGCAATACAACTCTCTAATCTTCCCAATCAAGGATCAACCACAACTCTCCCTAACAGAATGTTTAGTACAAATAACACTTTACCTGACATACATTTCCAACACAGTCACTGACCACAGAACTCAACTTCTGTTGATGAACCACAGGAATCACTAATGGATTTGAATAACAGTTTCACATGAAGTTCATCTTTCAGCCATAACCAAGAAACCTTGTACAGTAAAAACTACCCTGAGATATCAGTAAGGCAAAATAGCGTAATGGCAAATACAGATATCCATCTTGCAAATGGCAATAGTAAAAAAATTAAAATATCTAACTGTGATACAAAGCATACAAGCAAAAAGCTTAAGTTGAACTCATCAAACACTGAACATGTCTCATGTTAAAATAGCCACAAAGATGTAACTCATATAACAGAATCTCACAACTAACTCAATTCTTAAATAATCATGATGCTGATATTTTCATCATAATGGAAACAAAACTCAACAGAGTAACCAATAGCAAATACATATTTACATACCAGCCTAACATCATACCAGCACAAGATGTTGCAGTTTTAATAAACAATCAATTTCCCATAACTAAACTTGAAATAATACTCTTATCACTTAATTCAATTATCATCTCTTTTATGTTCCATTCTGAGTTTTACTATATCATAGCAATATATTCTGGTCAAAAGGCAATGAATGTTGTAGATACCCTCCTAGTTGTACATAACAAAATACTACATAAGCCCAGCAATTATCATATGTGGTGACTTTAACTGCAGCTACATTGACTTGCCACTCACCTTGAAAGCCAAACTCTCACAACTTGCTCTGCTGCCATTAGCACACCTATATCCAACAAATGCCATCACATTCATGGGTGCATGAGGTTCCTCTCTCATTGATCTATTTTTTAGTTTTCCTATAAACCTAAAAGCCTCAATTCAACTAACCACAGTCTCATTTTCTGACCACATCTGCATAACACTCATGCAAAGATGCCTTATCATATAAAAAACAACTCCCTAGCCAATTCAAACTTACCCTAGATGATTTCTGTAATATATTAACTACATTAGCTGAAAAATCTCTCTCCAATTGAAAAATGCTCTCAACTAAAAAAAAATACTAAACATGTGCTGTTCAGATGGTCTTTCACACTATAACTCAAACAACCTCATAAAGTGATATATCGAAAACATAAACTCAACACTTGAAGCTATAACAAGGTTTGATGAAGTGAAAGATCTTATCCATAAGCTCCAATGTAAAAACAAACACTTAACTCAGCTATGTAACCAGAACAACATGGTTTTTAGGCTGAGAAAAATTATACCAAATTTATCAGCACTAACAAAAACCACAATAAATTACACAGAATTTCAAATTCCATATGCTTATGGCATTCCCATTCTATCAAAAGATAATTCACTCCTTTCTGGTACTAATGTTGATGAAGCAAATCTACACTACTTGAAAGTTTCTCTTAAAAAATCTCAGAGCACTTCACAGCTATCAACAAGTGAAACAAACTTCACATAAAATTACTACATATCAAAACAAGTTCTTGATAAAATAGTGTATTTAAAATAACCTAGCTCACTAGCAAATGACCTCATTCCAGCTAACATATATAAGCAAATGGATTACATTATATCTTCCTACAGAAATACTATAATGAACTTTGTTCAAAGGAATATCACATCTCTCACTTATCAACAAATATAATATTCTGTATAAGAAAAAACTCTAAAAATCCACAGCCAATAGTAAATGATTTGCATCTCATTACATTAGAAGACATTGATCAGAAAATTTTTGCTAGAATCATACTCAAACAATTAAATGTCTATGCTTTGGCTAAGATTTCTCCTTCACACTTTGCCATCAAAGGGCAAAAAGCATCTGATATTATTAGTACAGAAACAATACTCTATATCAAACAAAACAAACTAACAAACTATGTGGCATGCCAGTAGACTTCAAGGCAACCTTTGATACCGTAGACTGGAACTTCTTATTCTGTGTATTAAGTCATGCTATCAAGTCACATGCACCTTATTACAGCTATTAAAAACTATCTTAACAATAGAACAATTAAACTTAAAAATTACATGAGACTCTCTCAATCCTTTAAGCCAAATAGAGGCATCCCACAAGGCTACCCACTAGCATTGTTACTATTTGCAATATACATAGACTTCATGATTAAGGACATAGAGCAATGCATAGAATATATTTTTCTTCCACAGCTAGGCACAACCATCAAGATCATATAATATATCAATGATGTTTTGATAATATTCAGGGACCTGCAAAATATACCTATGATACTGCATAAACTGAAGAAATTTGAAACTATAACAGGATCCACAATACAAATCAACAAATAATCCTTATGGAAAATAGCTACCTGTAACAGTCTTCCCTCACTCTTCACAGGTACATATTCTTCATTCCTTGACATACCTATTAAACTTTCAAAAACATAACTAAGTCATCACTTAAATCTTCTTGTCACAGACAAATTTAATACAAAAATAAAGTGCTTCAACTCAAAATTGCTCTACCCTATAATGAAATTTCACATCATCAATGCCATTCTAGAAGGCATACTTGCCTATTACAGTCCTTGGATGCATCTCCAAAAAAAAAAACTATTAAGAAATTTCATGAGAATAGCAAAAACATATATATGGGTATCAACATCACAGCTTCTATTGATTGAAAATGCCTGTTTCCCAATATGCAAGGGTGGTCTTAACCTAATAGCTCCACAATCATTCATATCCTACATTAGAGCTAAGATGTACATCATAACAACTACTAACCCCTTCCTAAAGACAACTCCTTCACCTCTACTATTGCTTGCCATTACTCCATATGTGAATCACCATTTTTTTTACTTATCATGCCATTGAGCATCCTGATTTACTGGACTATCATGCCATTGAGCATCCTGATTTACTGGACAATTATAACATTAATACTTTGATCAGTTTATCATACAAAGATCTAAAAAAAATCATTTACACCAATAGGCAACTTTTGTCAACACTATCTACTGCCAGAACACTGATTAAATTTCAAAATTTATGCATGCCTTACTCATGGATAAATTCCAGTATAATCTGCTACTTGATATAATACCATCAAAGTTATTTCTCATAAAACATTTTAAATTAAACATAGATCCTACTTGCATACTATGCAATGCACTCCCAGAAAACACATCCCATCTCTTTTAGACAGGTCCATACTTTTCACCCTTACATTGCTTTGTATTCCACAAAGACACAATTAATTTTAAAAATATGCTCATAAACAATATAAAGAAATTAAAACCATTCAATGCCTTTGTAACCATCCACACTCTCAGAACAATATGGCTTGTCCATTGTGCCGTAATCTTTGACAACAAAACATATACAATGTACTAAAAAAAAACAAAGAATGGCATAACATATATTTATATGCTCAAAAACATATACCCAGTAATGTCACAAAAAAATATGGCAAAGCAATATATTCCTTAGCTGCTCATTAATGCAATAACAGAAATCATCTTGTTCCAATTAACTGTTTTCTGAAAAGCTCCTAAGCAATGTAAAATAAAATAAAATGTAAAAAGTTCTTAATGTAAATATACTAATTATTGTAAATATTTTGTTACTAATAAAGTCTACTTATATATATATATTGAAACGATAACTTTCCAAGACCCTATCATTTCACCATCAAACCTAATGACACTCTCATCTGTGCTAAGTTCGAACCTGTTTAAATGCTAATAAATTTAAAATTAGTTCATGTCTGTCTAAACAGCATTATATATTTACGTGCGAACCAACGCTATAATTAGATAGGATTGGTAAATTATAGCGTCCTAAAATTATTTAATATTTCTAAAAATGTTTATTATATTATTTAAGTTAAGAGTAAATTATTAATTTTGTTGTTTAATATTGTAATTTCGTATGTGGATATATAATCTGTGCTATATAGAAGGACATGATTTAAAATATGTAAGAGCCATTATCTAAAAATAATATTGAATATGTTTAAAAATTGTTAAGGGATTTCTTGTTTTAAATATATTTCAGAGAAAAGTTTCTCGAAAATATATTTAAAAGCTATATCAAAATATATTTGTAAATTATTTTTAATAAATATGTTAAAAATGTTTTCGTTTTAAAAAAAATGTTAAAAGGTTGTTTTTAAATAGAAAGAGTTTCTATGTAAGATTAAAAATAAAAGCTGGTCAAGTAATTAAAAGATTTTTGGTTGTAAACAAGTGTCATTAACGACCACACCTGGAATTCGTAAAAAGTAAAACTAGTTCAAAATTTACTAATTAAAATCTCCTTAGATAAGATTTAAGTTATTTTAAAATCTAAATTGGACAATTGTTTGCAACGAAAAATCTTAATTATAATAATAGCTTATGGAATGTTTCTAACATAAGTTATCTAAGATCTGAATTATAAATTGAAAAACACTTAATTAAATTCCTGAGTTTAGTGAGTCTTGAGGCGGGAGATTCCGATAAGGAAAACATATAAATACTCTGTATTTTTTTAACAAGAGGACAGCCATATTGTTAGTGAGAGTTGTAGCCAGTATTCACAATTGTTAATTTGAACATGTCCGGCTAAAAGCGGGCATCTTGTTGCTGTTACTCCGCAGGAGAACGGGGTTTCTCTCGTCGAAATGCCTAAACCACCATCATGCCGATAGAAGAGACGAGCCTAACATAAGGAGAAAGATGATGCTGCCCAGTCAAACTAAACCAAACCAACAGCCAAGAACTTGCAGATAAATCATACCGGTACCGTTTTATTTTTCAAACCGCAGAGCTCTGTGTAATTCTAAATGTAATAATATCTATCTAAGTTAGCTAACTTTCCTTTTAAAATAATGATAAAGCTAAATGTAATCAAAACTTAAAATCCATTTAATATTTTAATATGTCAATTGCTATCCAAAATTTAATGTGTTAAAGTTTAAATAATCTGACTTATTTATATTTTCCTTTCATTTAAAGTGCATTATGTGTTTAGTTTAAAGTTATATCACTGCGGTTGTGTCTATATTTCTTTGTTTATTTTATTTTAAATGCTTATTATATTTTATATGCCAATATTTCGAAACAGTAGGCACTTATTTTTATGTTTTAAGAAGATATTATTTGAAAATCTTCGCGTAATTTATTTATAGCGTCAACTTTCTGCGCTGTTTCGAAATCCTATTTTTTTTTTTAAATGATTTAATATGTGAAATGTGGCTCTTTTATAATCAACCAGTTAAAAACTTAACCTTATAAGTTTATTTAGAATTAAATTTAACATTGATCGTATTTATAAGTATATTTGACATTTAAATTCTTAAGTCCATAGAAATATACTTTCCCTCCTTAAATATTTATTATCTATAAGTAACTTAATAGATCGAACATGTCAAAGTACAGATGTAATAATATTCCCTTTAGTAGCATAGACATTTATTACCAGGCTACGCAAGAGTTGGTCCCAATTTGATAGAGCTAATATGCTATTAACTCGTATATCATAGTATGAAATATACTATTCTTTGCTTGGCGGATGTGATATTATTTTATAAAAATATTCTCGTTTTGCTGCTATACGTAATATACATATCTTAAGATGGAGCCACGGCGTTTCCAGCACATCTTTTCTTATAGGGTAGAGCAGTAGCGAAGCCTGAGCCAAGGTCAGGTTAGCACGTAAGACCCCCGCCATTCCTGAACACAATGTTCCTTTCCACGCAGCATTGCGATCGGTTACAGGGTACCGGCGTTTGTCGCAAGAACCCTGAAGTTATTTCATCCATCCGCAGAGCGACTTTTCTTATTATTGTTTACCTGTGCCATAGCGCATTGGTAAAATCTTATGCAGCCAACTCTCCCACCTTTATATAACGCTTTCAGCATTCTGAAATTTTCTCTCGAAAGCCATGTTCGATCGATCATTACTTGAGCTGGTTTATGCGCTCGTCATTAAATCATATTGTATATTTTAGTAAATGAATTCATGATCAAAGTTTAATATAATTATTTATATACCAGCCACAAATGTAATAGGATTTGGCTCATCGAGATTTATAGACATAACGTAGTGATTAATTATGTATTAATTGAAAAGCAACTCATAAGATGGGCACATGTTAAACCCATTTATGAAAATTAAATGAAAGTATTTATATAAAGCTATTTTGAATTGTATATAAAATTTATTTATATAAAGCTATTTTGAATTGTATATAAAAAGAGAATGTGTTCTCTTATCCACCCAATGTTTGTACATTCGACGCTGAAATGTGTAAAACTGATCAATTTCATGCCAATTGTAAATAAATATATAATTAATTTAATGTATTTCGTTCTCTGTTTCGTTATTGATCTAATTCAATCCAATTCTAATTACTATTTATAGTCTATATATGTGAAAACTATGCATTAAGTTAAATTAAATTAGTGATATTTTAGTCAATTAAGAACCTCTCTTTTAATTATCAGAGTCTCATTGCTTCCCCGTGACCTATGTCGGCCGTGTGGAAAGAGGTATACTACATGTAATTTCAAGGTGGTCATTCGTAGGGTCTTGAGTCTTGGAATCCTGGCTTACGAGTTGAAGTGCGGTCGGACTCGAGATGTCACAGTCCTAGTCTGGTCAGCTTCGGTCTCTTTTGCTTGGATTCTGAATTCTGTTACGCGAATGTACAAACTTGGCTGTTACAATATATATATATTGTAACCCTCTCCCAATACCTCTCCTACCTTTCCTAACAACGAATACCTGGGGAACCAATTCTATTGATCATAGAATAAACTACTAGTCTGATTTTGCCTTAAAATTATTAATGAGGCTCTTAAATGATGTTCTATCTTAGCTTAGCTCAGTTGGGGGCTACAGAGGTCTATAAGGTGTAAAATCCATATTAGATGTGGGAGGAAACATTATGATTAATAGAAACAAAGCATCAACTAAATTCTAAAATAAATAATTAAAATTGATGAAGTTCTACCATTTAGATGGACAAATTATAGTCTATACCTTATCTCCTCCCATTGTCCACATGCATTGAACAACCTCTACTATGTTAGAAAATTGAATTAATAAATAAAGATGTAATGCTGATTAATTATACTGTATAGCCAGTTGGAACCAAATATGAAATAAAATATAACATTACTTAACTTTTAATTGTACAGTAATTTAAACTAGTTAACTGAATTAATGTTTTATTTAAGTTAATAAGGAAATATCTCAGAGGATTAATTTATTGCATGGCTTAATTCTAAATCTATGCTCCTCAACAACTACTAATCACTATTATAAAAGTAATGATATAAATTAAGCAATATCCTAACAAACTAATGGTAGTTAGATAATGAAAGTAATAGGGTGCGTTTTGATTTTAATTCATCATCTAAACAATAACTAAATGATAAGATTTTCAGAGAATCATTAAATAATCAAAGGTTTCATTCAGTGTCTGGATCAAAGAAAGCAACATTATCAGATCTGAACATGTTCATCATTAAATTAAATGGAATAGTGCAATCATATCATATTAGATATGTAAATGTGTGTGCATGTGTGGAAATATGAAATATGAATGCATGTCAAAGAAGAGTTCTGAACACAATGTTAAATAAATAAAACATTTATTTACAAAATATTCTAACAAACATTTGGTTTTATAATTTACGCATATACATGTTTTAGATGTTTCTAACATCAATGGTTAAATGGTCTATATAAGAGCAAATAACATAAAGATAATGTTTTTCTGAAGGTTTGTGATGATGGTGTTCTAGCTGTATTTTTATATTGGACTATTTCCATCATCTAATATGTGTGTTGAATGTCTTTAGAAAAGTTTAATTTTTAGTTAAATATTCCATGTTTGCTGTGATATTACTAACAGTTAGTGCATATACTAACCTGTTTGTGTGATATATTAAATTGTTTGTGTGATATTATAAAGTTGGGATATATAATGTTTGTGATATTAAAAGTGAATGATTTGGAATATTAATAAAATTAAATTTAAGAATTAAAATATTAGATGAGGAATAGTAAAAAAAATACAACATAAAGATAACTATCTATAATTGATTTTAACATATGCCTGCTATCAGTGCATTCTGATAGACTTATGGAAGAAACATTGTAATTTCAGTACTAAGATAATAACACAAAACTACTTTTTATTTTACTTACAAAATTGGCTTAAGCTATCAGTCAATTCTGATAAACATATGACACAGAAACATTATAATACTACACTAAGATAATTAAATATAAAATTATTCTACATTTGGTATTTTATTTTCAATACACTCAAGCTATCAATCACTTCTAATATGCTTATGAAAATAAAAACACTGTTAAACACTGACACGAAATTTTAAGATGAAACTAAAATTCCTGGCATTTTACTTCAAATGCACATCAAATAAAATGAGAGGGGTTTTAATCTAAGAGTAAGAGGTCAAAATATACTTTACAAATGAAATGAATAATTCTATTAATTAGCTACACTTTGTCTTCTCTTGCTTACTCATTCAAATGAGGATGGAACATCATGAGAGTTGATAGTGTGAAATCTAAATAATTAATTTAAAATGATTTAAAACAATAATTAAAAAGTTACACATTAATGATGGATTTCTCCATACCTTTTAAACTAATAATTTATGCATGTGTCTGAATTTTACTATCTGTTATAAAATAATTAATATAACTCAATCCAATCGGTTTACTTATGAAATTAGAGAAAATATCATAATACGGATGATGACAATGGCCAAACAAGCATTAATACAAATTCTACTTCAGCTGTTCTGTGAGAAAAATCAATTCTACTTTTATTTTTATTTTTTATCAGCAAACTATTTCATACTTGGTTATGAATAAAAGATGAAAAATATTCCATAGGACACATGAGGGAAAAAAGTCTTTCATGACTCTAAACATTTGTATAACAATACACAATAGCTCACAAGTCTAACTTCTGAGACTTAAAACAAACTGGTGTGGACATGGTCTTATCACCAAAATAAGAGAAGTATACTACTTGGCTTCTCAGACTATAATTCATAAAATACTACTTAATCTGGAGGATATAATCTACTCCTAACAAATACTTCAACATCCTAAGGGAGAGTTTTCTCAATCCCAGACAATATACTATATAATCCATCCATGTTAAATACTCAAATAAATTAAAGGAAGAGCTTATCTCAATTCCATATACTATATAACATAATAACTTCATACTGCATAGCTACTAAATATATTTCAATCTAAGCATAATAAAGAAATAATAAATTCTCACTTAAATAAATCTCTAATCTTTCAAACTTTCTTGGCACATTTTTCATTGTCCGAAACTGATAGGCATTAAATCATTTTTATTTTCAATTCAAGCATTATTATAGCTAGATTAAATAATAGACACATATATATGAGCATAATACTGCTCAAACAATTTCAAATCATTTTGGTAAGAAATACTGTAACGATATCAATTAATAAACTGTAATGGTAATAATGAATAAATCTCTCGTTTCTGACAAGCATAATATTTTTAACTTGGAAATATACTAATTATTATTAAATAAGCAAGGCAAATATAACTTCTAGCAAGCAAAGACAAAATAATTTTCTTTAGTGCATTTTGCATTAGCACAAAATTGAAATAAAAGTTTGGTTTAGGATACAACTAATCTTTAAATTCTGGGTTAATAATTATTATGAAATAAAATGTATAACTTCTTGAAAAATGCAAAAAAAACAATAAAATTTTATATAATGAGCTCTTTTCAAAGAGAAATTGTTCACCTTTTAACAGTGAATGAATGTTTCTATCATTAACATGCACATATAGAAACATAAGCACACAATAAAAATTATATTAAAATAATACTAATTATCTAGTGTAATATTTTTCCATATTATACTTGAGAGACGTTCTTGACAAAAGCAATAATAGTATAATAAAAATAAAATCAAAAGACAACTTTTTACACCTAACTATCTATTAATTGCTAACAAAATAATAATAATCATTAAAGCTTTTTGTTTCTTTTCTTCTTGGTGGAAACAAAAGTTTATTTACAGTCCGAAAGTTTATTTACAGTCCGTAGATGACATATTTTAGAATGTACTAGACAATGACAATAATTGGTCTAAATAGAAATATTGACAAACACACAACAAATTCCTGCAGGGAGATAAATAATATTAAATTGGATCCAATTTAACAGCAATTCACAGTTTTTAGCAATAGCTAAGGAAACTGCTAGAAACATTACATTTAAGAATTATCCATTAATATTTATTACAATGTAGGTATAGCAATAATTTATTACTTAAGTCATTAGATAGGTTCAAGCATTTGTTCTGAGTTTTAAAGAGACATTCATAAAATGCATAACTAATAAGTTCATAAAATCCACTTGAATTCATGTAAGTTTGTTGATAACATGTTTTAATAAGAAAATTAAACTGCAAATGAAGAGAACAATAAATAAAAAAATTCAAATCAGTTTTATGCTCTTCTACTCATTTATTCCAGAATATGGAGAGAGAAAGTTAATAATTAATCCATTAAAGTATACATTATGCATTTGTTCTTTTTTTCTCTAAATACAAATGGATAGGTAAATGTTTTAACAATAATAATAATAACAAAACAGGATAAAGTAAATTATTCACCCACATCTTTCCATTTAAATTTCATCCCTTTGTAGTTAGCAAAATTTATTAATAAAGAGACTCTGTGGTGTTTAATGAAATTGTTCAAAATTTTTCCAACATAATAAAAGAGTCCCCACATTTCAGTTATTTTTTTAACATTAGAATTAAGTTTTAAGAAAAATAATTTTGAAATATAAACACAAATTTCTATTACTTTTTTCATGTTAGAGTTTAAAGTTAAATAGTTTTATAATATAGCACACATACATATCTCAAACAATGGCTTTAGAATTTAAAATAGTTAAAAAGTAAGGAAGATGTACCTTATTACTGTCATTTATGTTTCCATGTTCTAGAGAATTAATAACGGTTTTTCACTTTCAGACTTGGATCTTGGAAGAATCAGCTTGTAAAACAAAATTGCACTAATGAAACTTTTATAATGAAATCAGAAAGCAACATGCAGTTCAGTGAAGTTAAATAAAATCTCCCTCACTTGTAAAATATTTCCCCTTTTTATAACCCAAAAATCTGTTGGTTCCAATAATCCAAGGTCATTTGAAAGTTCAAAGGCCTCTAAACACAGAATTGCTCCACCCTTTGCACTAAAATTTTAATTAGCAGAAGTTTATGTGAGAAACTTTTTTGTCTTGAAAAAGAAAAAAAGGAAAAAAAAAAATTTTGTCTTTTGTAAAAAATATATATATATTAAATTGAACTAAGAATAGAATATTCTGTATTTCCAAAGTAACAGAATAAAAATTAATGATAATTATTTTAGCAAATAAAATATTTAATTGTATATTTGTTGTTCAATAATCCACCAGTCCAGTGATCCATTAATTCATATAAAATGTAACTAAGCTAGTTATTTAAGCTATTGGTTGTGAAATTAAATATTTTGATATGAGAC
Organism: Epiperipatus broadwayi; assembly: GCA_028023455.1. Taxonomy (NCBI): domain Eukaryota; kingdom Metazoa; phylum Onychophora; class Udeonychophora; order Euonychophora; family Peripatidae; genus Epiperipatus; species Epiperipatus broadwayi. The sequence continues at coordinate 5,856,385 of JAQFVV010000048.1, read as the reverse complement.
ATGATATTTGGTGGTACAATGAAGTACATGAATAGAAAATGAAGCTGAAAGATGGCACAAGCATACATTAACATTCACAAATATTATACCATGATTACTAATTTGATTGAAATGAAAATTTCTATTATGATGAGTCAAACATATTGTACTATTTACACTATATATTAGAATATTATAAAAAATAAACCAGAGAACTATCTAAACAAATATTAATATTGTTCTGCAGAGAAATAAAACAAATTGGAATGAACTTAAACTAAATTGACAACTTCTGTGACAAGCCACTCCCCTTTCTATCATCAATTAATCACTAAAGAAGAATATTAAACATCTCAAAACCTCCACATTATATCTATAAGTGCTTTTAAACATAGTTTTTAGGTCATTAATAAAAAAAATTTAAAATTTCAGGTTATTTCATTTTTTTAGTAAGATGCTATAAGCTGTTATTAAAACAGTGCTACATATTTAAGATCAATATTTCTGGTGCCAATCCAGAAGGTTACAATATATATATAAATTCAACAAAGTGTTTATAATAAAAAAAAAAGTATTAACACGACCAACATTTTTTTGCAAAAAAAGTATTATTACCTCTATTATGTAATGCAACAAAATGATCAAATAAAAGTAGATTAAGGGGTCAGATTGAATTTAGGTCAACATGGGTGTGATAAGAATCCCAGCCTCAGGGTGGTCTTTGAGCATTCCATCATCAGATTTTCAATTGGGTGGATGGTTGAAGAGATGGAGTGTAGAGTGGATTAAAGCCTTCCATTAAAGTATGAAGATTGGCTATCTTAATATACATCTGAGCACTTATTGCATATATGTGTAGAGATGATAATCTGGACCAACTGATGATTTCTGGTTTAGCATGAAATACATATATTGGTGATTATTTATCTTTTCGATATGTATGTGTTCAAGTGTATCAGTGTTATGAGATAGAGTGAGAGTGGTGGGTCATGAAAGTCTGTGCTCATTTATCCTATACATAAGCATGTTATTATTTTTAAAAAATAATAATCTGTGTGTAAATAATTTCAGTAATTATAATTTTTTTTATTAACATTCCACAATTTTTCTTCTTTTAGTTAGAGAATATTTTCTGAATCACACAATTCAATAAATTACATAATAAAGCATGTAGAAAAAAAAAAACTAATTACAATGTACTTTTTTTTTTTTTAAAAAAAAAAAAAAACAACCTAACTTATCACAATTTAAATTTTATTTTTTTGTTTATGTTCGGCTATCAAAAAAAAAATTTTTTTTTGTAATATCTAACTAACAAAATTTTGCATTTTTTTTTTTTTTGCAGCACTATTAAGCCTCCTGTATTCTGACATATTTCTTTGGTCTCACTAACTTTAAGTTTTCAACTTTCACTTTAATTGTCATTGTTTTTTTTTATTATAAACTTTTTATTTTATATAAATTCAGTCAAAATTAAATAAAGAAATGTAATATACAATTAATTGCGGTAGTTTTTACCCTTAGGGTATCTAACATTTTTGTTTGTTCCATCTGTGAGAATTTTTTTTTAATGCTCAATCTTTTACTACTGCATAAAATCTTTACTTTATATCAAAACTCAACAAGTTGAACTTGATTTCTTTTTAATTTAATTTTATAAATAAATAATATTCTAGAAAATAACATTTGCCTTTTTTAAATATTTAAAAATTGACTTATAAATCAGAACAAAGTATCCCAAATGTCATCAACTAAGTTAGTATAAACATACTTTCAAAAAATGAACAAATTTTTATTTTAATTTTTTTTTAATGTGAATGAACAAATGTAAATTTATGATAAATCTATCAAATCCTGTTTTTAAAATCTGATATTTAGAATAATTACAATATTTAAAAAGATTTAACATTATGACAATGACATAATAAATGCTGTAGTTTTTCTTTATATTGCAGTTGAGTTTATTAACTTCTATTTCAAAAAATGGAAGATAAATGAATAAATTGAAAGTGTACATGTGTATTATTTTTTGTTTTAAATAATAATAAAAAAATTATAAACAAGTAAAAAATCATATTTCTTTTATTTCAAAAACTTTACATGAAAACTAGATCAGAAAAAAGCAAACATCTTTTGGACATTTTTTCTGCAATAAAAAATAGAGAATTTTTTTGATCTAAGATGACTGACTATAAAATACTGATATCTACAGTTTTTTTAATTAAATGATCAATTAAAGCAATACCATGGACTATAATGTTAAACAGCAATGTGAAGCAGCAGAAGTACAATTGTTTTTGAAATTAAACAAACATGTTTTCTAATAAATTTAAAGGTTATCAATGATTAAATCTTTAATTTTACTGATATTGTATTTTTTTTTTATATTTACAATAAAAGCATACTTATTTTGAATATGGCAAAAACAAATTATAAGCTTGTTGATTTAAAAGTGAGCAAATAAATGATATTTTAAATTTATTTTTAATAATCTTTGATGATATAAAGATAATTATTAGATACAAAATGTACAAATTCATTTTCCCTCAAAATAACTTACAATAATGACAACTATATTTTACATTTATGATGTTCACAGTTTTGCTGCAGACAACTTTCAAAAGAAATGTAATCCATAAAATTGTCTCAATGAATATATTTGATCTAATATACATATTTTAAAATTTAATATTAATGTACTTTGTTGTTGTACATGATCAAGGTATGTTTTGATTACATATTGTACTAAATCAAACTGGCTTTTTTTAAAGCTTTTGCAATCATTAAAGATGGAAATCTTTTTTACTTAATATATGTTATAAATGAAAGCACTGATTGTCTTGCAAGGATCTGGATAAAAATTGGATAAAGTGCTTTAATTGCATGCTAATTCTATCACCAAAACATAATATTGTGTACTATATAATGAATAAACTATGTATTGTACTGTACATGTACTGTAAGAATGTCACCATTTTATTTTCAGATTATATAGTAATTTAATGAAGTTACTATACTATGATGTCATCAATCTTGCCCATCATTTTGAAAAAATAGTGATTTTTTTTTTTTAAAAAGTTTTGAAAATTTTTTAAAGATTGTAATAGTAAATAATCAATTGTAAATCAACATATTGGATACATGATTGCTAGGACAATTCCTTCCATAAAGATAATGCTAATAAAAAGCAGTTATAAAAAATACAATATAGTAATAAATGTAATAAGAGAAGAAATATCATAAGACACAATTAGTGTTCAAAATGAAAAAATGGCTGAGAAAAAAATAATTTATAACATAAATCATACAGGTGGACAAAAACATAAAATATATAAATTTCTAACTTATGAATTTTTAATTTTTTATTTAATATTTTTTAAAATCCACAAGTATAAAGTGAATTCATACACATGATGAATTATTTCTACACATTAGAAATCATCATCATCATCATCATCATCAACCATTATCAATCCACTGCAGGATGAAGATCTCTCCAAGTTCAATCCATCTTCTCGGATCTTTAGCTTTTCTTCTCCACATTACCCGTGCACATTTTCTTATTTCATCTATCCATCTTACATGTGGTCTCTTTCTGGGTCTTTTACAATCTTTTGGAATCCAGTTTAAGATTTCAATTGTCCATCTATTATCATCTCTTCTAGAAATGTGTCCAGCCCAACTCGACTTCAGTCTTTTAATTTTTTCAATGTTCTCTTGTCCATATATTGCATTTTCGATCTCTTCTTGTTACTCCTAACATGCATCTCTCCATACTTCTTTGAGTGGTCTGAAATCTCTGTATTGCTCTTCTATTAAGTGTCCAAGTCTCAGATCCATAAGTAAGAACTGGTAAAATACATTTATTAAAAACTTTCCTTTTCAAACACATAGGCACATTTCATTTTAGTATCAAGTTATTTCTACCTAAAGCACTCCAAACAAGTTTAATTCTATGATTAATTTCATCCATTATGTTTCCATCTGTATTAATAATCTGACCAAGTATTTGTAACAGTTAACTTCTTCTAATGCATCATAATCAATCTTTATTTTCATATTTTGAGAAAATCCATTAAACATTACTTTAATCTTTTTAACATTCATCTTTAGTCCTACTTTCATCTGATAACTTCTGCAACATTTCCTGTAGCTATAAAGCATTATTTGTAAAAACAACTGCACAATCTGCAAAATCTACTGTCACTCCTTTAGCTTCCCATTTTAATCCACAAAATACTTCTAGCAGCACTTCTGTAAAAAGTTTTGGAGATATGGAGTCACCCTGTCTTACACTCTTCTCAATGTTGACTTTCCCAGTATCATTATGTAATCTAATAGTTGCTGTTGCAATTTTATAAATATTCTTTAAAGTATGACAATATCCTGAATCTATACCTCGATGATCCAATGCTTTTATCACTGAAGAAATGTTTATAGAATTAAATGCCTTTTCATAATTTACAAATCCAAAGCATAATAGCAACTCATATTCATTTGTTCTTTCTATAACTTTTCTCAATAACCAGATATGATCTACTGTACTAAAACGATCTTTAAATCCAGCTTGTTCTCTTGGTTGGTGGAAATCTAATGTTCTCTGTAGACGAGTTGTAATTATTTTGGTAAAAATTTTATATAAAACTGATAAAAGGTTGATAGGTCTGTAATTTCTAATATCTTACTTTTATCACCTTTTTTAAATATTAATATTAATACTGCATTCTTCCAATCATCTGGTACATTTTAGACATTTGGTACATAACTTTGCTAAAATTTCTTCTATTTCTTCACCTGCTTCTTTTAATATATCAATTATAATTCCATCATTACCTGGAGCCTTTCCTGTCTTCATACATTTAATTGCATGTCTCACTTCTTCATTTAAAATTCTGGGCAATTCAAAAGGTGTAATAAATATAGGAGGTACTTGTTCTTTATTACTATATTATTCTTGATAGAAGTCTTCTACCCATTTTATGATATCATCTCTCTTTTTAGTAATAATTTCATCTTTTTTTATTGCAGATATAAATTTCCTACCAATACTAAAATGTTGTTTTACATTCTTGAGACTTTTATTCTCTTCTACAGCTTTCCTTGCTAGTTCACAGTTATACTTTCTTATATCATATTCAACTTTTTTCTGCACCATTTTACAAAATTCAAGATATTCAATCATTTTTAATGCATCATTTTTGTATATTTTCATATTCCTTCTTTTCTTAATCAATTCTCTAGTCTCAGTAGAAATTTTCTTGATCAATTGCTGCTTTTTTCTACCAGCTATCTTTGTTGCAGTTTTTATAAGTGTATCAGTTATTTTCATATTAATTCCATTTAAATCTGAATCATGTTCAAAATCTACTAATACTTGAAACTGATTTGTAAGTTCTGATTTAAATTCATTAGAATGTTTTTGAAGATTAGGAATATTAACTGTAAATATTGTTTTTTTTAATAATTTTTGTCTCTCTAGTTTTGCATTAATACGTATCTTACATCTTACTAATTGATGATCACTTCTTGTGTTAAATTTATTAAGAACATTACAATGTTGAAATATGTATTTTCTCTTAGTCAAAATTCTGCTGACCTTCATTTGGATGCTTCCATGTCCATTTCCTTTTAACATTTTTCTCAAAAAAAAGTATTCATAATATAAAGGTTTTTTTTTTTCTGAAAACTCCACAAGTCTATGTCCTCTCTCATTTCTATGACCATAATCAAAATTACCTCAGTACTTTCATCTTTCATTTGTTTACCAATTCTAGCATTAAAGTCTCCCATAACAATTTTAAAATGTTGTTTACTCTGATCAAAAGCCTTTTGTGCATTTATATAAAAATCTCCTACTACTTCATCGCTATGAAAACTTGTTGGGCATAAACCTGAATTATCTGCATTTGGTATCTGCTATTAAATTGTATAACTAATCTTGCCACCCTGTCCGATACACCACCAATCTCCACAATGTTGTTCTTCCACTTTTTATTTATAATGAATTCTACTCCACTTGTATTTTCACTTTTTAAATCAATTGTCTCTTTACCTTTTCTTTTAACTTCACAAAGTCCAATAATGTACCATTTAATATAAGACAGTTCTTCTTCTAATTCTTGCAATCTTCCTTCACTTGAAAGTTATCTATAGTTGTAAATATCTAAATAAAAAGTCATCATCAAATGGCAACCTGGATCTGCAATCAGGAGATTCTTAGCACCCTCCACCTTTGGCCGCCAACTGTTGCCTTGATTGGTGACTTTACAACCTCCTGGGAATAAGGGCCATGCTTTATTTTTTTCTGTCATAACTGTATATAACTACTGGAAAAATATCATTTACACAAACATTCATTCTGCCTTGTCAGGCAGCTGAGAAGAAAGACCATGGTGTTTATTGATCTTAAACTCAGAGGTAAAAAGCCAATAAACTTACCATGCTGTCTATTGTGTGTTGGTGAGCAGCTCATCCATCTTCATATATTATAGGAATAATCACCTAGTAATAACAGCTGCAATGACAAGAACATATGGAGTAGACATTAGGAATTTTACTGCTCGGTTTTTTTAAGGTCTCCAAGAGAAATCAAAGGTTCTCCTTTCAGTTAATAGCAAACTCCTTTCCGCAGCCACATTAGAAATAGCAATGGCTAAATCAAGCAATTCTATCACAACGAAACTTAACATTCTGCTGCCATATTTATATAATGAGAAATATATGACTGGCAAATAGTTGGTTCGTATAACTAAATATAGTCTGGCTAATATTTAGACATCTTTTATAAACAATTTAATGCACACTATTTGAAATGCCCCAATATAGCTACATTGGTAATTATTATTTGAGCTTTTTATTTTTAACAAAAAAATGTTTCCATTAAATTTTTCATAAACTTTGTTAAAAGAATGATTTTAGAAAGCAAAAGTCTTAAAAAAAAAATCTTAAAAGATAATGTATCCATTTTGTGAATAAACAAAAACACTTATAAATAGAAATAACAAATCAAAGCACAAAACTTCATTTTTGATCTTCAGACTAAAAAATGCATTTTAATGGGGAGGGGGAGACAATGTATTAAATTTCTATGAGGAATACAAATTTTGATTAAAGATAGGGTCAAATTTTCCTGAAAATTATAATTGCATAAAAAAACAATAAAAATTAATAGCAACATTCTTAATAATGGAGATTTTTTGTTTGATAGAAGGCAACAGTATTCACTTCCTGTTTGTCATTAGTACATTTTCTGTTTGATTAATTTTCTGCTAAAAACAAATGTATTGAAATAAAAGTTGAATATAAACGTTTTGTTTTGAAATAAAAGTTGAATATAAACATTACATATTTACTAAAAAAATATTTAATATTACAAAAATTCAAATAAATAAGTATATACATTATGTATAAAAGTTATGCTTATATCTTATAAAAATGGAAATAATATAAGTACACTAAATTGTGAAGAGAGACAGCCACTTGACTTGAAATGATTTTGCTCTCATTTCAATTTAACTTTTTAATGATAGATACTGTTATGTGATTATTTTAATTGAAACTAAAATCAATCAAAAACACATTTTAGTTCAAATTTTTTGCTGACAGTTTAATGCAAAAACTTCAAGTGAATGTAAACAAGCCATGAATAATTCATTTTGCGTATAATCGCACCGCCAATGCATCTACCACAGGATATGATATCCAAAGAACAATTATTATCACTTACCTTTTTTTTAGAGAAACAATGTGATTTTTTTTATTGATTGCCACAAATTTATATGGTGAATACAACAGACAATCAACTAGTCACATAAAATATAACACAAATTTCAATTATTAAATTCATTATAGAAATATGAGTTCACAGTTAACATCAATGTTATCAAAATTTTAGAGAGTAAAACATATGAGGTTAATGAAACAATATTTAATTAATTAAGTAATAAAATGATTTAATTTTATGAACAAGCCAGAATATAATTTTTAGAATACTTTTATAAGAATATCCCATGATCTAATCACTAACTTTCATAGGATTAATTGAACTTTTACATTACCCCAAACATTTAAAATTACTAAAATTAAAAAAAAATTGATACTAATATCTTTCATCAAAGTATAGCATTAAATATTATTTAATAAAATAAAAAAATAAAAAAAAATAAAAAATATTAATTATGTACTTTATATGCTTCTACTACATTTTGTTTTTATTTTAAAAAAGTATAATCATTTTAATAAATTTATTAAACAAATTATCATGAAAATTAATATTGTTACGTAGCGTAAGGTACAAAATATTAAGTAATTCAAAATGTAGATAAAATTATTTTACAAACCTGTTAATGTAGAGTACATGATTTATGACAAGGCATAATACTAAAGTTTTAGCATACTAATGTCCTAAAGCTATGACACATGTTAGCATCCACCACACTTATATATACCAGGTTCAAGTTTTGTCCTGTAAGCATAATGCCACTTTTAACAGAAAGTAAAACAAATGATGAGAAATAGACACCAGTGACAGCATGTGAAATATGAGTGCAATTTAACCTTCAGGCAACACACGGCATTACCGTATTAGTACCACAAAGATAATATAACAATGGTTATATATATTAGAGAGCAGGAATAACTCCAGCTATTTCAGGGAAGTCTATTTGGTTCCATGTGTCAATGAACCTGGACTTCAAGGCAAGAAGCTGGTCACATATTTTGATTTTAGTTAATTTTCTGGTGATATAACTATTTTCATGAAAATTGGATGCATTAAAAAGTTTTTTTGCAGCAAGCGGTCCACATCGAATAGGTAATAAAAAGTGAAAGATGGTTGGTATAGCAATAGATCTTGTATCAATATTGTCTTTAAGAGAATTGATGAGATAGTAATTATTTTTAATGTTATTAAATAGGATACTTTTTGTAGTTAATAGGCCTAGACAAGAACGGATTATGTGGTCACAAGTTTCTTCTTGCCTTCCTCTCTTATATGCCAAGAACCAACTGGTACTCATAGCATTTAAATTAATCTTGAGTGCAAAGTCCAGATATTTAGGCTCCATGGCCCAATGCTTAAAAAGAGTAATAATTTTGTAATTTGATATTCCTAATTGTGGCTGATAAGATTATATGCATCCCAAACTTATATCTGTTGTCAAAGGTGTCTTCTGAAATAACCATGTATTGCCTAACAAGGTCAATCACTGAAACAATGATATTTTTAGACTTGGGAGGTGTCTAACAGTTGGAATAACAGGAAGTATAACTTGATTATATCCAAATGTATGTATTAACATGCTAATAAAATTGAATGTTTTCTGAACAAGGATGGCTTGGATTGAGTGGAATGAGAGGCCATTTAATTTTTTGTGTTGCTGCATTGTGTTCATACTTATAGCAGCAATATTTAATCCCCAGAATAGATGAGCAGCAAGGGAATTAATCCTTTTTATAAATGTTTTTGTAATCTTCATAATGGGTTGATAGTAACTAATTTTGGTCATTATCTTCATATTGAGGAGCATTACTTTCCCATAAAGAGATAGGTAGACCTTAAATAATCTCTTTGTTAAGTAGTCCATGTATTGAATTATCTTCTTTTGTATGTCTCTTGATATTTTGGAGTGTGATTTTGATATGGCAAACCCTAGGAATTTCTGAAGGTTAGCTTTAAATTTAGTGTTCACTCTTTGTCCTGAACAAATGTTCCAGACAGCAGATTTAGAGGGATTAATAGTAATGCCATAATCAGCTAAATATTGTTCTATTATGTCATATAGCTTGGATAAGTAAATGGAAGATGGCAAAAATATAAGTACATCATCCATATAGGCAATGGTATTAATATGCTTGGCCAATCTCGGTATATAGATTCCTGGGAGCTTACTTTCAATTGCTCTTATCAGTGGATCAGTGTAGGAGATAAATAAAAGAGCACTTAGATAGTTTTGGGGGGATGGTTTGGAGCAAAGTATAATGATAGTTTGCCATTCAGTGTAACAGATATTTCTCTATTATACAAGAGATTTTTCAATAATTTGTACAATAGGTCTAGGAATCTGATGTCTAAAAAGTATATGTAGTAGAATATTTATGTTAACAGAATCAAAAGCTGCATTTATATCCAGCTGGACTGCAATGGCAGCCTGCTTCCTTTAAAACAATATAATCAATAAGAATCTTTGTTTGACCAATTGCTAGTATTGAGGAGGAGTGCTTTTTAATGTATTGAGATGATGAAATGTTATTCAAAATTCTATCCTGAATTCTATCTTTAATCACAGATTCCAATATCTTTATGATGAGAGATGACATTGAAATAGGTCAGATGTTCTGAAGACTATGGGAATATTCTTGTTTCTTGAGGAAGGGTTCTAGAGCTATAGGATATAAATGTGGAATTTTTCTTTTGTATTCTGCAAGATGGTTAACCATTTTGAAGAGGATCAGTACCATAAAGTTGTTGACATGCTGCAACAGAAAGCGTGGAATGCTATGCAATCCAGGATGAACACTGTCTGGCAATGCTTAAAGTTTAGTCTTAATCAATTCTTCAGTGATGCCATGATCTTCATGATTCACTTCATCTATCAAGCTGACATCAAGAGAATAATGTGACCTGTAGTTTTTGTCTAAAATAATTGAAGATCTCATCAATCATTGAAATACCAATGAATGAGAAGTCATCTATTTTAATCATAGTAGGTGTGGCTTGCCTTTTGCAAGCCTCCAGAGCCCATCGAAAATAACCCCTAATCCAACAATATTGTTGAGCAAAATAAACCTTGGCTCTCTTTATTGACAAATAATCCACAAAAGCTTTCTGCTTTATCCTATATTGATGCTTCATGGACTTCTTTTCCTCAATTGTATATGAAGTTGAAGAGTATGTTCTCATTATATCACCAATCTCCTCTAAATCTCTCAGAATGGTGAGAGGTCCCTTTCTGTTTAAGGTGTTGTAGGAAATCAATGACTGAAATACACCTATGAATGCAAACTAGGCTTCTTCTATAAGTCTATTCAATATATCTATTTTCCGAAAGTATATATATTTACTTCTGATGGAATGGCTTCTGTAATTGTAGATCTAGTTATCAATCTGATAGTATGATTATTTGATGAAATAACATTATTTGTGGCTTCAATTTGGATACAGAGAGCAAGATGTTCTAGCTTGGCTGAAATAAAAAAATGAATGACTGGTGAATAGAAGAAGGGGTCAATTAATGATCTATAACTTTTTGTATAAAATGAGTATGATTCTGGTGGAAGATGACATTCCCCATTCATAACAGGTCTCTCAATCTACTGCATTATAATAAGGCTAATCTGCAAACATAATTTATTTGTAAAATAAATAATAATATAAAAATATTTCTAATTTCACCATCAACCCAGTCTTTGGGACTGTGGCTTCTATGATATATTAGTTTATATGATTATTTTTTCTTGTTAAACTTCTCTTAATAATGAATTTACTTGCGATATTTTAGAGTTTGAAATAAATAATTGTTAGAAATTCTTATTATTATTTAATTCTTGTTCAGTTTTCAGTTCAAAATCTAGAGATGCGAATTTAGTGAATGGTAGACAAAAAAAAATAATGTTTCAATTGATTCAAAAGATTTCAACTATTCAAGTATCATTTTAAGATCCAATGGATACTGATAGGATTAGTATTTACTGTGTGCATGGATAAAGGGCATATGACCAAATGATAGTTCTTCTCACCAAACTTTTATTAACACTTTTAATCGTCAACTTTCTATTAAAAATATAACTTTTAGAGTGCAAAAAAATAGCAAAATGTGTTTTCTATTTTTACAAGTGCTTCTAAAAATATATACACAAACATGGGGACTAGTTTAATGTAATCAGACATATTTAGTCTTAGGTTTAAAAGCAGACAATGCTTTCACAAAAACAAGTTTACAAAAAAGCAAGCAATCAAAAAGAAAATTTTATGCTTAGTTATTGTCATCATCTTCATTTTTTTCTCCTCCTTCATCTTTTTATTATTATTAATATGGAATTATTGTATTTTAGTTACTATAAAATATATGAATTTTCAAATTCAAAAGAAAATTTTAATATAGCATGTCTTCATGTATATTGATATTATTGTTATATAACATTTCATAATTATATGTGATTAAGTCATTAATTTTAATCATTATCGTAAAATGAAACAATGTTATCTCAATATTGCAAAAACAAAAAGGAAATTCAATATAAGATTAAGAGATTGAAACCACAAGGAATCTTTAGTACAAATTTTTGGATTATGTCATGATACCTATCTTCCTTGCTTTATATCCAACATGGAAAAACTTTGACATACTTATATAGAGAATATTGATTATAAAATATTGGTTAGAGGTCTACTTTAAAGCTACTTTTTAAACAAAGTATAAAGTTAATAATAGCTCATCATGCAATCAAAAAAAAAAAAAATCAATGAAGTAATGATTTATAGTGAAAATAAAGTTTACAGATTATTAGTTGTTACAAATAGAGTTTAAATTAGTTTACAATCCAATCAAGTAGCCTTGACCAGAGTCATTCAGTACAAGCCACCCATAATGATTAATCAAAACAAATTAGTTTTTTTATGAATCTTTTAACCCACCAGATAAACAATTGCAGCTATATATCTTTTAGTATTTATAAATCAGTTAACCAGAAGATGGCAACAAGTAGAAAGATACCATCCTCATACCAAGCCAGATCAAATATTTACTTAGATAAATGTCTAAGTTTAACAAAAATAAATCAGCATCTTAATAAAGTAATAGTGAAAAAATAGTTAAAAATATTAAATAAATTGCATCAATATACTTTTACTAAAATACCCATGTTAAAAATTTTAATGCACCCTGGGTAAATCTATTAAACCATTTGGAAAACAAGATTAATTAGAAAACTAAACAATACCTATACATATATTATCATGATAAATAATATAGATTAATATAATAATAATACTATATTCAGGAAAGTTTACAATTTTTAATAAAAATATCTAAGCATTGCTTTCAACTTGGTCAGTCATTATCATAAACTTTCCTGAATAGTTTTCCATTACTATTATTATTATATTTAAATTAAGAAAAGAAAATATTTTATTAAATAGATTACTATAGATTATGATTATAAATCATCTGCTCAAAGATGGATTTGAACAACTAAATAGCAAGAATACTACTACCAAAGATTTTTTGATTAATAAGATTCAAAAATCAAGATGTTCCTTTTTTTTAATAAACCAGCCATAACTGACAAAAATTTACAGATAAATTTAACCTTTCTTTTTTAGATGATAATGATCAAGTGACACTCAAAAGGTCATGTAGCATTCTGTCACTAGAAATTACAGATTAGTCTTCAATCCAGGAATCTTTAACTTTTGAGTTATCATTCTATCATTGGGTTAACTCTCTTTAATTAATGTTAAATACACATATCTGAAAAACTTACAGTCAAAAGAATTTTTTGAATAGTTTTTTAGCATTTTCAAGCTCTCGGAGATTTTGAAAATTTAATTTTAACCTACTACATGGAATTAATCCGTTAAAAACCTACTTTGACTAGTGATTAAATTGTATTCTGGATTCTACCTGTGAAATTTAGAAAGAAGTCAATATTACACTTGATTTAAAATATAAAAAGAATTACAGTAATAAGATTACCACATATTTTTAATGAATTAAAAGAACAACAATAAATAAATAGTATAAAAACTTTTGCTATCATAAACTATTTTATCGAAATATCCCATTTCAGAGCAAGAATTACTCCAACATAACATGATTTTATAAAACAACAGTAAATGAACAGATAATTCTCACCAAGAATATCAATTAAGCATATGAGAGCATGCATGTTTTTTTTCTTTTATCTAATAATAATTAGTCAACATCGAATGGTTAGCCAGCTTGACTATGAAGTGGACACTTGAAAAAAAAAAAAACGTATTAATTGTTTTTTCAAGTTTACTTAGATCAGATTCATATTCAAGTCATATACACTAAGAGGCGGTTTATTTTACTGATTGACTTAAAAAACGTTATTGTTGATTTGTTATAAAATTGTATTTGATAATACGATACATTATCACTCAAGAATTAAATGACTACTGGAACAAACATTTTCATACTTATTTAATATACATAAATGATATTGCAAACACTTTGTTCGGCAATGTTATCACATGTGGTATATTGTATATTGAAGAATAAATATATAAAACAGAACATTTTGATTAAATATTTTATGTTTATAATCTAAATCTTGGATTTAACCGTTTTTATTTTTTTATTTTCTTGAAAGACCTGAACGTTAATTATCAAAAATATTCTTTATAAAGATTCCTGTATTTATGAAAGCATTTATGAGTCAACAAATTTTTTATTAAAAAAGTAAATAAGTTTGTTTAAAGGCAATTTTTTATTATCAAGAAATCATTTCCTTTTTTACGTGAACGTTTACAATTTCTAAAAAATCAAATTTATTTTGAGGAGGAGTTTGACAAATAATTAATGAGATTTTTTAAAACAAAAAATATAAGATGTTTTATTGCGTAATTTTATTAAAACAATCATTAGCATTCTTCATCCACCTGTTCTCTTTCAAAGTTCCTTTTCTAAGGCGGTTTCATAAATGTGGGAAGTATCTTTATGCATCCATACAAATAAAGTACATTCATCATTAAAAAATTATTTAGGCAGAAACTAAAACTTTTGTTTTGACAATAATATATAAATATTAAATAAAAATATTTTATTAATAGTTGCAAATGTCTGTATGAGTATATATGAATAAAACAAGATATAAACAGAAAGAAAAAAATATCAATCATAATTTATTTGATTCTTTCATAATTTATGATTCTGCACATGATTCCACTTTTTATTACAAGATAAAGCTTCTTCATATTTATTAGCCAGATAAAAAGAAGCAATTTTATAAATATACATATTGACAAGAACTTAATTTCTAAAATTGAGTTACCAGAGTTTTTATGAATAATTTTTACCATATAATACATGCATAATATTCTGACTAAGCAGTTCGTTACTATAGTAATTTGCAATAATATGTGATATGTTTATAATAACTAGGCCCAATAAAAATATATAAAAAAATATATCAATCTAAAATTACTAGAAGTGATACTTGAGATAATCATCTGTCCAGAATATTTCAGATAATAATAGAAATTGTAAACTAGATTTGGAGCCTAAGTCTTCTTTTCAAAAGTTTAACCCAATGATTTTAAACTGGAAAAATTTAAAGATAGAAGTCAGTTAAAAAAAAAAAAACTACTAGAAAATGTAAAGTTTTCTGATAGATAGCATTGAATATTTTTATGATTCATTTTTAATTCAGTCTGATCTATTTTCACATGAGAAAATTATTATAAATTCTGTTATGTTATCGTTTAGTATTTTAATCTCAAAAGCTTTTATTTATGAAAAATAATGTTTACATACTTATAACAGACAGAAAAAAATTATGTTTTACACATCATCAACAGTCTGGGACCATTTGTATATTGATTTATCTTCTGATAAATAATAGTATACTGATATAGCTTTTCTATTCACCTATCAGCATTGATGCAAAATGAATCTATTATTATTCCAAGTGCACCTGGGTCTCTTTTTATGTGGTAGATACATTCTGCAGAAAACCCACATGAAAAAAAAAATCACAAAAATAAACTTAACTTACCTTGAAAAATTGGGGATACATTCTGTAATTTTCAAAAATCTCATAAAACCAAAACAACAAGATAAAATTACTTTAAAATTCGCATAAAAAAAATAAGGGTATAAAGTATGACTAATTAAAAATTTCAAATATTTGAACAAAATTGATACAAGACAAATTTTTTTTACTTTTTTTATTAACTATTTAATTTTATTCAAAACAATGTTTTTATGTGTAATTTATTTTACATTTTTTCATACATATTTTAATCATTATCACTATTTGACAATATGTGGATTCATTTGTGAACTGATAAGAAATTAGATTCATCATAAGCAGGGCCGGTGCTGGGTACTAGGCGCCCGCATGCAAATTTGATTTTGGCGCCCCTGTCAATATGTATGTTTACTAAGGTGACCCGACCGTGTCCCGTGGCGTTTTAAAAAAGTCATGATTTTTAGAAAGAATGCACGATGTAATGCTATTTTTGATATCAAAAATAGCATAAAATTGATTGTTAAATTATATATTATTTCATACAAACGGTTTGTATGAAATAATATATAATTTAACACGGCAAATTTAGATGTTAGAAAAATTTGCAGAAATTTTAAAAATAATGTGTTTGTTAAAAATAGACAGAGTGATTCAAATATATATATATAATAAATTTAAAAAAAATAATGTTTGAGATTAAAATATTTAAATGTTTAAAATAATTTTCGAAAAACATTTACATATTTTAATCTCAAATATTTTTTTTTTTAAAATTTCATATTTATTATTTGCGTCACTGTCTGTTTTTAACAAACCCATTATTTTTAAAATTTTTGCTAATTTTTCTAACCTCTAAATTTATGCAAATATTAGCAAATTTAATAATAAATTTACAATTTATAAATGAAATAATTTTAAAAAAAGATAATATTACAAACATACATATTTAATTTATTATTATTAATGTACGCTATATCTATATAAACGCTCCATATAAACCAAATTTTTAATCACCCCCCCCCGGTCAATGGTGTCCCGTTTTACCAATGTTAAAATCTGGTCACTTTAATGTATACCACCTACATGTTATAAATATTAGTGTACAAAATCTTTCTAAGGGAAACAAACAAGGCAATGTAAATAAATAATTTTTAATATTAAAAAAAAAGAAAATACAGTTAAAAAAAGTAAATGCATTACAAAACATGTTATAATTATAATAATTTTATACTCCTTGACTTCATATTAATAAACCTTGATATGATTGTATTTATTTCCAGTTCTGCACAAATATCATTTTCAATAGCAATTAATGCCAAATTAACAAGCCGTTTTTGTGACATAGTTGTTCTCAAGTAAGTTTTAATTAATTTTAACTTAGAAAAAGAGCGTTCACCGCTTGCAACACTAACAGGTAATGTTAATAATATTCTTAAAGCTATTGATAAGTTTGGCATAGATAAATTATTAGAAACTATAAAATTAAGTGTTTCGAAAGGGTTTTGAGAATTTAAAAAATCCTTTTGAAAAATATCTCGAAAAGCACATAATTCGTCGAATAAATCTGTAGCATTAATATCTTTACTGTTATCAAATTTCAAAATATTTTCTAAATCTTTGCATTTTGCTTGTAACTCGCTCTTATTAATTTCTGATATTTTATATAGAAAATTGAAATTATTATAACATGCTTCGAGGAGTTCAAAGCGTTCTGTTAAAGAATTAATCGCTACATCTAAAAGTGTAAAAAACATGTTTATTTTAAATTTTTCTTCAGGTATTTGAGGTGTTTCGTCCTGATGCTCGTAATCAAATTGACGAGTTTTTTTCCGTTGTCGAACTTCTTTGGCAGTTTTAAATTCTTTCTCTCCATCAACCTCTTCGCTAAGTTCATCTGCAATTTTGAGAATGTTTTTGAAATTTGAATCTGATCGATATTCTCGTAAAAATTTATTTAGATTTGCGATCGATTCTAAAGCAAGTGAAGCATTCATATTTACATTTTGGAGCATTTTACTGACAGGATTTATTCTATTTAATATATCATGCCAAATTATTAAAGAACAAATAAATTTGTAATCCTTAAGGTTAGTGCAGAGTGATTGAGCTTCATGTTGAATTTCTCTATTAAAAGATTCGTTGTTCATTATTTCATAGAGTGCATCATAAATTTCACCCAACTGATACCGTAGAGGCCAGATTGCATCAATTCTGCTTTCCCATCGTGTTTCTGATGGTTGTTTTAGAGTTAAAGTTTTAATAAATTTTAAAAGGATTGACCACCGTTTATAAGATGATGAAAAAAAATTGTATATTTTTTGAACAATTGCAAAAAAACCAATTGTATCTACATTGACTTTGGCGGCATCGTTTATGATTAAGTTTAAAGAATGAGCAGCACATGGTACGTAAAATGCACGAGGGTTTTTGGTTAAAATCAAATTTTGAAGTCCAGCCTTTTTGCCTTTCATGTTGGCCCCATTATCATACCCTTGACCACGCATGTCTTCAATGGGAATCTTCCATTTTTCCAGTTGTTCAATTATTGTTGTACATAAACCTCGTCCAGTGGAATCTGTTATATCTATGAAACCTAAAAAGTTTTCTCTAATTTTAACCGTTCCATTATTACAAAAAATGAAGCGAATAATTATGGTCATTTGTTCAGTTTTACTTGCATCTGGTGTACAATCTAAAATAATAGAATAATATTTGGATTTCTTTATCGATAATAAAATTGTTTCCCTAATTGCTGTACTTAAAATTTCCAATAATTCATTTTGGCTATCTTTGCTCAAATAATGTACTCTATTGTTTTGATCTAGGGCCCTCTCAACATGATTTTCCATAACGGGATCAAACTTCGCAAATAATTCAATTAATTTTAAAAAATTTCCGTTATTTTTTTCGTATAATTTATCAGATGATCCGCGAAATGCTAAATTTTGACTACCAAGGAATTTGATAATTTCAATCAGCCATTCCAAAACACTCCTCCAATGTTTCTTTTCCATTTCATATAAATTTTGAGATTGACAATCAATAGTAATTTTGTTTTTTAATCTTTTCTCAAGTTCATTCCAATTCAATAAACTTTTCATGTGAGCCATACTAGTTTCATGTCTGTGTAAAGTTGTACTTAAATTTCTCCAATTATTGTATCCTTCTATGAGGCTAGATTCAGTAGATCCAAAAACTTTGCAACAAAAGCAAAACACAGAGTTCAAAATTTCGGAATAAATAAGCCATTTTCGAAAAACTACTTCTCCGTTTTCCATTTTTCTATTATAATATACATCAGAAAATTTACGGCCATGTACATCGTTCGGATATATAATATCTTTCTTTTGAACAGGCCCCATTTCTACTAAAATAACACGTAGTTTGTCATCGATTTTATTCCATTCAGCTGGATCTTCTAAATTTGTACACATTTGATATGATATTGGCACAATGACTTTGTTGTCACTTAACTGTTTCTTACTAAAATCTTGTTCAATATTTTCAACAGTTCCCTGTGATCTAGATGATGTGCACGGTTCTGGTTCTTGTTGAGTATAAGCTATTTCAGAAGCAGTTGATATTTTAAGATATTTATTAAGTGATCCACTTTGTTTTTTAATGTTTGCTATTTTTTCAGCTTGGCGTTTACGATTTTGTGCACCGGATAGTTTTTTCTTAGTTTTTGATTCCATATTACTTTTACTCATGAACGCCACTTTAAAATAATTTTCAAATGTAATAAATAAATAAATACGGACTCTAATTTATATATTTACATCATGTATCTTAATACTTAAGATTATATATCGCTAATTTAGATGTCCAACACAAATTACTTCTTGCGCCAAAATACAAAACTCTATACGCGGAGGGGAAGAAGTTGTTTAACTTGTTTACCTAAAAAAGGCAGCTAATAAATTGGAAATATTCAGCCATTGACATTAAAAATGGTCAGGTTTTAAAATAACTCAAGTGTCCAGTTTTTTACGCTTGATTGAACATTTTAGTTTTACCATTGGCAAGATTTTCTTTTGTTATCATATATTTTTCTAATTAACACAGGTGGCCTGCCAGGCCTGATTTGCGATTTCAATAGAAAATTTCCTGGGATTATAATTATTGTTTACAAGTTCTTACTAAGATTTTAAAATTTGCGATAAACATCATAAGCAAACGTATGTAATTAATTTGCAAACCTAATTAGTATGCAAAAAAAATAGACTTTTGACAATGATTAAAATATATAAAATAAAAAGTAAACTGAAAATTATATTAAGTTTACTGGAATTATACCTATAATATATATTACATACACGTTCGAATATTTATATCAAATTATTATTTAAATAAAAAATTAGAAAATGTTTTATTTTGCAATATTATAATCGTTTCTTACGATTTCAAAATTATGTACATGATCTAATATATATATACGCATATACATACATAAGTTCTAATTTATAATACTTTTAGTGTGTGTTTATTTATATATTTGCTAGCAGAAAGTTACTTATAGTTTACTATAAGCAGTACTATATATATATAAACATTACAATATGAAATTTGTAATATAATAAACTTTATGTTTAGTTTATTGTTCATGATAAATAATAGATTTGATTGTTTTATATTTTTAATATTAAGCAGAGCTTGTGTGCAGGCCTGCTTGTGTGTGTCATTTAATAAGATATAATATGACTTCATATGATTTTCAATAATCTACTCCCAATAATTTTTGTAAATAAACATTTGAGAATAATATTCTTCAAATGTGAGTATTTTTGTTAGTAGAGTTTTAATTTCTCAGGGATGGTGCCTTCTTTTTCAGATGTTAACCTCTCAGTGATGGCACCTCCTTCTGCCAGCGTCCGCATGCCCGCTTCCGCCGGCCCTGATCATAAGAGGAAACACAAACAGCAGAATTAGCACCAATTTCAGTCTTGTGCTGTCTTAATGGTTTTCTGGTGACAATATAATTAGTGATTAAACTTTGAGTTGATGATTTTATTAATTGTTTAGCAAGCTCATGATATCTAGACATACAACTATTTAGCACTTGTTGGGATTTAAGAATTCATTCATAATTCATGTCATTAACAAGAAAATGATTTTCCAATTGATTAGAAAGTTGAAGACTTTCTCGAATCATTTTTGCTGTGAAACAAACAGGTTCCACTTCTGTTTCATTATCTTCTTTTAAATCTTTTACAGTATCTAAATTTATTGCTGAACCTTTTCCAACAGGCATTTAAAGTATGTAAAATTCAATGCGTGTATATAAAATGGGAAAATCCTGATTTTATATGAAATATGTACTTGCTTATCACATAAAAGAAAACCGCATAAAAAAATATTAGGAAGAAACATGAATCACATAGCTTCAAAATCGCACTTAAAAAATCCACATAAAAAGAGACCTAGGTGTATTATGAATTAATTATTTATTTTTTATTTCCATTGTGAGCTGGTATTTTTCTGGCAGCTGATATTCATACATATATACACATATATTATTAAAACAGTGCATATATTATTTTGTAATAAAACTTATATTTTTTATATTAAAAATAAATAATAAAACTTACTTTTTGAAAAGGAATTTTAAAAGTTTTGAAATCAATTAAATCAAGAAAAAAAAAGGAAAACAAAGCATAAGATCTTGCAAGATTTTTTTAATAAAAGTTTGTCTTTTATTTTATTTCTAATTCTTAAAAATTCTTAAAGATAAAAGGGGAAAGAAAGTACAGTATAGAATGTTTCTGCAATTAGCTCTATTGTGTTTCTTCAGGATTATAAGTAACATTGAAAAAAAAACTATCAATTAAGGGATTGTCTTTTGTTTATTAATTAATTGGAATTTTGCCAAAGTGAGTGACTGATCTATTCGTTTTGATTCAGCTCAGACTCTGTGACAATTTACAATCTGCAAAGTTAGAATATATTGAGTGGCTAGAGATTTCAGAACTTTCGCCTTTGGGGAACCTCTCTTTCTGTAACCACCTGGAACTGCCTTTGAAAATGCCAACCTTGTATAGGATGTGCAGAGCTAGCTGAGGAAATTGGATAAACCTGAAAATATAGGACAAACCATGACAAGCATAAGGATGAAAGACCTCGTACAAGACCATCACTGACTGATCAGGGTAGGTATAAACTGTTACTGAGTGAACTTTGATTTCAGTTTGCAAAATATATATATATATATATATATATTTTAGGTATATATATATATATATATATATATATATATATATATATTAAGTATCTTAAATGTTTCACCAATAGAGTGCAGGATTATTGCTGGGAATTTTATTATATTATGTTACATTAATTAAAATAAAATGGAGAAAAGTTAAACTCATATATTCTTTAAATATTTTTTTTTCTTTTGTGCACTTTATAATAATTCATGTCTGACTCAGATTAGATTTTTCCTAATAATGTTAACTACTCGATCTTGAAGGATAAATAGAAATGGGAAGGATTTAGGGCAGTTGTATGTTCGACAATGAGCAACACTTGAATCTTATGTCAGAACATGGTACAGGAAAATGGATGCCTTGATGGCTGTAAGCAAACAACAGACACTTATGCCACCCATTGAGATTAAAATAAATTGTTTAACATTAGACAGAGGGATCTGAATGTTGCCATTCCGCACACTCTTATTTGTAAGTCACCCTTGTGTTTCACTTTTAATTGGTCAGTGTTTCCATAATTATTTGGGACAGCTGTTGTATATAGAATAAGTGATGGTGCATGTTCCCTCGAGAAAAGAATATTAGGTAAATAATTTGTACCATATTTTTTAAAAAAAATGTTAATGTGGGCATTTAAAATTAAGTTTGTATTTGTTCTTTATAGAAGATTCAAGTCAGTTTTAAATGCTATAGGAAAAGAGAATGTCTTTAAATTGAAAGTGAATATAATAAAATTTCTTAAATGTCATATTTGAGTGTCTCTGTTAAATTTACTTTATTAATTTAATTTAGTGTCTATTTAGTTGAAATAAATTCGCTCAAGATTTTCTTTTAAAAATATATTTGGTGATTGCCATTGTAAATAAATAAACAACTGTGATTGTGGAAACTTTTGCATTCTGGTTCCAAGTTAAAAATGTTTGGTGGCACCCTTGAATGGCCACCGAATTTTTGTAATCTTAGATAATTTATAGATAATGTCAAAATGTCATGGCACAGAGAAAAAAGATAAGAAAATGGCATTTCAATATGTAGGGCATGTTAACTAAATAAATGGCCTGGGATCAGGATAAAAGGGGGTAAGGCAGGTTTGTGTGGATAAAGTGGGGAGTTGGTGTCTCAGTAGGGGAGAGTTTTGAGTTCGAAACAATTTTAAAAAGGAAAAAAGAGAAATAAAATGAGTGAAGATGAAAGTACTGTAGAAAGCCTGGTGGTGATGTTTAAAAACCGAGAGCGGTGTCAGTTCAAAGAAATACTAAAATCTATCACTGATATAAAAGAGATAGTAATCAGAGATAGAGAAGAAATTAAGGAAATGAAAGTGATGATACAAGACCTCAGAAAAGACGTAAATGAATTAAAAAAAAATGAAGAAAAGAGAAGTGGTGAGAAAAAATTTGAAGGGATCTAGTAAGAGCAGGTTCCAAAGTTAATAAGGTTATGTAATAAAAGATAGAAAGTGTAGGGAAAAAACAGTTCATAGGGAAAATAGAATTGAGTCCAAAAAGAAAAAGGAACACTATAATAGACTTGAATAAAAATATAATGGAAAGAATGCTTAACGAAGCAGAGGAAGCTAATTATGAAAGGATAGCATTAGCAAAATTTATCCAAATAAAAGTATTTAAAGGTGATGGGGAAGAAAACTCATTTGATTATTTGGATAGTTTAAATGATTTTTTTATTTCCTTAAGTCAAATGAAAAGAAGGTTATTATAGCAATGAGCTATTTAAGTGGTCTTGCTTGAGAATGGTGGAAAGCAGTGACCTATAATTGTCAAACATTCCAAAAACCCAGAATGATGATTCTGAGGGGTTTCTGGAGCATGATAAAACAAAAAGCTATACACATGAAAATATCATGAGAAAAATATAGAGTGGATAGAAATGAAACTTATAGCCATTTTTTTCAATGACAGGCAGTGAAATTAAGAGTGCTGGAGACTTATCCGATATATCAATTCCAGATTGTAAGATATAACCTTCCAATAGGGGTTCAATGTAACTTGGCTAAAAACCGCCATTTGTCAATAGAGGAAGCACTAGAAATATTAGTAGATATGGAATATAGCAATCCAGAAGAAGGGGAAGATTCTAAAATTTGGTGGGGAAATTGTAATGAACCCACAGGGAAGAGTAACTATAATTTCAAGAAAGAATGGGAAAAGACCCCACCATGTGATTAAAAGTTGTTTTTTTTTTTTTGTTTCAGGAAAGGGTGCAATGAGCTGGTATCTTTCTGTCAACTCATATTCATATATATATATATATATTATTATTATTATTAAAATCATGTATATATTATTTTATAATAAAACATATTTTTTATACTAAAAATAAATAATAAAACTTACTTTTTGAAATGAAATTTTAAAAGTTTTGAAATCAATTAAATTGAAAAAAGAAAAAGAAAAACAAAACATAAGATGTTGCAAGTTTTTTTTTTTTTTATTATAAAAGTTTGTCTTTTATTTTATTTCTAATTCTTAGAAATTCTTAAAGATAAAAGGGAAAAGAAAGTGCAGTATAGAATTTTTTTGCAATTAACTCTATTGTTGAAACCTTGATAGTGTAGGTATTTTTGTATTATCTATTATGCTCATCAGTTTGGAATGTTTCCTCAGGATTAGAAGTAACATTGAACAAAGCACTATAAATTACGGGATTCTCTTTTGGTTATTAATAAAATTTTGTCGAAGTGAGTGACTGGTCTGTTGTTTTATTCAGCTTGGACTCTGTGACAATTTAAAACCTGCAAAGTAAAAAAAAAAGTGGAGAGAATATGTTGAGTCGCTAGAGATTTCAAAACTTTCCCTTTTGGAGAACCTCTCTTTCTGTTACCACCTGGAACTGCCATTGGAAATGCCAGCCTTGCATAAAATGTGTAGCACTAGCTGAGGAAATTGGATTAACCTGGAAATCTAGGACAAACCACAACAAGCATAAGAATGAAAGACTTCTCCCACAGGACCATCACTCATTGATCAGGGTAGCTATAAACTGTTACTGAGTGAACTTTGATTTCAGTTTGCATAATAGAAATATATATATATACTATTAAGTGTTTTAAATGTTTCAACAATAGAGTACAGGATTATTGCTGGGAATTTTATTATATTATGTTAAATTAGTTAATATAAAAGGGAGAGGGGGTTAAACTCATATATTCTTTAAATATGTTTTTTTAGATTTTGTGCATTTTATTATAATTCATGTGTGAATCAAATTAGTTTTTTCATAATAATGTTAATTGCTCAATCTTGAAAGACTAGAGAAGGGAAGGATTTAGCGCAGTTGTATGTTCGACAATAAGCAATATTTGAACCTTATGTCAGAACATGGTGCAGGAAAATGGATGCCCTGATGGCTGTAAGCAAGTGATGGACACTTATGCCTCCTTTTAACATTAGAAAAAGGGGGTCTGAGTGTTGCCATTTGGCACACTCATATTAGTAAGTCACCATTGTGTTTCATTTCTACTTGATCAGGGTTTTCATAATTATTTGGGATTGCTGTCATATGTAGGATAAGTGATGGCGCATGTTTCCTCGAAAAAAGAATATTAGTTAAATAATTTGTACCATATTTTTAAAAAAATGTTAACGTTTGTGTTTAAACTTAAGTTTGTATTTGTTCTTTATAGAAAGGATTTGAGTCCGTTTTGAATGCTATAGAAAAAGAGAATGTCTTTAAATTGAAAGTGAATATAATAAAATCTATTAAATGTCATATTTGAGTGTCTCTGTTTAATCTAGTTTAGTGATTTAATTCAGTGTCCATTTACTTAAAATAAATTTACGCAAGATTATCTTTTAAAAATATATTTGGTGATTGCTGTTCGTAAATAAATAAGCGACTGTGATTGTGGAAACTTTCGCAATCTGGTTCCAAGCTAAAAATGCTTGGTGACGCCCTTGAACGGCTTTCGTATTTTTGTAACCTTAGAGGATTTGCAGAAAATGCCAAAATGTTGTGGCACAATTGTGAAAAAAGATATAGAGTTTTTAATTAAAAAGATTTATAACTTTTTATTCACTTCACAAATATCTTAAAACTAAATTTTATCTGCATTTATATTCTGGGAAAATTGAAATAAACTATTTTATTATTTTCATATTTTAGTAAAGATTGATTTTGAAAGAAATAAAAGAGATGGTGAAGATGCAATTCGCTTAAAATTACAATTCTGATTATTCAAAGAGAATGAAAGTAAATACATAAGATGTCATATATATTCTATTTTATTACCAATTGAATACAATGGTTAAAGCTATAAAATATCTCAAAAATTCTGAACACTATAAAATGAGAGCGTGAACAATCCATGTAATCCAATATATTAAAGAAGTTTTTCATGAAAAAAAAACAACCAAAAAAGATAAATTGACTGAAGCTGAAGATGCTTGCATGTAACAACATGTTCAGCACTGTTATTTATGTCTGTACATGGAATATTACTATAAATTATCAATAAATTTTTCCCAGATTCAAATAGTGCATTAAAAACATTATATGGACACAGAGACAAAAGTCTCCATATAGTAGTGCCACTTAGTGCAAGCCAAAATAATCAATGGATGCAGGAATGTTTGTGCATAAAATCCCTATCTAGTGCTTACTCATCCACTATCCCCAGACTAGTTTCTAGCTTGTTGTTTTCATCAGTGAGGAGCTTTGGATTTGAGAGCACTGCACCTAGATCTTAGAATATAATGAAACCCTCCAGAAACCATCTTTTACTTTATTAGTTAACTATAAAACCTTGAATCCAAAATGAAAACACAATAATATTTTCAATTTGAGCTCATTAGCTTGTATAGTTGTATAGATCTGAACTCAGTTCAGCATCCATACTTTTTGGTGACTTTGGTTCTTTCATAATCACAATCACCATAATCCTCTTGGGCAAGATTGGTATTAAACCACTAAACATCACATGTTCACCTTTCTTTATGCTTTCACAAGCTGTTTACACAGAAACAAAACTCTCTGTACAGTAGAGAAATTCAGTGCAAACCAGAGTAATTGATGGATGCATGAAGGCTTTTGCATAAAATTCCTACCTAGTGCCTACTCATCCAAAGCTCCTCATTGACAAAAACCACAAGCTAGAAACTAGTCTGGAGATATTGGATGCATAGGCATGAGATAGGGATTTTTTGCACAAACCATCCTGCATCCATTGATTACTCTGGCTTGCACTGAGTGGCACTACTGTATGGCCAGTCTTGCCTCTGTAAAAACAGCTTGGGTAAGCATAAAGAATGTTGATTGTATAATAATACCAATGTTGCTCAATAGGATTATGGTAACTGTGGTCACTAAAGAACATAAGACACCAAAAATCATGGATGCTGAACTGAGTTCAGATCTATACAACTATACAAGCTAATGAGCTTGAATTGAAAACATAATTGTGTTTTCATTTTGGACCCAAAGCTTTATAGTTAGCTAATAAGGTAAAATGTGGCTGCTGGGGGATTGCATTAGATCCTATGATCTAAATGCAGTGCTCTCAAATCCAAAGCTCCTTACTGAAGCTACTCTGGGGATATTAGATGGGCAAGTCAGAAGATAGGGATTTTATGCACAAACCTTCCTATATCCATTGATTATTCATGCTTAAACTGAGTGATGCTACTGTATGGATATTTTTGCTTTCATTTAAACAGCTTGTGTAAGCATAAAAAATAGTGATCGTGTGATGTTTAGTGGTTAAATATTATATGGATATACTAAATGCAAAGTAATTGTAACAAAAAAATTATTAAAGAAAAGCCTTCTGAATGAATTGCATCTAAACTTTCTGCTACTGGCTTCCTCAGTGAGGTGAGGTGCTAGGATATTCAAGCATTTATTGAAGATGTGCAAAATAAAGCATTAGACTTCTATGACAACTACTATGAAACTCCAATGCAACAAAAGCATTTTAAAAAACAACAACTTATATATTCAGCATCTAATATGGCTGAAATTAAAAAAATTGAAGTAACATTTTAGAATTTAAAGACTCTTATTTTAATTTCTCCAATTATCACTTCACATGTAATATTGCAATTATGCTCTGTTGGTATAGATATTGAAACATGAGTTATGAAACTATATACACCTGGGTCTCATTTTATGCAGATTAATGCATTTTTGAAGTTATGCAATTTATGTTTCTTCTTAATATCTTTCATAGTTCACTATATTTATTAGATATCAAGAAATTTAAATTATTAATAACTTATTTTGACTTGAAAACTTTTTTTTTCTCAAAAATATAACGTTATATTAGCAGCTAACATGAATATGGCCTGAAACTGTATTTAGAATATTAGCTTCTATATCAATAATCTACTTATACTAATGAGTAAATAATAATAATAGATTTGTATTTACATATAAAAATATCGCAATAAATATTCAAAAATTTTAAACTTTTAAAACATATTTTGTTAATTATAACAGAAATAAATAATTTTTTAGATTTTTAAAATAAATAATAATGAAGATTTTATTGATTTTATAAACTGAAAATAATCTTTCTAATGATCTCATTTTTAAAATATAGAAACAAAAAAACTATTCACACAGCTCATGACTGAAAGTGGCGCTAGTTGTATGTCACATGATGAATCTGATTTCTTAACATTTCACAAACGAACATGAACACATATTGTCAAATAGCCAAATAACTGCTAATGATTAAAATATATATGAAAAAATGTAAAATTAAATACTATAGTTAATAAAAAAAGTTTGTCTTGTATTATTTTTTTTCAAATATTTGCAATTTTTTATTAGTCATACTTTATTCCTTATTTTTTTAATGCAAATTTTAAAGTAATTTTTCCTTCTTGCTTTGCTTTTATGCCATTTTTGAAAATTACAACCCCTATCCCCATTTTTCAAGGTAAGTTAAGTCTATTTATGTGTGATTTCTTTTGTGCGCGTTTTCTGAGGAACCTATCTACCGCATAAAACGAGACCCAGGTGTAATACATTTTGTTTTGTTTTTCAAAAAATATAATGCTTTTAAAGAGCTTTTATGAATTCATAAATTTAGAGTGCAGAGTATTTTATTTCATTTTCCCACCAGGTGATCTTTTTTTATTCTATGTGATCATGATTTGTAGAAAAAAATAGCTTGCCTCAAATTATATTTCTTAATTTTTTTTAAAAAAGACAATTTATTTTTGATAGTTCTTACAATGAAAATACAATATTTGTCATTATATTTTTAAAATGTTCTATAACAAAATTCATTGGATTAGAAGAAAATAAATTTTTAGCAGTTTAAGTATTTGAAATAGTGAAGATGTGAATTAAAATAAATGCATCAAATTTTTTTAGGATATAAACATAGAGGAATTTTAAAAAACTCAAATATTTTGTCAATATGCCATTGATTATAGCTAATATTAGTTTGATTTTGTTTTAAGCAATCCAT
The DNA here is from genome assembly GCA_028023455.1 of Epiperipatus broadwayi. Taxonomy (NCBI): domain Eukaryota; kingdom Metazoa; phylum Onychophora; class Udeonychophora; order Euonychophora; family Peripatidae; genus Epiperipatus; species Epiperipatus broadwayi. The sequence continues at coordinate 5,827,054 of JAQFVV010000048.1, read as the reverse complement.
TTTAGGCAACGAAAATATTTATCAAATGAATTTTTTTTTTTTTCAAATTAAAAAAAAAAAAAAACTAAAATAATCTCATTTGATAAATTTCATGAGAGAACTAGAACTTTTTTTTCTTGAAATGTATAAAACAATATTATTAAAAAGAGAGATGACATCATGAAATGAATAAAAAAAATTTTTTATACAGAATTATATAAAAACAAAAAATAAAAAAAATGGTAAAAAACTCCATGTGAGTGTATGTTTAAAATTAAAAAATCAGATATATTAATCTTTAACTGAGGTTTAAAGTTTATATCTGTGCTAGAAATAATATCAAAATGATTAGTAATAATCATTATTATATTTATCTGAGATAGATGGTGTCAAAATTGTGGATGGAATAAGTTTAATACTTGTAAATCAAAATGTAACTATTTACTAGAGATAAATACTCTTTGTGTGTGTATATATATATGGTAGATAGTGATCTGGGCCAAGTGGTGAGTGCTGGTTCAGCATGAAATGAATCTTGGGGATCATTTGTCTTTTATTGTATATTTGAATTTAAAAAGAATGGGGAAGTATGGAGGTTGTTTAATATATCTATAAAGAATTAAAAAAACTAAGTATTTATTACAGATATTACATGTTCTGAATTGGCCAGCAATTTAAATAAAGAAAAAGATCCAGATTATAATGGAATTATAATTGTTATCTTAAAAAAAGCAAATGAAAAAATAGAATTGTTGGCAAAGTTATACAACAACTGTCCAAATGATAAAGAGGTACCAAATGATTGCAAGAATGCAATAGTAATATTGATATTTAAGAAAAGTGATGAAAAATATATTAGAAATTATAAACTCATCAGTCTTCTACCTGTTCTATACAAAATCTTTATCAAGAAAATTACAATTTATCTACAGCAAATTTTTTGGATTCCAACCAATGAAAGACAAGCTGAATTTAAAAATGGGGGTATGAATATGAATTTCCATTAAGCTTTGGATCTGTATAATAAGAAAAGGCATTCAATTATATAAGCATTCTTGCAGTGATTAAAGCATTATTGTCATTATGTTTTGGATCTAATGATTAAGAAAAGATATTCAATTATGTAAACATTTCAACAGTGATTGAAGCATTAGGTAATCTAGATATAGACCCTAGATATAAAGCATTAGGTAATCTAGATATAGACCCTAGATATAGTCATATAACTAAAAAAATATTTATTAAAATGTTATAGCTTTGATTAGATTACATGATGGTACTAAGATTAACATCAAGAAAGGAGTAAGTTAAGGTGTTTCCATACCTTAAAAACTTTTTGCAGCAGTTTATAATGATTATTTTATGGATTAAAATGGGAAACAAGGCAGTTAAAATAAATGAAGATTAAATAAGTCAGCTAGATTTTGAAGATGATGTGGTTATATTTTCAAATAATCATTCAGAGTTTCATGAAATATTGCAAGAAAATCTAAAATTTATGTATGCAGCCTTTAAAAAATTTCTATATCAAAATTAATCTCAAGAAAAATGCTTTAACAACTAAAGAAATAACTTTTTAAAAACATTTGCATCCTTCCAAAGTTAAAATCATACAAGAATTTGTTGTATCCAAAGAACAGGAAACAATTGTAATCTTTTCTTAGGATGTGTAATTTTTACCATTATTTTTACAAGCATTTTGTCTATGACACTGATTATTTGTCACAATTATCAAGGAAAGATCAGAAATGGAAATTCTCCAGAAATTAAGATTTAGGATTTCAAAATTTTAAGATGAATTTTATTAGTAAAATAATTTTCATGTATTATAATTTTAATCAGACATTCTTTGTATAGATGGGTAGTAATGGTTATGAGTTGGGAAAAGTTATTTTTCAAATAAATTTCAAATGGCAGCATCCTGGTTTTAGATGCTGAACTTCATTATTCTACTACTCATAAAGAAGATTTTACTATCATGTGGGCCTTCTAAAAACATAGGCAACTGTCATTGGCATCACAGGTCATTATTGTGATAAGTCACAAAAACTTTTTTTTTAAACATAGTTACTTTAATAATGAAAGATCAAAGAGCTGATGGAAACTATTTTTACTTATTGACTTATACTATTCAATATCATATTGACATAAATAATGCTGGTGCAGATCTTCTCAACAGAAAAATCAAAAAATGAAGTTCCTGTCATGATTAATTTAAATATTAAGTCTGTGACTTAAATTGTAGATAATGCAATAAAAAAAATTCTACAAAATATATTTGAATTGAAATTACAAGATCTTATATTATAAACTATAATATTATATTTATTGGAAGAGCTTAACCCTGAGTATGAATCTTATTAAAAAACTATGAAGGTATAACGTTATTACCAATTATCAGATAATTTTATTATGTTTAAAAGATTTGAAAATTGCACTCATGAAGATTAGTTGTTTCTACCATGTTATGAAAAAAATCCAGTATGTACATATGCAAAAAAATAGTATTTATTATTAATCCTGCATTTGGAAATACTTGATTGATGAGAAGAAATAAAGCCACGGAACCTTCTTAAACAATATTAACAAAATTCTTATCTAAGCTTACATTATTGATCACAATCAATCAATTTTCATCAACATATCTTGTCTTTGATGTTGATCTGATTGGTCAGTTGAACAACTTTGCTTACTGCTTAATTATATAATATTTTTCAATCACTGAAAAAAATTCAATTATATTTTTAAAAAATATTTTTGGATTGGTTTAATAACTGCACTACAACTGAGAGCAATATTTATTGCTATAATGGTTATATAGGGAGTTACATTAATTCAATAATGTAATACATATAAGTTATGATGAGAAAACTTATTAATTTGAAAAATGATTTTGTGACATTAGGATATAATTTTATAACTTAATCTATGTAGCAAATATAGACACAAATGATTGGTATAATTAGTAAAACAGATTAAGAAAACCATGATAATTTCAAACATGATAATAATTATAATTAATAATTTTATGATAATAGTAATTTAATATTGCTATTTAATAGTGAAGATTAATTTGGATATACATTAAACAAGTTACAAGAGATTATAAAACTGAAGATGGAGGTCTGAAACCCACAATGATATTGGTAGTGATATCAATTTCCATGCAGGAACAAAAGTACTTGCAAGAATATGGACCTGGTCTCAAAATTTTATTTAGTTCATTAAAAATAAGACTGAAATTTTTGTGGATAATAGATTGAAACAAAAGCAACATCTCAGAAAAAGAATGAAAATAATATAAATGATGATTCTTGTTTTAGGGAAAAGATTTCTTTTAATATTATTTATAAGATTTTTCAAAGATTTATTCTGTTATTAAATAAATCATATCGTTTAGCATATGTTTCATAAAGAAGTCAATATTTTTTCTAAAGATCATCAGCATTTAGCTATATATTTTATCTTCAAAAACTATTACTTCTCTTTATTAATCCTATCATCTCAGAAATCTTTGCAAAAAGTCATTTTGATATTTCTAGTTTCAATTGTCACAAATTTCTTGCCTGCATATGTCATTCTGTTTAGCAATATATCAGTTACATGCAGTCATTCCCTTTATGAAGCATATTAACCTATTTTCCATATTTCTGACTGAATATATATGAACAATTTCTTGACATCTTCATCTTATCCTTAGTCTTATGAAATAATGCAAATATAGAAACATCTTTTATTTGTATATCATTTTGACTTATTTTATTTTTCTCATTTTTGTTTTGTTTTAATATATATATCTTATCTTTTCAATATCATTAGTAATTGCTTATTATTCAGATTAAATAATCAATCAATTTTTGTAGCATTTGATAGTCAAACATTTAATTAAACTTTTTAAACATTAAATCAATTTAATTTTATCTGTAAATCTTCTATTATATATCTTTTGCAAAAAACTTGTATTTGCTTCTTCTTTTTACAAATAGCTATTATATTTTTAATGTTTAATGTTTTTTTTCTGCATTAACTTTTTTTCCACCCTGCCTCCATCAATATATTTTTATATCTTTGCAATTTTTTAAATTCATTTTCAAAATTTTTTTTCTATATCATTCTGGAATTTAACTACAGGATCATCTCATTAACATAATATTAAGTTTCTGCTTTGCAAACTTTGAAAAAAAGGTATATTCTGATTAAAATTAAGTCATACTGTCCTGTGGAGTTTGATGCAACTGTAGGTGGCAGACCTGGAATTCAAGGTCATGATTTGTGGCCCAGATCTGTCATTTTTGGTGCTCAATTTTCTTATGAATTCTTAAAAATAAATCATTTGATTCTTTTATAATGTCACATTTATTCTTAATAGGATTTTCTTATCCAGTATAAAGTACATGACTTTAACAAATACAAGCTTATGAATTAGATCTTATAAGTATACATTGGTTTTATTTTTCTAAATTTATTCTTAATTACTATTTAAATATATACTAATATTTAACTTTCTAGGCACTGTTAAATATAAAAAAGTAAGGACAGAGTAGAAAGTTTAATAACAATGAAAATAAAGTAGCTATAGTTGCAAACCAAGTTTAGTGCTGGTTTTATTTATATAATTTTAAAATGTTAGTAATATCACAATTTATTCATTAATCTATATACTTCAACTTCAACTCCATTACTTTCTTGAAACATATGAATAAAGATATCTAAAAAAAAACAAAACCAAATGATCTTACCCCCTCTCCCAATGTATTTAAAACTAAGTTGTAGTCTTCAGTTGTCCCAGATCACAATATTTTACACCTCTTTTCATCATTTTTTCAGTATTTATTAAGGCAAATTGTTACAATTTGATAATCATTAATGTACATATCTGAGATGGATGGTGATAAAGTTGTGAGTGCAGAAAGTTTAACACTTGAAAGTCAAAGGGGTAATGTAGTGTATCAGTGTATATATACATTCTTTTATTATTTTTCTTTATAATTTTTAAAGTTTCAAAAATTGTCAGCATCAAATAAAATTGTAAAATCTCAGAATGTGATTTAGCATAATAGATACTTGAATAAATATTTGTATAAATATCTTTCATACTTCCAAGAAAGATAGTTAACATCTTTCTTATATAATTGAAATCCTGCTAATTTTTAAATAACTGTCAATGACAATGTGCACCAGCAGAAGAGGAAGATCTCTGAAACTAAAAGAAATAGTAAATTCTTGCTTTACAATTTTTTTTTCCAAAAATTGACAATTACATACGTATGGAATAACGTTTCATATTTTTAAGTAAGAAGGCGACATCATAGTGATTTAAGTTACAATAGGTTTTCTTTTAAAAAAGCAAAACAAAACAACTACTAATTTGTAGCTTAAAGTTACATAAAACGTAAATCCAGGCCTATATCAGATAATAAATAAAGGCTAAATGATACAGAAGTTCTAATAATAATTTTTTAGTTCTAATTATTCTTGCTATAATTTTCTACTGCTTGCAGTCATATCATATCAATTTGTAAAATAACGCAACTTGGATTGTCTTCTTTGATTACCTCTGGGTATGTTATATTTTGAATTTATTTAATTATCAACATTTTAAAATCAGATCTAAACATGTATTTTAATTAATTTTTTTATTATCTAATTTCTATTTAATAAAAATATAATTTATTCAGCATTGTAATTGTGAAATTAAAATAAAGACTTCTAAATTGACACAAAACTAATTTTAATTTAATAAAATAAACAAGAACAATAATCTAAACTTAATTAATTTTGAACTTTTCTAGGTCTGGTTTTATTTTAATTAAAATTACATAAAATATATATATGTAAAGAAAATAATAAAATACTTATAACCATAACCTGTCCTCCAAAGATCTATTTAGTATTTATTTTTGAAATGTAATTTCTGCTCATATAAAAATAATTCATGACTACAATTAAATGACAATCAAATTATAATAATAATAGTAATAATAATTATTAAATGATTTTAACTATAGCTTTAATATATATATAACTAAACTGTTGAATCTGTGCTATTCTAAAAAAAAAAAAAAGAAATAAAATAAAAATTATAAAGAATAAAAGAAGATAAAAATATTTATCTTGTAAAGGATGTTATATAACTTTATACAGTAATATTTTATATATTTAATTTACTATAAGTATAAAATAAATAATATTTTATAATTTGCATAACTAGTATAAAAATATCACTCTAATATAAATGTAAGCTTAAGGTCTTAAAAGTTCTTATTTAATTATGCAGACTTTAAAAGAAATATAAATAGAACTAATAGTGTAATTATGAGCATTAAAGTCAGTTGTTTAATAATCAATTAATGAATAATAAGTTAATTAAAATCTCTGTTTAGCAAATTTAAAGAATATAAACTATCTCCTGGTAAAGTTTGGTAAAGTTTATTAATGTGGTTTAATAATATTAAATAGGTGTAAGAAAGCTAAGTTAGTTAATTTTAAAATAAGTTTACTTTGGATAAATACAATTTCTGGTATACATGTGTGTGCATTAAGAATGTATATGCGTGTGTGTTTTTTATTTTCTTGGTTTTAATTGCCAAGATATTTAATTTTAACCATTAAATATTTAAAAAAAATAATATTTTATTAAAATAATCAATTAACCTATTCACAGAGTTCCCCGGTCTTAGTCGAGCCGGCTTCAAGTCGCTTGAATTCCGTCATTTGTAACACTATCGTTAAGATTTTACGCTCTTTTTAAAGATTAAAAAAAGTTCTGTAAGATGCTGCCCTCTTCTGAATTATTTTACAAGTAAAAAATCAATAATATTTAAATTTTAAGTTAACAACAAAAGAGGGCAGTCTGTTCTTGATGCTGATTGGCTGTTAACCATCAAGGACAAAGAAAAACGCTTACTACAATTTTTTTGTTTCATTTCAAAAGTGATAAATGAATGTTTTAGACCATTTTAAAAGTATTTTTTGACATATTATAAATTATTTTGATAAAATATGCTTAATATAAAATTATTATAGAAAAATAGTTAAGATTTTAGTAATAATTATTTACTTTTCCGCAACATAAAATTGAAAAAGAAATCACTAAAGTCAGCAACACTTTTTAGTGGGTTACTAACATGCGTTTTAGATTTACCACTATTGAATATTTTTATAATTATAAATAAAAAATTATTTTTGAAAAACCTTTCATTCACTTTCATAACATGATAGATTATTAATATACTTTTTACAAACTAATCTAAAGTAAATATAATATTAAAAGATGAATATATTTTTATGGTTGAGTTTGTGAATTAACCAATTAAAAGTTTAGAGTTTTACCTCACTCGATCAATAAAATTAATTACCCGTTAAAAGGTTAAGGGTTAAAAAAAGTTAACTTTGAATTTCTAATAAAGTTAAAAGAAAAAGAGTATTCTTTTTATTTATTAAATCTTTTAAGTAATAAAAGTTAACCTTTTCTTCAACTTTGGTCATTACCAATCACGTGAGTTTTAAAATTATATAATGTACTAATTAGTTTCACATTATAATTAAAATATTTTATAAAAGAGGTCATCAATGTTTGTAGATGTTGAAACAGTATTATTTAGCCATCATCCCATTTCTCCTACTATGTTCCATAGTAGTATCTTTTTCCCAGTTCAAACCCATCCCAGTCCATGTATATAAGCTTGTAGTAATTTATTTTATATGTAATGTGTATATTTATGTGTATGTGCATGTACTTGTATATGTGTGCACATCCAATAGCCATATTAACTTTCTTATGCATATTATGTATATGCATTTATAAATTTAAAATTAATAAAATTGTATAAATTAATTAAGGTGTATGAACATTGTTATATGTATGTAATTACCTACATATATATGCAAAAGAAGCCATAATGCAATAAATTTAAAAGCATTACAATTCGTCCAAATTATATAAAGTTAAATTATTATCAGTTAAAAACTCTTTATTTAAAGACCATCATATATAAATTTCAATTTCTGTGGTAGTCCCATATGCATATATAATAAAATGTTTATGAACTTAAACTCTTTAAAAAAAAGAAGTTAACTCTTTTTATAAAAAGTTGTAATTTCTTAGAAAACCATCTGTAAGCAATTAATCAAACTGGGAATCAAAATTTTAATGTCTTTTAAAACTAAAAACTAAAAACAAGGAGTGACCTATTTGGCCATTATTGTTTTAGCCAAGAAATGACCAAAGGTTTTATTTTTATGCATTTTAAATTACGTATAAAAACTTTGTAAAAGTTGTAAACAGGACACTCGAATTACCAATTTTTTGGTATAAATAACTTTAAATTTTCAGTAGGGGGTGTTTACTTTGGTTCAATTTTTCACTTTTTATATTTGATGAGTTTTTGCTGCCAGTCATCTATGGCTGACTGGAAAATGGAATTTGCTGGTTGAGGACCTACCCTTGCTAGCTCTCTTTTTGAGAGGTTGGTCTGTGGAAATGGAAGAATGGGGAAATACTGGTTAAACTGACAACAAACATCAGGAACAGATCAGCCCTGCCAAGAATGATGGTGATCAGCTCCAGAAGCCTCAACAAAGAAGATGCAGTAACAATTTTTTCTGCAGAGCTCTGTAAAATAATTCTAATAAATTCTCTAAAAGTTAAGCTAGCTTCTAATTTATAAAGTGCACAAACTTCTAAACTATAATGTTGTAATAATTAAACTGATTTAATCTGTAAAATATGATTTAAAATTCTGTTAAAATTAATATCTGTAAACTTGCCTATTTCTTTTTAAAATCTAAATGCTTGTTAATAATAACTTATTCAGTTATTATTCTATCTTTATAATCTGTGGACATGTCTTTATTATTTGTTTTATATATGTTTATTTTATAATTTATGTTATGCCCAATTTAGAATGGAGATTGATTCTATGAATAAATTTGGAGGGGAGAGATGATTAAGTAATGTTGCTCTTTAGCATACACACAAATCTTCACTCTGAAAACCTGAATATATTCATTAAGCTATTATGTTTAGCTTATTATTATTATTATTGTCAATAGAATTAGGCTTGTAAGTTAATAAAGTAATTAGTTAATAAATGCAAGAATGAATTAGAAAGCATATTATGCATATTGCTTAAGTCCCAGATATGATTTATCCCTCTTTTAGTTATATTATAAACTGTGCAGATTTACTATTCAAATAGATTACTTTTAAGTATTCCTTTTACCATGTTTTAAGAATGCTAATTATGAACTGACATATGGCAGTTTCACAGAATGAAACTATAGAATTTTGCATACTTTTAGTTATTAATTAATATTATGTTTAGCATGGCAAATGTGTTTTAGGAAGCACATACATGCATTTATTCCTTGCTGTAGGTTTCTTATATGAATTGGCTTCTGGTTTTAATTGCCACCCCATCTACTTAGTTCAGACAGCTCTTCTTTAGAACTGGAATACAAGGGTCCAGCTGGTTTAAAAGCTGCTCCAATCACCAAACTATATGTGTTCAATTTATTTGCAGCAAGCCATATGGTCCATGGGAACCAAATACTTGGTACTGAATCCCCTGTGTAACTACACATTTGAGATGCACTCTTCTCTAGTAATATATATAACATAGTAGTCATACTATAAAGCTCCAGTTCATCCCTCCATAATTTAATGTAATATTTCAGTATTGATCTGAATATGTAATCTGATTTTGTACATATGTAATCTGCATAGAGAGCTTATTGCAGCTCATTCAAGTCTTATTAAATGACTTTTATTAAATATTATGGTTATAAATCATCATTCTTGCACTGACTTTACTGTTACAAACCTAATAGGCATGGCATAATAAAATTTAGGCATAAATAGACCATAGGTTATAAAAATTGTAATAAACTCTTTTAAATATAGTGCATCAGATGAGATTATGTTCTTAAACTTGCTCATCATTGTTTTTACCTGCATGTGTCCTTCAATGCACTCATGTTTATTTAATTTGTCTTTATTAATTAAAATATATTAAATTATAATAACTGTGTTTCATATCAATTGTAATCCATCCTAAATCTTAGTTAAGTTTTTTAATATTAGTTTTACTTATTAATATATGCATTATGTAGCTAACCATAGATGGGTGTGTTTGTTTAAAGTATAATAATTTAGTTAATATTCCCTGAGTCTCTTGCTTCACCCTTTGCTACTACTGGCATTCAAACTAATAAATTCCAAGCATAGCCTCATATATGTCATTTATAGGGTAGTAAGTCATGGAGTGTTGGTGGATCTGAGATGTGATCAGATTCAAGGTCTCAATACCTTATCTAGATCAGCCTTGGTATTATTTGCCAGGATTCTGGATTTTGTTGTGTGAATGTATAAATCTGACCATTACAGTGTGAGCTAATTTTTTGACACTTGTCAACATCATCTCTGACTGAACACCACATCTTTATCAGTTATAATTTTCTTTATCTTAGTTTAAATTGGTGTATTTTATAATTTATTAATTAGCTATGCCATGCTAGAAGCTTAAAGGTATCTTATTTTTATTGCTAACCTCAATTATGAACTTTCTTACTAATAATATGTTGCTCCGGGAAAATAGTAAAGTTATAATGGCTAAATTTCAACAGTTATATTTTAAATTAAATTCTAAAAGAAACCAGGTGATAACTGTTATATTATTCTATAAGGCCATACAAAACATTTTACTTTATTCTTTTACATTGTCATGTTATACTTTTTAGAGAATGGAAGTAAAAAAACTCCAGTGTAATTAAAGAAATAAATAAAAAAGAACTATAAAAATATTGAAGTTAACAATAATAAGTTATTTTATGATATTGTGCTAATTGTTAATTATTGAATGTCGAGCTGCCTGAATTTCTACGAACATTTAACTAAACTTTATCAATATTAAATTTATGCAATGTAAATAACATGTTATGTTTAAGACAGGAAAATCTTTATTTGTGCATTTTTCTGCATTTGTTAAGAAACTGGAAAATATTTTAAAAAAAAATTTAAAGCAAAAGAAGCTTCAAAAATGAAATGTTATATAAAAAAATATTTGCAGATGTAAAACAATGGATATTTGATTATGCCTTTTGTTGAATCGAGAACTGTTAAGTAAAAATGAAATTTTTATGAAAATTACTGAATTAATATTTCTATTTTTATTTAAGAAAATGATAATTGCTTTTAATATATGCATTCTGTAAAAAAAAGAAAGAATAAGACAGCCTTGCACATTTCCAATGGAACTGCAGATTCCATATTAAGTGTCATTGACAACTTATCACCATTATGCACTACCAATTAAAATTCCATTTAAACTAGTTTAACCTTATATGTTTGTTTTCGAAAATGGATCCAATCTTTTGTTTTATTTAAAAATAAGACTTTTTGTCAATGTTGATTATCTTCCATAAAAGTTTAAAAGTTATATTTGCCTAATTTTCTAAAAAATAAAAATTGTTTTGCTACTATGGATGTTTTTCTCTACAAACAAGTGGCCAAAAAATGTCTTTGCACCCTTAACAGATTTCTCAAGGCAGAAGTAATTCTGCCCAAGGACAAGGGTGTTTTTTTTTTTTAAAAATTAATTACAATTTTTTTTTATATTTTAAATTTCAATATATTTGTGTGTAAAGGTATTTACTTTATTATATTTTTATTTCTCAAGAGCTGTAATAGAATGTGTAGGTATTCCTACCATGTGCAGGTACAAATCCATATATCTTATATGAGATGATTTAGGTAAAGTTTACATTTTATATTTTATGCAATTTGAGATATCTATTTTATACAGTATTATATAATATTTGTAGTGTTTTAATGCAAATTATGGGTAAAATAGCCTACAGGGGGTTATCAGTTCATATTTTTTATAGTTATTATGCTATAATAACATATTTTCAAATTCAGTATTATTACAGAATTTCATTTCATCCTTAGTCATTCAATAAGGAATATTTATTTTTATTATGTCCACTTGTTTTTAATAAATATTTATGCTATTCATTGTGTATGTGTGAGTATTCTATATTAAATGCAAAATTTTATTGTGCTTTTTAAAAATATTTTTATAGCCATTTGGCTAACATTTAACTTTTTGGTTTCAGACATTGCTTAGTGTATGCAATTTTAGCATAAAATTGAAGTATTTAGTTGTAATTGATAGCTTTGTTATCTTGCCATTGTTTAGTATTGGATTATGCTTTTGAGTTATATACTTTGTTAGCTATCAGTTATATATTGTGCTTTGTGGGATGGAGATGCTCTCCCATCATTCTCATTTTGTTTTCTATGAGAGGATAGATATTTTGAGATTATGTTTATTGGGTAGCTAATGTAACTAGATCCTAGATGAGGATTATTAATGTGCATTTTCCATTTTCTTATATGGTGAGACTGCATCCACACATACTTTTCTGCCTAATGTGTAAGTTTTGTAATCCACTATTTCTTTATTCAAATTATTTTGCTCTAAGAATCCATTATGTTACTTTATTCCTCATGATGTTAGTTAATATTTTTCCACCATAGAAGGTGAAATAAATTGTTTTTTTTGAGAATGTGATGGCAAGGATAAGTTAATTTTGAGATAATTAATTCCTCATGATGCACTTAGTTGTTTGCAGTGCTTTTGGTTATGTATGGTAATGTTTGTATTGTGCTACCATGCTTTTCCAGTAGTCTGTAAGTAAATCAACAGAATGTTATTTTAATTGCTTATTTTTAAATGTATAGAATTATAGGAATGCATATACACAATGTTAAATTTTTTTATATTAATATCTGAGAGATATTCATCACTGGGTTAATAAGTTATTTAAGGTTAAATATTTCATTATTTTCATGTGGACATTGAATTAATAGTTTATATGGGTGTATATGACTTTTGGTGAATGCTTCATACCCTTTTCTAGTTCATTTAAATAGTTTAGGAAAATAATTAATTTATTTATTGTGATGATAATGATTCTCATTGTCATATTAGTGTAATGGTTCAAACCCATACTTATTGCAGTTTAGATAAAAATTATTTTAAATCTGTGATACTTCATATAGCAGTTAAGATATTTTGTGGAGTTGCCTGAATAGGAAATATTTTATAAAAATATTGATTAGCTTATCATTAAAGCTATTACTTTATATATTATTGTTTCTTTCATTAAACGTTTGTTTAATACAATATTGAATTAGGATAGAATAGAAAGAAATCAACTAAATATTATGGCTATTCCATTTAGCTTTTTTTTTTATGAACAAGTTATTAGAATATATAATATAAAGATAAATTATAATTTGGATAATTTGTCAGTGACACAATCTTAGATTTGTAATAATGACATCCCATTAAACAGAAACAGCACTTTGTGCTGGCATGTAGCTTTTAAACTATATTGTAAATATTTTGTGTGTTATATTTATTGTTAATAAATGTATTTGTTAATTATTTAACTTTAGTTTTTGTGCATTTTTCTATATGCAAAATTTTCTTTGGTCCAGAATTCTTAAATAACAGAAATCTTGGTAAATCAGATAAACAATTTTTATGCAGATCCAAAAGTTTCAATGTTTGATAAAAAGGTTCCATAAGAGTTTCAATCCTAAAGCTGGAACTACAATTTCAAGAATAAATATTTATTTAATCTTGCAATGGATTATTTAATCCATCCTTAAGACTGCACCTTATTTATTTACTTGATTAATAAGAGTATAAGAATCAAATGTAATTGTTTTATTGTGTTGTTAGGGGTAGTAAAAGGGTATAAAAAGAACCCATTCTTACTATTATCTCAAGTGACATCTTGGGTAAACTATAATTATTCAAAATTTTATATAATTGTTTTTATGTTAGTATTATTCAGATTGAACAATTTTTATGTAATTGTCATTTTTGTTATACTATAGTAAGAAACATTAGTTTATAAGAGAAGTGTATGTCTTCTATAGTCTATCAGTATGTCAATCATTTGTTTAGCAACACAATACAACAGTATAATTCCTAAAAATCAACAAAAGAATCCTGAGATCATTATATATTGTTTTAATAATTATCAACCTATTGTTTATAACTTTGGTGGTGGCATAAGAATTTCATTATTATTTAATGTACTATTAGAAAAGTACTTCCCATTTTACTCTACAAGAGTAGAGTATATCAGATCATTAATAAATAATTATGAGATATTTAAGATTTAGATAAGACATAAGAATCTATCCAAAGGTGTTACTTTAAGTGTGAATGTTTGTAGCTCAAAAATATGTTTTATGGAGGGAGGGATATATTTAATTTTTAATATGGTGTTTGGGAATGAGTGAAGTTTTTCTCTCTTCCCAATAATTCATTTTATAGTAATATACTTTATTATTGTTTTAAATTTTTCTTCCTTTATCTTAAATGCATATCTCTGTAGCTAAATATTAGATAACTACCCAACCTCTGAGCTTAGCCAGCTGTTTTCAGTCCATCAATATCTTAAGAGTCTCATTCCATTTCTAATTATTTTGCTGGAATATAAAATGTTTTCTAAAAAAAATTTGATTGCGTTAGAATACATATATATTATAACCCCGCCACTCAACACCAATCCTACACATTATATGAGCAAATGTCCAGGGTGCCAATTCTATTAATGAATAGAATAAGTTAACAATTATATATTGCTTTGAATTAATACTGAGAATCTTCTACTTTTGACTGACTTATAGCTTAGCTCAGTGGAGAGTTAAAAGTGTTTTAAAATATCCAGAATATAAAGAAATGAAGGAAGAAATATTATTAATGATTAAAATAAAATGCATGCTTCATTTGTTAATCATCCACATGATAAAAATTAATAAAGTTTTATTTATTCAAGCTAATAAACTATAATTTTAATTTGATTTCTTCCATCATCTAAATACACTCATAGATTAACTACAATATAACTTTAACATAAAAACATGATATTAAATAACTCCACTATCTAGTATGCCTTAGTCTAAATAGCTAAACTGATATTAATTTGGAACTAGGAAATCAGATCTCAGAATCTTTAATACAATTTGATTAAAGAAATTTTATTAACAATAAATTATAACTATTAATAAATAATAATAATAATAATAATAATAATAATAATAATAATAAAATAAAAAAAAAAAAAAAAAAAAAAAAAAAAAAAAAAAAAAAAAAAAAAAAAAAAAAAAAAAAAAAAAAAAAAAAAATTTTCTTCTCATTCTCAAATTATATTGGTTGAGAAGTTTTAAAACATATTTTATCCTCCAATAGCTTTTTCCAAATATTGTTAATATTCTTCAAGCATGCTTTTCATTTATGGTCTTAGCCCTTTTAAAAATCTCTATAGTCTCTGATCATATTGTTCAATTTTTGCCAGAATATGTGTTTTATTAAAATTGATGTCATGGTTAGTTAATTTAATGTGTGAATTAATGGCTGATGAATTGGATTTTTCTCTAAATGCCAAAATGTGTTCTTCCTTCATTATGTTTATTCTATGACTGGTCTGTCCAATATATGAATGCAAACAAACTCCACATGAAATTTTATATATACCATGACACTCCAAAGAAATTTTATTTTTAGGTTAAGGAAATATAATTTTTTTTAATGTGGTATGAACTGTGTGGATATTATTTTTCTTTAAAACAATACCAATTTTATCAGTTGTTCCCTTTATATATGGCAGAACTATCTTAATGTCTGAAGTATAAAAATCTTTATCCTTATTATATAATTAAAAAAACCCTACTAATTAATGATGTGGTCAAAACCATTATGAAGAGCCATTTTTTTAGAAGCAGAGATATCTTCGTGAAAATGGCTGTCATCATAAAGTCTCTTAGTTCAAAAATTAAGAGAGTTCTGCCATATATAAAGGAAGTAATTGATAAAATTGATAATGCTTTAAAGAAAAATAATATCCACACACTTTATACTACATTTAAAAAAATTAATGAAATATTTGCTTGCCCTAAAGATAAAATTCTTTTGGAGTGTCATGTTGTATATGAAATTTCATGTGGAGTTTGTTCACATTCATACATTGGACAGACCAATCATGAATGAACATAAGAAAGGAAGAATACATTTTGACACAGAAAAACCTAATTCATCAGCCAGTTATTCACACATTAAATTAACTAACCATTACATCAATTTTAATAAAACACATATTCTGGCAAAAATTGAACAATATGACCAGAGACTGGGAAGCTATAAAAAATTTTAAAAGACCTAAGAGCATAAATGAAAATTATGAATTGAACAAAACTCCTCAATTAATAAAATTTGAGAATGAGGAGAAAATAACAAAGAAAAAAATAAATGATTTTAAATCTCACCATACACATTCTTATGATTTGAGAAAGAAGGAAGTTCTGAGGAAAGTACTTGTTATTGTACTGAAATATTTTTACTACACGGAAGCTCCCAGAAATAATAGTGTGAATTCATTTATCCATGAGAATATTAGAATTAATATATATAGAGAGGGTGGTGGTGGAATAAAATCACAAATTTACACTCTATCTAATTAGTTATGATATCTCTGCTTATTGTTTATGATTTATTATTTATATATAATGAGCAATGCTAAAACAAATCTTAAAAAAAATTATCCATAAAGCAAAAAATAATTGTTTTTATTTTAATATTAACATAATATATTAAAAATAGTTGCAAATAAGTCGAGCATTGATGGTCGAGAAGTCAATGACAGCAGCTTTACAAGCAGTTGTCCCGGGTTAGTGGGTTCGCTTCCTGGCTGATGCTATGACACATGAGAAAAAAAAAATAATAATAATTCAAAATTTTTAATATTTAAAATACGGAGGGAGGCGAAATAAACATTTTCAGTAACTGATTCTTCTTATTCTTCTCTTTTTCCATATATATATATTGAAATGAATAATATCGTATTCATTTCAATGTTGGCCATATGGTTTTCCGTATTGTTGAGAAATGGTGATTGTAATGATGCTAATAAATATAGTATTCAAAGTTTAAAAAAAATTATATAATGTACTCAAATGAATAAATTATTAATTGTCACATTAAAAAAATGCAATAGGTTTGTAATATATATATATATATTTAAGTGAAACCAGTAAAATATATTTAAACTCTCTTATCAATTAATGTATTGCAAAACAACTCAGTTTTAAAAACAAGATTTTGAATAAATAGATTTAAAAAAGTATTAAACTGTTTTTGATAAGAGATGTTTTGTAAGTTCATTCAATTAAACAACACAAATATTTTTCAAACCTTTGTAATTAAAATAAAATCCAGCTAGAAAATTATCAAAAATAAAATATTAAAAATGTGAAAAACAAGATTAACAAAGCTTTTGAAAAACAAGATCAGGTATTGAAAAACAAGAAGTATATAAAATCATTTTCTTTTAGCTTATTCAATGTCAACTCTGACTGTCAAATTTTTGAATAGAGCCTAGCCAATATTATGTTAAACACGCTCCATGCATGATTTTTTTTTTTTTTTGCAATTAAATCTTTTTTATGTATATTATATAATAAATTTATATTTTATAACACAGATATTTAAGCCTTCTAATAATTACTATTAAAAAATGTTATATTAATATTTTAAAATTATGAAAATAAATATCTAAATGAAGTTCTTACTGATAACAAAGAAATACATAGTCATTGGCTGCACACGACCTATTGAAAAAGGTAGAAAAATAAAATATTAGATATTTAAATTTGATGTTATTAAAAAATGATATCAAAAAACAGAAACAAATTCTAAAAGTTAATATTGTTATTAGAATATTTTATACTTTTCACAAAAGCAATTTTTTTTAACTGCTAAAGGAAGTTTCCAGTTCTCATTATGTACTTTCTAAGAGCAGTCTTTTTAAAAATAATATGTTTTCAAAGACAATCCCCTTGTAGTGATATAGTTTTTGGTTTAATAAAGTCTTTTACAAAAATCATAATCATTAACAATTACTGAAAATCATACTTTTTAATCTTAATTAGCCCCAGGATAAAACAATCAAAAGCATCAGCCATCACAAATTTTGTTTTTAAATCAACAATCACACACAAAGGTAATATAGGTCCATATAATTCTGACATCTTGAGGATTTTTTTTAAAATTAATACATTAATATGAAAGTTTCATAACACAGAATTGCTGCAGATCATCACATATCATAATATAAGTTATACATATGCTTTAAAACAACATAGAAAAGTAACAATCACAGCACTATTGTACCACCTAAAATATCAAATATGAGTGTAATTACAGCTTAAAAGTCCAATACAGTTAGAACAGTCATTCTGGATTCACACTTTATTCAAGTGACATCAAACCTTCATTATGCTGACTGAATAGAAGAGGAACTACTACCAATTTCTGAAACCTACCCTGGACATTGGAATTGACATGCTATTTTTGAACAAATCTCTAGCTAAAATGAAGAAACAATGTTTACTTCAAATGTTAAAACTGGAGATTATTAAAGAATATTATTGCAATGCTTGAATTGTTTAATAATTAACATTCTGAAAAAATTAGACCATGAATATATAACTGGCTTTGTACATTGAAAAAGAACTATTTGGGCTTTGTCTTAACCATTTTAAATTTTGTTTTAGTTTATATTTAATACTAACAAACTGTAATTTATTAATTGTTTAAAACAGAAAGCAAAAGGTTAAAAAAAGTTAATGGCATTTTAATGCAATTGAAGTTAAAAAAAAGATTTTTTTTTTTTATAAAAAAAAAGAGAGAAATTCATTTCATATTGCATTTTCTATATAGATAGATTAATAACATGCTGATGCATTGTGATGAAATACATGCTGATGCATTGTGATGAAATTTTTTTATATAATAATTTCTGTAGGCTTTCAATATCATAATTTCTGCAGACTAAGCACTTTCTGGAAGCATTTAGTCTGCAGAAATTATGATATTGAAAGCTTACAGAAATTATTATATAAAAAATAGGGAGCAATTCAAAAGAGCCATCTCTGTAGTGAAGGTGTCTTATTATTAAATCAGGATTCAAATCTAGTGGTTACTCTCTAGAGTTACTGTTGAAGAAAAAATATAGTAGTTATTAGATATACGCATGTGTCTATGCTAAGAAACTTATGAATTAAACAAATGTCTTTTATTTATGAGTTTATTCATATGTAAAGTTGTATTTTTAAGTATATTAAAGACCAACATTTGTTGCACAACAAATGTACTTGATCATAAAACTGTATTATGATGTAATTAAAGATTGTTTAAAATTAATCAAAAAACCTTCTACACTTTATAAATAATTATTGTT
Organism: Epiperipatus broadwayi; assembly: GCA_028023455.1. Classification (NCBI taxonomy): domain Eukaryota; kingdom Metazoa; phylum Onychophora; class Udeonychophora; order Euonychophora; family Peripatidae; genus Epiperipatus; species Epiperipatus broadwayi. The sequence goes on along the minus strand of JAQFVV010000048.1, from coordinate 5,807,755 downwards.
TTCCTACATGTATCTGAACTAAAACAATAACATAAAAGATTGAAGAAGTGGTTTTACTGTAATAAAAAAAATTATATTTTGTAATGAACTATAGATTTGTTATTGGGTTAAACAGTGCATTAACATTTTTATTTGCAATACTGTCTGATCTGTCTATTTATTTCATGTCCATTCATTGGGAGTAATTTATATTATTCATGATCTATCCAGGTAATGCAAATAGGGGCAGTGTTGTGGTCATCATCATCATATTAAAGCAAATATTGTTTAAATATTTAAATGTGTTGGTCTATTTCCTGATGCTTAATACCAGGTGGTATCCTAACTAATTAATATAAATTTAAATGTTTTAGTCATACTTTGGCTGACCATTACATTATATATATATATATATATATATATATATATATATATATATATATATATATATATATATATATATATATAATGTCAAGATTTAAGATTGTTACATTTGTTCTTGGGACAAAGGAAGATTTCAATAGAATAGATAGATTGAAGAAAAGTTTATTGAGTTAAAAAAGAGCCATTGCTGGATTTGTTGTATGATGTAACTTAAACTCTATTCTTAATATATTCTTTTGATGTATCAATGATCAGCTAATGATACTAAAATTGTTTGCAGAATGATACCTCTATTCTTTTTAATTAGCATTTAAATTCCCAAAACTTTTTTGTTGCATAATGTTATTGCATTAATACTATTAAAAACTGAATTTTCCTTCTTGGAGACTTTAATGATTATGTTAATAAAAACAATAAATTATTTGCTACAAATATAGGAAATAATGGTATTGGCTCTGAAAACCCTCATATTGTAGTCTGCTGTTATTATATTTTCACACAATACATTGTCAGACCATTTTGTTTTGTTAGAAAAATTACTATCAAAATTTGGATTCATCCATGCTCAAAACATTGGTATATAGTTGGAATAAAAATGTATATTACATGAATACTTATAGATGCAGATTGTTGGACAGATCATAGATTAAGATTCTCTCAGGTTAAGCTAATAGTTACTATAATTTGATTGTATTGTCTGAGAATTTGATATTTTTTTAGAAGCAATTGTCACTTTTATTAAATTTCAATAGCCAAAATACTTAAATTGCCAATTTAAAATTTTAAGCTATTTTAAACTAAAATTTTATGTTATTAGTACATAGTATTGTTTTAAGAATTAAAAGATCGTATATGATGTTTTCTACATGAAAGAATAATAAAATAAATGTGCAGCTTCAAATAAAATCTAGATTTTTAAAGACATAAATTTTATGACAGACAAGAAAGCTTAGAGATAACTGGTAAATTAGAACTACAAAAAAGATTGTCATTTACTTATCACAGTAATGTCACACATTTATTTGAAGTATTGAAAGTAACCCATAGGCCTAAAAACAATATTGTAATCTTATTAAATTTATGGATGGGATTCTTATATAATGATATTTTGAATAGATGAAAAGGTACTCACGTATTAGACCTACAATGTATTAGACCTGCTGTGTCTTTTTACATTTGTATCAATCCACTGATAACTTTCTAATCTTGTGATCTGACCAAATAACATGTACACTGGAACTTGAATGAACTTAAAATTATAAATTCATCTAAACAGACTACATGTACATATTTTTGCAAAATTTACAAAGTTATTGGCCATCTGAATACGTATGTGAAAAGGCATAATAGCTCTAATACTTGACACTAATTGTACCAGACTAAATCTGAAAAAGTACATTTTTAACAATACTAAAAATATAATTTTCACACAAAAAATATTAAATATAACACAACATTATACAATTCCCAAATGTTATTTTAAATATGAATATTTAAGCCTGTCATGAAATTAGAAAACAATCACTAAAGCAAAATTAGCAAAAATAAACAAATAAAGTATTACTACATCTATATCTAAAATATTATCATGTCTGAATATTATATCTAAAATATTATGGGTATATCTGGCATGAAATTACAAAACACTTAAAATGAAAACATACTTAATGTGTAATATATAACAGGAATTGTCACAATGATGAAACAATCATTTATCTGTTCTAATTTATTTTAAGTGGATACAATTTTGTTCCAAAATGGTGACTTAGAGTAATTTTTTTTTTCAAAATGGAGACTTATTTAAACACGTGATTCACATGAAAATGGTTGGTAACCAGCAATTCATAATTCAGAAGTTTTATAGGTTTTTCAAGTATGAATAAATTGTCAATTCCTCTTCCACATTTTGTTTGATGGATTCCATAAAGAGTTGCCACTATTCTATCATGAATTTTCATGATGAAACACTCATCAGTCTCCCTGCACAAGCTATCAAACATCCTCTGTCCCAGAAGAATTTGTTTGGCTTGATTTTTTTCTTTTTGTGCAAAAGGCTCTCATCAATTTCAACAAATTTCAACAATTTTGTTAGGATCTCCAATTTTATGTTTTTCTCTGCTAAACCAAGCTCTGTTTGTCCTTATTCTATGAATGTTAATTTGTGAATCAAACTGAAATTAATCGCATCAAAAATGGAATTCTGGAACTCTCCAATCACATTATTCTTATGAAGACCTATTTTATTATTACATCCTTGAATGTTTCAATGTCATTACTTGTTTGAAGTGTGGATGACTTGACTGCATTGATCTCAGTAATGTGTAAACTCCAAATGTTCATCATTTTGTATTGTTTAAAAAAATTGTAGTATTAATCAGAAAACGGAAAAAAATGAACCAGCACTGAAGTAAAAAAAACACTTCAAAAAGATCTTGTCCAAACAAAACCTTGACAATAAATGAAAGTGCAAATTTATCACATTATTGGATGACATCAGATGAGATCACAGGGTTCATTTGATGGAATCATAAGGTTAGGCATTTAGCACAAATGTAAAAAATCATAGCATGTCTCCTACTTTGCAGGTCTAATATGTAAATACCAATGAAAATAACATTTTGATCATCTTTTGAATAATAATGCAAAAAATGAGATGACTCCATTTAATAATATATCCATTCTATCAACTCATATAGATTTGGGCAAAGAGATTTCTGGAGATTTAATTTATGAAGATATGTTTACTTCAAAACTATTGGATTATTTTTTTAAAAATATGTGGGCCTATAATATACCTCTTGATCTTAATAATATTTATGTTGCTATAAATTATAAAAATAACGAGAATAAATAATACTATTAATTGTTTTGAAATAACGTATTTATCTGTACAAAAAATATATTTCGAAAGATTTTAATAAATAGATTGTTTCCAAGTCACAGATGAGTGGTTACAAAGAAAAACTCAATATAATCAAACTACATATAGTTTTTATCGACATGCAAATGCTACTAAAAGCATCATGAGCAAAGACATGATTTACATATTGCTTTTATTGATTTGGGTACCTATGGGCTTAGAGCAGCTATGAAATACCCTACATCTAATAAGTACCGTATTGTTTTTATTTTCTTTTTACTATTATAGATATTATTTTTACAATTTTTATATATTGTTTAAAAAATGGATGCATGATATCAGCGTGTGAGGGCGTTATATGTGCCAAAATATGGTAATTAGTTATTTCATTTTTTAAAAAATTGGATGCTTCAGTTAGAATGCAAATTGTCAGATTTCATTGGTTTTATTTTTTTATTTTTAAATCATAATTATTTAACATGAAAAAAAATTTTGAACAAAGAAATCTTAAAAATAATAGGTAAAAACAGACAAAACAGCAATGCATGCAATAATATTTATGATTATAATTAGTATTTCTTCAAAAAAAAAAAGTTGTTACAAAAGATAATAATGAGTGTAAGATATATCATGGCAACTTTCACCAGCAAGTACCTTCATTTGATTAAAATATTTGATTTAATTAGTGAAGAATATTATCCCTGCATGATTCAGTGCAGTGATAGAATGCCAAAAGCTGAAAATTAAAGTCTGTAGCTCATAGTATAACTGTAATCATTTGATTATTCTATTTATTTATCAGAAAGATATATAGTGGTATTTAAAAATAAATGTTTGTCAACTGAAGTTTATTTACATTACATACCTGTTATTTGCTATCTTAATATAAACTGAGCATTGATTATATATGTGTGTGAGAGATGATAGTCTGGACCAACTGATGAGTGCTGGTTTAGCATAAAATACGTATATTGGTGATTATTAATCTTTTTTACATGTGTGTGGTCATGTGTATCAATTGTATGAGATAGTGTGGATAGTTGAAGGGTGCTTGAAAATCTGAGTTCAAATCCTCTATACTTACAATTAAGCTCCCAGGTTTGTGAAGAGTGCCTGGTTTTCAAATATTTACATACCTGTTATATAATGATATGAAAGACAGCATTATTGTTAATGATAAAAAAATCTAAAATATCTGCAATGAAAATTTTGCTAAATAATTGGGATGTTGATTTCCTTCAACTTACTTTTAATTATTGTGATGGTGATCTTTGAAACGGTTTATAAAATGACCTCGTGAAGCAAACATCAAAAGAAGATTGAACCAATTAAATAAAAATAAAAATTTCATCTTTTTGATTTTTAGATTTAGAATATAATAATGACTGTGATATTTGTTTATAGCTTAAAGAATTATCTACAATATGTTCTTATATTTAAATAATTTAGGCAATATAATGTAAAATATCTTTATATAACAGCAATAATTGTGTGTATATATAATTAAAAAAATGATACAGAAAAGCTTTTTCAGCACTTTTTTTTTTTTTTGCTTATCAATGTGATGGATCTATTTTAAAGCTTAAATTTATATTGCATACATAGTAACATCTATCTATTTTATTTATAAAATTAACAAAAACCAATTACAACAATAACATTATATTTACAAAGGGGGGGGGGACGACCTACAGTGTATAAAAATATATTATATATTTTTCCACTCATTTTTCATTAGCCAATTATTAGTTAAATTAATTGATGTTTTATATACATTTTTATAGTTATGATTATTTTAGTTAGTATAATTCATTTCATATAATTTTATTCTTAGTATTTTGAATACAATCTATAAAGATTTATGTGTATTATCATTTAGTGATGGGGAAAACAATTTTAGCAACTTTTGTCTCGGATGATTATCAGCTTGAGAATAGCTCAGTTTAAATATATGGGTAACTCTTTAGATAGAAAGATAAATTGAGATGCAACAAAGATTGCATTTAATACACTAACTGTAGTGATTGTAAAACATCAAACAAATTAGTTATTTATAGAGGTGTTATTTTACTCAATTTCTTGCATGGAAATTAAAAATGGACCCTCTTTCAATGCACTAAAAAATTTATTTAAGAATGCTTCATAATATTCTGAAAATATAATAGCATTAGATTGCTGTATGTTGTTGATATTATATAGCTAACAACACCTATGCTATAAAACGCAAAGAATCATGTTCTAAAAAATAGATGCTTTAAACTATAATTTACATAAATTTAAATACCATCGATCTATATAAACATTCCACCTTGTTTCTTATTGTGATTCTGCTATGAATATGAGGACACAATAAGCCCTCAAAAGCAGTAAGCCATTGTAGTATTACTTTACTCAGCTTCTCTATTGCTGCCTCCCAGTGCACTTAACATATATTAAATCAACTATCATTAAGCATGTCATCATTGAATTGGATACAAAAATAATTGATTTTCTAAACATTTTGTGATGAACCTAATTATGTTTTTTTATGAAATATGTAAATCCAATGAATATTACAAATATTTTTAATGATATTTAGAAGATTACTTTTATTGAAAGAATATGGCTCAGGATAGAATACAATGAAGATTTACAATTAAACAAGATATTTTTAAAAAATGTATAAAAACAATTAACAGACTGATTCACAGGCTGTCATATAAGCAGATTAAAGAATCTGCATGTAATATGTGTGAATATATTTGTGTGTCATGGATTGATTTCTGTAATAATTCATTTATGAGTGGTTGCTAATGATATAAATATATATGTAATCATGGGAATAATAAACTATATAAAAAGAAATGACTTTATTATTTATATTACTAATAAACTTTTATTCTCCTGTTTATATTAATACATCATCTTCTATTGAAAGTTTTGCCTTGCATGTGTAAAGTGAATATTTATGGTGCGATTGGTGCAGTATAAGAATAGCGGACTCTGGAATTCAAGGTTCATGAATCTAGCCCAACTCTGTTATTCCCTCCTTGAACTTCCTATGAAATCTCAGCAATAAACCGTTCGATTATTTAAACATACAAATATGCGCCTGCTTAATGTATGTGAACATGTATGTATACAATATTTTCTTTTGAACGCGTTCTGTATGCCCATAATAGTAATACATCTTTATTTCCTATTAAAAACTAAGTTATTTAGTCAAGAATTCTTTCGAGTATAATTATTTTCGTTAAGATTATTTAATTATTTATATTAGAAATAGATTTATAAGAAGCATCAAAGTATCTTGAAAGCATTTTATTTAAAAAGAACTATTCCCTTTGAGATACAAGTATTTTTTCTTTTTCCAAATGTGAATGTCTTCATAAATTATACACAATCCTTTTCTTTTGTTATAATTTAAAAATCGTGGAAGGTTAATACAAAAGAAAATCTAATCAACGACTTGCTAATAATTACTCTTTCTGGTGCTAAATCTTCATTAATCTTAGTAAAAATATAATTGATGTCTTTGTAACGGCAAATTATTAAAAAAAAAAAAACTTTTATACTGAATAATATGTATTTTTAATTTCTCTATTTTCCAAATGATAATTCTAATAAATAAACAAACAAAAAATATGTCTAAGAAAGAAAAAAATGTTAACAATAGATTTTTAATCTCTCTCTCTCTCTCTCTCTTTTTTTTTTTTTTTACAAATAAAGATTAAAAGCAATATTTTTTTAAAAAAGAAAAAAACAGTTGACAGAATTAAGTTGACTTGAATATATTTTATCGCTAGTTAATAACTAAAAGAAAGGTTCGTAACCAGACCAGTTTTTTCAAGCGTGAGATATCTTTTTTAATGGATTTAAGATTGCTATTGAAGTAAAAGATAGCTTTTAAAATATCTCATTTATTAAGAACATTTTAAATTTATTAAATTTTTATATTGTCTACGCTAGTGGTCGACAACCGGTTCAGCATGAAATACATGTATTGGAAATCATTTATCTTTTTTCACAAATATGTGGTTATGTATATTGGTTATATAGAATGGAATGGATAGCTGAAGGGAGCTTGAACATCTGTGTTCAAATCCCCTCTAAATTAAATTAAGCAAATTTTATTATGTCTAAAACAGACTCACAATTTCTTTTTGTTGTCATCATCATTATTTTCAAAACCTATTTATCCACTGCAGGATAAAGATCTCTTCAATTTTAATCCAATTTCTCTGATCTCTACCCTCTCTTCACACCAGAAAACATTATTTCATCTATCCACCTCATATGTAGTCTCATTCTAGGTCTTTTACAATCTCTTGGGATTCAACTTAAGACATCAACTGTTCATCATATATATCTTCTTGTACTTATGTCAAACTCAGCTTTATTTCAATCTCTTAATTATTTCAATAATGTCAGTAACATCTTGTTCTCTCATCTATGTATTTCATTTTAATATCTTATTATTATTTCTTAGGTTATTAAGTGCTCTTAAATCTTCATATTACTCTTTTGTTAAGTGTTCAAGTCAGTTCCATAAGTATAAACTGGTAAAACACATCTATTAAAAAATAGGTATATTTCCTTATAATATTAAATTATTTCTACCATGAATAGTCATCCAAATTCCATCTGTAGTAATAATCTGGTCAAAATATTAATAGTTGTTAACTTCTAATTCATCATTATCAATCTTTATTATTTTCTAAGAAAATTCATTGAACATTACTTTAATCTTTTTAATATTTATCTTTAGTCATATTTTCTTTTTTTATTTGATAATTCTTGTAACATTTCTTGAATCTCTGAATTATTCTTTTAAAAAATAATCATATCATCTGCAAAATTTAAATGACAAATAATCTCTATTTACTTTTCCTTCTGTAGCTTCCCATTTTAATCTACAAAATATTTCTTCTAAAACTACTGCAAAAAGTATTTTGGAAATGTGGAATCACTCTCTTTCACATCTTTCTCATTGTTGGTCTTCTTAATATTATTATTTAACCTATGACAACTGCATTTTGATAAATATTTTTCAAAATATGACAATATTCCAGATCTATATTTTGATGATCCAATGCTTTAATTATTGTAGAAATGCAAATAGAATCAAATGCATTTTTTTAATCTACAATTCTAAAGCACAATGGCCATTCATATTCATTGGTCCTTTCTATAATTTCTCTCAATATTTGAATGTAATCTATTATGCTAAAACCACATTTAAATGCAGATTGCTCGTTTGATTAGTTAAAATCCAAAGTTTTACTATAGATGAATTGTAATTATCTTGGTAAAATTTTTTGTCAATTGATGGAAGATTTATAACTCTCTAACTTCTAATATCTTCTTTTAATTATCAATATTCATAGTGCATTCTTTCAATCATCTGGTACATCTTTATCAATTAGATATTTGGTAAATAATTTTGCCAATGATTTTTCTATTTCATCACTTTTTTTTTTTAAGATATTGATTATAAATTCTATCATTGCCTGGCTTAATTGCATGTTTCACTTTTTAATTTAAAATGCTAATCAATTGAAAAGATATAGAAATTTTAGAAGATCTTGTTTTTTATCGCTATGTAATTCTTTATGGAACTCTTCCACATATTTCATGATATCATCTCCATTTTTAATAATAGTTGCATTTTTTCTTCTTATTGCATGACTTTTCAAGATGTTGTTTTATACATTTAATACCTTTATCCTCTTCTATAAGTTTTCCTTGTTAATTTGCAATTATATTTTCTTATATTGTATTAATTATTTTTATACCACTTTGCAAAACTCTAGATATTCAACCTGTCTTAATGGGATCATTTCATCAAAATGTTCATATTTCTTTTTTACTTTACACATTGACTTGGCTTAGTAAAAAAATGATGATAAATTATTGCTTTTTTGTATCAGCAATCTTTTGCAGTAGTTAATAGTGTGTAAGTTTTCAACCTATTGATATCATTCAAATCTAAACCCTTTTCGAAATCTGTTAATATTTTAAAATAATTTGCAAATTCTAATTCATTTAAATGTTTTTAAGCTTAAGAATATTGATGATGATTACTATTTTTTTTAATAATTTTCATCTTTCCAGTATTATATTAACACATATTTTACATCTCACTAACTAATAATGACTTCCTGTGTGGAATCTATTGAGAATATTACAATTATAAAATTCATATTTTCTATTAGTCAAAATATAATCCAATTCTTCTGTATCTTCATTTGGATGCTACCATATCCATTTCTATTTTGAATTTTTGAATTCATTTTTTTTTTCCTGCAAGACCTACCATAAGCAAATTTACCTACAGCACTTTCAATTTTCACTTGGTTGCCAATTCTATCATTAAGGTCTCCCATGACAAATTTAAAATGTTGTTTGGTCTGATCAAAAACATTTTCTACACATTTTCTACATTCATATAAAAAATTCTCTATTCTTATTGGAGCATAAACCAGAATTATTTGCATTTGATATCTTCAATTAAGTTGAATAACTAATTTTGCCATTCTATCTGATAAACCATCAGTATCCACACTCTATCTGTGTTTAACATGTATTTTGTGTAAAGTACACGCTACCTTTTGTTGTAACTTCGTAAAGTCCAACAATAGACATTAAATATTTATTAGACAATTTTTCTTCCAATTCATGCAATCTTCTTTCACTTGAAAGGGATCTGCACTTATAAATACCTAAATAAAAGATCATCATTGAATGGCATCCTGGGTTCACAATCAAGAGATGCTTTGTATATTTTGCCTTCAGCCACCAAACACTTTTTTGGCTGATGACTGTACAGCCTCCTGGAAATAAGGGCCATAATTTTGTTTTGCACGTCATGATTGTCAATATCTATTTTTTTTTTTTTTTAAATTACATGCACAAATTTATTCTGCCTTCAGGAAAGCTCAATTAAAAAGAAAGACCACAGTGTATCCTGATCTTAAACTCAGGGATAATAAGTCAATAAATTCTCTGCACTGGCTAATCCATGTTGATGAGTAGTCCATTCATATTTGTATGCTATATGAATAATCATATAGTAATAATTGCTGCAACAACAATACATATGGAGTGGGTATTACAAATTATTCAGCTCTTATCAAATTCGCTGCTCCATTCCTGAGGTAAATCACACATATAAGAGATTTAGATATGTGTGAATAGGTTTTAATACAAACATTATTATTAGTAATAGTAGATTGGCAATTTATTTTGGAATAATTAGCTGTGTTCATAATTTTTGTAGCTTGAATGAATAATTAATTTGGCAAACAGCTAATTGTTAATTACAAGAGCATATCTCACTTTTTTGGAAGTCAGTTTTTTTATATCCAATAGTCCCCTTCAAGGTCAACAATTCTTACATTTATCGATGTGAAGTTTCTGTTTAAAAAAAAGGAAACTAAAGGCTTATAGTCTTAAGCGTATTTGCGTTGAAAAAACAATAAGTTTTTGCCTTTTAAAAGCTTCTAGGCTATTTTCAATTGCCATAGACTAATAACTATTTGCTGTTACAGTATTTTTAGATTGTTTTATTTTTATAAACTCAATGGACATTTGATCCTCTAGTAGCCTTAATCAAATTTATTCATCTGTACAAATATATATAAATTTTTATATAGGTATTTTTTTTATATAAAAAATTATTTATTAGCAATTCATTGTTTTTATAATTAATTATTATATTTTTAGAAAGTTATGTTGCTTTTTTTTTTTTTTTACCGTTCTGTTTATAAATGTGTATATATATATTAAATTAAATTATTGTAAGGACGTCAAAGCGTGCATTTTCTTTTAAAGGTCAATTTTAATAGCAATCATAATTAATTGTCAATCAGTCTAATCTTGCATTATGCAAATGATTAACTTACAATTCATGTAATGCTAATTTCATAGTTCTTTTAAAAGTTATACATAATTTTTTTTTAAATTTCAAATTAATGAGCTACAGATGATGTCATTGCTCTTTGTATTTTTCTGGTTATGATTTGTAACTTTTTAAATATCAAGTTAACATATAATAAGGTCGTTAATATAATAGTAAATTGAAACTTTTTATAATAATAATCTTAATAACCGAAGTGTAAAACTTTTTTATGCATCTCAATGACTATAAGTTATCATCATCATCAGTTACTCATAAACGAATATGATTATTCCAACTATAAGAGGGGGGAGGGAGACAGGAAGACAAAAAAATATATAGTGAACATTAATTTTACAATTACTATACCAATCATTCATATATCCAAATATACATACTGATCCAATATTTTGTTTATTTGGCCTTTTCCCAATATTGTCTTTTATCTTCTGCAGCAATCTTTCCAATGAAAACAATCATTTTTGGGACTTTTTAAGAATATCTTTGAGATAATTTTCATAATGTAAACAAAGTCTGTTCCTCCCATTAAAACCATGCCCAGGGTTTCATAAACTATTTATTTAGGAAGTTTGTGTTGTTCATTCATTTTACAATAATAAACTCTATGTAATATATACAGGTTTGAACTCATACTTTCACACGACCCTCAACTGAGTTGTGGGGTGGAGTGGTTTGAAGTCCATCTATTAAGTATGAAGATTGGCTATCTTAATATAAGCTGAGCTTTGATTGTATATATGTATGGAGTTGATAATCTGGACCAACTGACAAGTTCTGGTTTAGCACGAAATACGTGATTATTTATCTTTTCAACATCTGTGTGATCAAGTGTATCAGCAGTATGAGATAGCAGAGATGTTTGAAGGTCATGTGAAAATCTGAGTTCAAGCCCCCTACATATTACATATAGAAATGCAGTATGAAAAAGCCTGTTCTGTAGAAAAAAATTCATATTTTCATAATAGGCTTTATAATATCATATCCAACAAACTGATGAACATATTGATTGGTTTATGATCTTGCATTTTTATTTTTTTATGGAGCTTTTGTAAATGAAATTTTTTTAATGTCTTCATACTGTCAAAAGAAGGTTCAAGTTTTAATGCAATACAATAAATAAGATAAAATACAAACAGTAAGTACAATTAATTTAATTGCAATAGTTTTATTACTGTAATAAAATACCCTATCTTTTTAATTTGTTGAAAGCAACTTCAATAGATTGGAGTCTGATGCACCTCTAGATCTATATCCAACTTTCTATAAATTTGTCTACATTCTCAAGTTGATGCCCATTCAAGCTAAAAGTTGCTAAAAAAAAATTATTATATCATTAGTTGAATAAAAAAAACTTAAGGTTTTTGATATTAATTGTAAGTATAGAGGATTTGAAACAAAATAAATCTTAATATATTTGTATTCAAAACATTAAATATATTTTGTAGATTATCTTTTTAATTGGCAACATAAAAGTCAAAAGGATAAAGTTCTTATTCTTTCTTTTAATCAATTCAAATTATAATAAATTAATAAATGTTTAAACATTTAAACAAATCAAACCTTTTCTATACATACTTGTTTAATTCCAGCTTTTATTTCAAATATCTCTGTTTTTGTTTTTTTTTTTGTTTTTTTTTTACCTAATAGTAATACTTCTTATTCCATCATTAGAAGCTGTATATGAATAGTCTTTGATGGAAAATCAACTAATTTTGAGCAATGCCACAGGCCAAATTAATATAAACAATATACAAATTACACTTTTGCTCTTGCTATTTTTCTGGCATTTCTTTGGTTACCAAAACCATGTTTGTAATGGTTCTTGATTCTCTAAAACCATATTAAATCTCTAAAACAATTTATCTATTTATATGTTGGACTATTCCATCATCTAATATGAGTACTGAATGTCTTTAAAAGACAAAGTCTTCTCTGTTTAAATATTCCAAATACATTCAATTGTTAGTAATAGATACAGGTTAGTATATGCACAACATTTCAAGAGATATTATTCTCCCCTCTTCTTCAGGCATTGCTGGCCTGAACAGTGACAGTAACTAACATTAGAATCAAACCTGGACCCTTAGATTCTTGAGTATTGAATTTTAAGATAATGCTTTTATCAACTGAACAATTCTGTCAAAGGCAACAGTCAGTAGAAATTTCATTTCCCAATCTATGATGTTCCTCCTGATTTTTTCACTTTTTTCTAAGAGCAAAGTTAATTAGTGGCTTCCATTCATTATGTATAGTTACACTAGGTTGTCTTTTGGGATTGTTTGCTATTTTCATGTGAGCAGCCTCTTTAAATTTTCTTCTTTGTACCTTTTCTTTTCTATCCAATATTTTTGTATTTGCTCAATTGAACATATGTTCATTGGTATTGTAACGTTTAATTATATATATTGCAAATATATTGGCATTTGGTAAAAGCTAAAGAAAGTAAAAGTTAATTTTGATTTTTTTTTACTATAATTTTTAAAAAAAAAAACAAAAACGTACAATGAAAGTTAAATTATTCTTTCGTATTTTTTTTAATTAATTAAAAATAAAAGTTAGAATTGGAGATAACAAAGGACACAAATTACCAATCTAGATAAGAGAAAGTAAAAATACTTCAATTAATTAAAGATAGCAGAATTTTGCTGAAAAAAATAAAGACTTTGTTACATAAATTTTATAAAGAATACATAAGATTATCAACGTATATTTTGACAAACAAAAGATATGCGCAGAAGTCGGAAAACTGGGCCTCTAGTATAAAAGGCAGAGGTCAGTTTGAAGAACATCTTGTTCCGTTAGTCTCTCTAGTCAGTCCTGGATAACAATAATACATCCACGATCGCCCTACACTGAAATAATTTGGCATGTCAGAGTGAACCGGAGCTTCTGCGAACATCGTGTCTGAAGATGTACACCAGGAAAAGCCTTCGTGACTGACTGGAGAATGGACCACAAGATTAAATAATAACCAAAAGGCCGAGCTCATTCTACCCAAAAAACTATGCATAGTTATCTAATACTGAATTCACAAAACTTACCGGTAAGTTATGCTTCATTATCCTGATTGTGACAAAGTTAACCATTTTAAAAACTACTTGTAAAAATAAGCTTATAATAGGATCCTGATAGAGACTTTAATTTAATTGATCAAGAGACTCTTATTTAACCAAGAACTTTGTAATTAATTATTCAGCAGTTATTTTTTTATTTTATTAATATTTCACATCTGAATTATATGTGTTCTCTCTAATTCGCTTGACTAGGAATTCCCATTTTAACTTAAACAGATTTTTAATCTGTTATAATAAAAAAAATATTTCTAATATCAATTTTCATTTGTGCATTATTAATAATAGTTATTATTTTTTTTATTAATTTATTATTAGTTTAATAAGATTTAAAATGTAATTTACCTTTGCCAATATGTTTGAATAAGCCCAGGAATAATAATCTTAAAAAAATAATTCTCATTACGGTATGATGTAATACCGATTAGTTTAAAAGTATTTTCTTTTTTTTATTTGCGAGACATGCTGGTGACAGATTTCAGTGGTCTCTTTAGAATAAAAGGACCTGGTGCCCATATTGAATAAATTAAAAGCTGATTTCATCAATAGCATAATTCTCAACAATTAACAGGCCATGTTTGATCAAAAAATATAGTTATGTTTTTAGAAATAGAAATACAACTTTCTTCTTTTTTGACATAGCTTTATCAACTTGCACGCACTTTATATTAGCATGTAGAGGCCTAACAGAAATACGGAAAATGTTATAGTATATACATGGTCTACTATACATCTGTTTTTTCTCTTCTAATCATCAGTTTGTGTTCTTGCAAGCAATTTTAAATGGGATGACTCATCTCACCAATATATGTTCTTCTACATTCACATGGTATTTCATAGATGTAGTGTTTTCTTTTAGTGTTTTAAGTTTAGGCTTTGTAGATATTAGAATTCCTTGTAGAGTGGTATGGCTCTGGAAAACTGTTCTGATGTTATGCTGATTGCAGATTTTCTTTAATTTGTCAAATTATTTTTGGTACATATGGATGCACTACAGTACCGATAATTGTTTTTTCTTTTGATGGTTCTTGTTGTTGTCAATTTAAGGTTTTCTTAATAACAACTGATGAATAACTATTTTTCATAAGAGTTTGTTCTATGTAGATTCTTTTTTCTTTCTTCAAATCACTGTTTTCTGAACATTTATGTTTTTGCTCTGTTCCATAGTGATAGTATAACACCATGTTTTGTGTTTCCAGAATGATCGGATGTATAGACTAAGTATTTTCCTGTATGTGTGGGTTTTCAGTAAACGTAGTTTTGATTTTGCCACGAGGAGTCAATTCACAAGAACATCTAAGAATGCCAATTTTTGTTCTTATTCTAATTCTATTGTGAATGAAGCCAATATGTTGTTGATGGGTTTCCAGAAGATTTGTAATAGTGTTCACCATGTACTATACAACAAATGTATCATCCACATGGCAAAATCAAACTTTAGGTGGATATGAAGTAGTTTTTATGTCCATGGTCTTCAGTTCTTCCATGTAAATATTGATAATCAGTGTGACAATGATGAGACCATAGCCATTCCTTGATTTTGTTGGGAAAATTCTGTGTTATATTGAAAATAGGTTGTTTTTATGCAAAATGTTAATAGTTGCATTATATTATCAATAGGAAGAGTTGTTCTGGTTTTAAGTTGTTATCACCGTTTAATATTTTCCTTATAATAGAGAATGCTTCTTCACATGATGAAGCACTACTACAAACCTACTGGAAACACATCAACAACATATCCCCTTCAATTAACTTCACTTATAGAATCAGAACAAGAACAAAAATTGGCATTCTTAGATATTGTTGTGACAAGACTCCTACCTGGCAAAATCAAAACTACAGTTTACCAAAAACCCACACATACAAAAAAATACTTAGCCTACATAACCAATCCTACCAGAAACACAAAACATGGAGTTATACTATCACTATGGAACAGAGCAAAAAAGTTTGTTCAGAAACCAGTGATTTGAAGAAAGAAAAAATCTACATAGAACAAATTCTTATGAAAAATAGTTATCCATAAGCTATTATTAGGAAAACCTTAAATAAACAATAAAAAGAACCATAAAAACAATTATTGGTGCTGTAGTGTATCCATACATACCAAAAATAGCTGACATGTTAAGAAAAATCTGCAATCAGTATAACATTAGAACAGCTTTTTAGAACCATACCACATTATGAGGAATTCTAACATCTACAAATCCTAAACTTGAAATACTGAAAAGAAATAACCACATCTATGAAATACCATGTGAATGTGGAAGAATATATATTGGTGAAACCAGTTGTCATTGAAAAGCATTTGCAAGATCACAAAGTGATGATTAGAAGAGAAAAAACAGATGTGAGTAAGATAGCAGAACATGTATGTACCAATGAATATATGTTAAATTGGGAAAATACAAAAATATTGAATAAAAAAAAGTATAAAGAATAAAATTTAAAAATGCTGCTCACATGATAATGGCAAACAATCCCATAAGTCAACCTAGTGAGACTATACATAATGTATGGAAACCAATAATCAACTTTGTTCTTAGAAAAAAGTGGATTATATGAAATTTTTACTGACTGTTGCCTTTGGCAGGATGGCTCAGTTAGTTACAGCATTATCTTAAAACTCAATACTCAAGACTCTAATAGTCCAAGTTTGATTCCCATATTAGTACTGTCACTGGTTAGAGAGAACAATAATATCTCTCAAAATATTGTGCATATGCTAACCTGTATGCTATTACTAACAATTGAATGTATTTGGAATATTTAAATAAAGTTAAATTTCTCTAAAAGTCATTCAGTACTCATATTAGATTATAGAAATAATCCAACACATAAATATAACTAAAATACTATCATCACAAACCTACAAAAATTTATCTATGATTGAAATTATCCAATAAAATTCTTGAAAAAAATCTTTGCTGAATACATATTACAAATATTCCATAATAATTATTGCAATTTAACTAGTGTTCTTTATTTTTTAAAATTTTGAATTAACAGAGGCACTCTTCAGATCAAGTGGCACAATTTCATGAATTCATATAGTCTGGAATAGATATGGGTTTGGGGTTATCATGAGGTGATAGGAAAACATCATCATATAAGCAAAGTCAGCATTCAAAGTTGAAAATAAATAATAAACAAGTTATAAACATAGCAACATATATTATATACATCATCAACATTAATCATTAAGAGAATAAACAGTTATCCATGTGACTGAAATTAAGAGGCACCCTATAAAATCTAGGCTAATCATCTAGCTAATGCAAAACTTATGGCATAATATAAAAGCAATTATTTGCATACACATATTTAAATGCTGAAGTTACAATAATATAAATAAAAATATTGAGATCAAGATATTAAGTTGATCATTAGTAATATTCAAGCCATGTGGTCCCATAAATGTCAACATGATAAACTAGTTTCAGATGTGTATAAATAAAATGCTGTGAGTGGACTTTAAATATGATCTTTAATTATGAATCATCCAGAGAATTCTATAGTGAATAATCTGGATGCCCAAATAGAAATATATATATCCCTACATATTTATTCTAAATACTATTTTTGCTCAAAACTGTCTTGGGAAGCAAGGACTCTAAGGACTGTGATTGTGAAATGAGAAAACACAATTTTAAAATTAAATAAATTTACTGGAATAACTTAAAACAATAAATAGATAAATTTATTAATTAAAAATAATAGCAATAAGAATGAAATTAAAAGTCTGTTAAGTACTCTATTATATAAATACATCATTCTAATTTTGATTTACAAATATTTGAAAACACTTCCATAAATTGAAAACATAATATTATAATTTACAAATCAATTAACATAAGTTTACAGAATATGCATATATAGAAGCACACAAGGGTGCACATATAATAATATAAAATTAACAAATTCTAATTGTTAACAAACTAATAAAATCATTCTATTTTAATAAGACATATATAATGACCGATTTTATTTATATAGGTAAATATGTGCAGATATCCCTATAGTGTTTCATTTGTCAATAATAAATGTATTAAATCCCTATATTAGTATTATTATATTTACACACGTTATAATTATTTCAAAAATACAGTACTGCCATCTCTTAGTATGCTGAAATAATTATAATTATTTCAATTAGAATATGCACACAGATGTGCATACTCTAATATAAAATAAAATATTTGATACTAATTCTAAATATTTTCATCTTACACGTGGGTTATTGTAAATAAAAGTTTTTTTTTTAAAAAACTTTATCTTTAGCAGTCCAATTTTTGATTTTTAGTTCTCCATTTACAATATTTAATATATATATTTAAGAAAGATTTCTGACTATTTTTCTAATTCCCAAACAAAATCTTTTATGAATGATAAATTCTCTGGAAAGAAACTGGATATTTAATTTTATTTTCTTCCCATATTTCTTTTTAGTTGAATAATTTAGTCAATAATTGTTTATTTTTAAAATGCAAAAGTGTTTGAAAATGATGTTATTTTAATATATATTACTCAGCAGTTAGTATCTGTTCATGAAATAGATTTCTTGTATGCGCAGTATTTATATGACTGTTAATAACTTCATTTGTACTTTCCATTATATATAGATCAGCATGTATGAATAAAATACAGTACTGCCATCTTTTAGTATGCTGATTTTTTAAAGTGTCCCATGATAGAACTGTGGCTGATTTCTAATTCTCTTGTCTGTGATATAAATAGTTACAGCAATGCAGGCAGATCTCAACTACATTCAGCTTTAATAATTTGATGAACTGCAAACAGACAATCAGTCTTCTGCTCATATATTGGGCTACGAATTTGTAAAAAAAGTTTCCCTATTTCTATGGAAATTCAAACTCGACCAACATGGAAATTAGCAATTGTTCTTCAGAACTGATTTAGACACATACACTATAACTGCATTTTCTGTAATCTAATATTTTTTTTAATCATCAGGGTTTTTTTTCAAACCCACTATTTACTGTTTATAGTGGAATTTGAAAGAAGGATAACTAAATAATTTTTTTATCTTGATTTAAAAAACAACTCAATAACTCTTTTTAATTTTCATTAATCAAAAGCAATTTCTTTCTAAATTTTTTAATTCTTCAAACAAAATCAAATTGTAGAATTAATTAAAATCAAAATACATTGTTAGTAAGAAGCTATCTAATTTGCAAAATATTTTACATTTATCAAAACTAATTAGTTTTAATGAAGAAAAAGTTTCTTGCTTAATCCAAGTAAAAATAGATAATAAAATTTTATAATTAATATCTATTACAAAATGAAAACAATTTTGCTTAAATTTTTTAAAATCAAAATCAGAATTAGATTACTAAAAATCTATTAAATAGAGACACCTTTTATACTTAAATATCAAAATTATTAGTTAACCACTAATTTGTTATTCCAGTGTATAAAATATATTTTTTATAAATTTTGTTTGTCCTCATTTTTACTTTTTATTTCAAACTTTATATAGATATGTACACACAAATTACTATATTTTGTGATATGAAACATTTTTCTCTCAATATATTAAAACAATTCCAGGTTTCACAATAAAACCTGGAAACCATAAAATGTACATTTTAACTGATCATTATAATTAATATTATCATTGGCTTATTAAAGCAGGAAATTTAACATAAAATGCATAATAAACTTTTTAAACATCTATCTTTTCTATATATAAGAAGAAAACAACATATACTCATATCATAGCAGTTTAAGAACATATAATGTTCCAAGTAATATTAATGATGATTAAAGAATGTCAGTAGTATTTATCCAGATATTTAGAAGAGAAGAGCATTAGCAATTTAACTGTAAAGAGAACAGTAATAAATTAAGCTTGTAATTTAAAGTTAGACTAACCCCATTTCTAATTTTCAAAAATAATTATTGAATTGGAGTTGAAGAAAACTATGCATTGAGCTTTAACTAAAATTTTAGTATCACCAATCCAATATGTAACCTGATTCAATAAAAGGAGAATACCCTGTCAAGAAATTTACAACAAGCTTTATGTGTCTGTCAAATAGCAAGATTGTCTCAGCCTGTGTTAATTTGAACTGAAAATTATTATACTACAAAATATAAGCTGTAAGAAAAAGCTAACCAGAAAAAAAAATTAATAAACTGATTCTGTGTTCATCTGAAGTAAAGTAGTTATCAATTCCAAAATTGAATTTATGAAAAAAAAAGTTAAAGAACTTCTCTAAAAAAATAATTATTTAAACTGAACACTTGAGACAACAAGAATAAAAAATTAAAACAAAAGGAACTGAAACTTGTAAATTTAAAAGAAAGACTAAAAAAGAAACAAATCCATGGTGAAAAGATATTGTAATGTCCAAATCTACCATTATAAAGTAATAATTGATAATAATGAATAAATTTGATTTAAATTTTATTTTATATTGTTCCCCCTCAAAATATCAAAATATTAAAATATATAGGATCTTCCCATTTTCAGAAAGAAAGGGGAAGATGGTTTTAGCTAACATTAAATTTTTATTTTACAGTTTTAACCATTGAAAAGAGAAATAACTCTGTTAAAGTAAATGACAATTACTTTAGTAATAAGAATCAACAGATTAATCTTGTTTGATATATGATTTTTTTTATAAAAAATGTGTATGTATATTAGTATATGTCTTCTGAACTTTCTTTTTTATTGTCTATTAGTTAACTTTAATAATAACAGTTTTAAAAATAATACTTTTTAAAATTATTTTTTATATATTAATGTCTTTCTTCCTATCTATTCTATGAATTGGCAGTGTAACTTGATTTCATCATAGTATGATGTTTTAAAGAATTTGTAGCTTAACCTAATAAGACTATTTAAATAAAAATGGATTAAGCATATTTTTTTCTTGTTTACAATCATAGTTCCTAGTGTCCCTGGATCATGATCTAGCTCTAGAGCAATAATGGTTAATTTGTAAAAAGAAGGTGGGGGGTATATATTTATGTTTTGACATCCAGATAGTTCTTTGGGTGTTTCAAAGGTGCAGATCAACTTTAAAGTTCATTCACTGCACTTCATGTATATAGATTTCCAGTTAAAAATATATATCACCTGTATCCTCGTGGTATCATATGGCTAGAGCATTGATGATCCACATATATCAGTATCACAGCATTTTTTATTATGATATATACATTAGAACTTGGTTATGTGCTTTCAGATAATTGTTGTGTTATTATACTCTAATTTTTGCATTGGTTATATAATTAGCATACATGGTAATATTGAACTTTGTTCAAATTCAGTCACAAAGTATGACTATTGATTATTCAGGTTGAATGCTGGTAATGTAGGTTTCTAACTTATAATTGTTATAACCACTTTATGCTGATTTTCTCATGCTTTTGCTATAATTGTTTATGACTATTCATTGACATTCAGTAAGGATAATGATGATTGTCATTTCCCCATATTATTCTTTCTTTCAATCTATTATAAATAATATACTCTTTAAGTTGTTAAAAATTAATTGCTTAATATACATGCAATACAGTACTTACATTTAAATTTTTAAATTGTCTGAGAAATTATTATTATGCATATAAAATACCAAGATATTATCAATAACATAAAAAAAATGTTTATCAAAATATGTCAGAAGTTATTAGACTAAAGTAGCTTTTTATAATGATAGCATTTCACTATAGTGTCTTTTTATTTTTTACCAATATGCCTTAATACTATTAAATATTAATATATGTAGTGATTTTTCAAACTGTTGAGTGTTATTAAATATTGCTGTGTTAATTATTTAATATTTTGCTAATATATAAATGCCACCTACATCTAGTGCTTGTAATAAAAAAATAGTTTGAAGTTAAATTATTCAGTGTCATCTGCAAAATAGCTGAAAGTATTTTTTTGCAAAAAAAAAAAAAAATCATTAAAAAAGATCTTTCGCATGTTAACATGAATAGAATTTGGGAATAAATAAATTAAAATATTATTTGAAACTAGATTCTTCTAAAATATTTAAATACTTTCCATTATATCTACCTCAGCACATATAATTATTTTCAATTATTACTAATGCAGAATTTACAAGCCTCTATGTGAAATATCATTTTATACTATGTCTTAATTAAATTTATATTTATTGTTTGTAGTAATAAAATGTATTAATAGATTGTATGTTTTTGTTTCTAAAAATGTAAATTGTTTTACAGAAGTCCAGTATTTTTGTCATATAATTAATAAATCAAATTTAATATACAGGAAAGTCTCTTGTAATAAAAGCTTCTCCTATAAACAAGTATACAATTAAAACCCCTTCTTACTAAATTAAGATTATATAACAAAAACATCACTGTCATGTTTTGTAAGTTTTAAATTCCTGATTTAGTTAATCTATCTATTACATTCATATCGGCCTTTCAAGCCAAATTGTGTAAACGCTTTTGCGAGTGTTAAATAATAAATGAATACCCTCTGACCAAACAAGATATAGAATTTATGCAGGAATAAAAGGAATCATCTTATTCCTACGACTCAAATATTTATATATGAGCAAATCTGAAGTACTGGCACAGAAGGTGTGACTATAGAACAGTCACTTTAAATTACTATATATAACGTATGAATGAATGACGCCAATGAAATTTACTAGAATTTACTGAACGTCATTCCAACTGAAACTTAATCATATATATAAATCAGCAGTACTTCAGATTTGCTCATATATAAATATTTGAGTCGTAGGAATAAGAGGATTCCTTTTATTCCTGCATAAATTCTATATCTTGTTTGGTCAGAGGGTATTCATTTATTATTTAACACTCGCAAAAGCGTTTGCACAATTTGGCTTGAAAGGCTGATATGAATGTAATTACAATTGTATACAGACACTATAAAAATAAATGCTGATTTAATCTATCTATGTGTTTATACATCTTGCAGTGAAAATATAGGTATTATATTTTATTGAAAATTTTAACTATAAGCCTAAAAATTTAAATTAGAAAAAAATACAAATGCTACAATTAACTGATCT
This sequence comes from Epiperipatus broadwayi, assembly GCA_028023455.1. NCBI lineage: Eukaryota > Metazoa > Onychophora > Udeonychophora > Euonychophora > Peripatidae > Epiperipatus > Epiperipatus broadwayi. Next base: position 5,784,517 of record JAQFVV010000048.1, on the reverse strand, counting down.
AAAATGTGTGCATGCATTTTCAAGGCTCTTTTGAAAATTAGAATTAGGAAACCAAACTACTATGATAAAAAAAAAGTTTAAAAATAAAAAAGCATGATTTCTATTAGCATAAGTTTATTTATGCTTTTAAAAAATCCGTTCTAATTTTTAATATAGGGATGAAAATGGAGTTAGAATGTAGTGTCAAGAAAAAAAAATCCAAACAAAAAACCAGAAGTTGTAATTATGCTATGGCTAAGTCAAAGCTCAACACATTTTTCTTAGGATAAGTTTGTTTTTATTTTTATTTTATGCTTTTAAAAGTTTGATTTTAAATTTACTAAAACTAAACTAGATAATAGATATAGCAATTAAGTTTATATTATGACTTTATATTTCATCACATATGTATATAATTAATTTTCAATAAGGAAAATAAAAATGGACTTTTAGTTTTAACCACATACATAATTTAGTAAGTCATTATATATTCTATGTGTGTAAAAGAGAAGATGAGATTTCTGCCTTTGGAAGTAAAATATGGTTGAATGTATTAGCAATTTAGTTATATTTAAATTCTATTGCTTCAAATAAATAATAATAATAATAATAATAATAATAATAATAATAATAATAATAATAATAATAATAATAATAATAATAATAATAATAATAATAATAATAATAATAATAATAATAATAATAATAATAATAATAATAATAATAATAATAATAATAATAATAATAATAATAATAATAATAATAATAATAATAATAATAATAATAATAATAATAATAATAATAATAATAATAATAATAATAATAATAATAATAATAATAATAATAATAATAATAATAATAATAAAACTATGATAAACAGAAAAGATTTTCTATCAGAGTGACCCATGTCTTTTAATAATGGCATTGCTAGTAGATCTATCATCATCATTATACAACATGAAGAACATATTTATGAAAAATTTCTCTCTTTCCAATCATTCAGCAGTTATAGTAATTCTGGAAGTCAATTTCAATGACAGATCAGCAATAACTACTAAAAAGAACCAACAGACATCAAGCACATCTGAATTTCTCATTTTTGAAATATATTTATTTGCACAAAATAAAAAATTTACAAACAGATCCTATCCAAATCTGGCATGCATATGTTAATTTACTATCTTTCAATATAAAACATCTCATCAGAAACATACCATTCCCAACAAAGCTCCTAAGTGTTATCAATGACATGTTTTTTTTAAAAAAATCACATTAATATTACAATCAGACTATGTCTGTACAAGAAAATATACCATTCATTTTCAAAGCAACTTAAAGAACATATATCAATTAAAAATAGAAAAGTATTTTTAAACAAGCCTCATATCTTAATCAAAAATATCAGATAAACATTGGGTCACTCATCCCTTCCCAGTTTAAGTTCCATTCATCATTAAAATACAAAATTAGTGGAATGAAAGATTGAAGAGTTAATGAAATCTGAAGAGAGAATCCTTGTAGGTATTACAAAGCCTGAGTCAGTGGATATAAATGAAATGTTTCAACAAGTTATATTTAAAATAGAGGGAACTGAAAGTGAAATGGAGGAAAATATAAAAAGATTAGAGAATAGAGTGAAAGAAAATAGAAAATAATCAAAGGAAGAAATGAAAAAAAATAAATGGTGAAATGAGAAAATCAAATGAGGAAAATATAAATGGATTAGAGAATAAAGGGGAAGATAATATGAAAGAAAATGGAGGATAATATGAAAGGATTAGAGAATAAAATGGAGGAAAATAGAACAGAATCAAAGGAAGAAATTAGAAAATTAAATGGAAAAATAAGAAAATCAGAGAAATTTAAAAGGATTAGAGAATAAAATGGAGGATAATATAAAATAATTGGAGAATAATATAAGAGGATTGGCGAATAGATTAGAGAATAAAATGGAAGAAAGCAATGAATGGAGTGTATTGAAAATAGAATGGAGAAAATAAAAAGAAAGATGGGAGAATGAAGGGAATTTCTGAGAAAAGAAATAGTCAATGCAAAAACAATTTGCAAATCTCAGGAACATAGACATAGAGGAACTCAAGAACATATTTATAACATTAGAATTTAATTACAGTAATAATAATGTTCTGGACAAGGTAGATATTAATAGCCTTTGCAGTGACTTAGAGGTTAGCAGGGATACTACAAAAGAGCAATTTATTCAAATGCAGAATGAAATTGGAAAGATCGAAAGTGGTGGTCAGGAGGTTAAGGAAAATGTTGCTCATCAATAAATTTCAATTCATATGGAGATGAGAAAGGAGACTGAGAATGGTTTGATGACATATCAGGGAAATAAAGAAGAAAATCTTGAATTTATAAATAAAATAAGAAACACTGTAGAAGAATTAGCAAAATCTCTAGATGAAGGTAGGAAAGGTTTTGAAGATAAGATTGAGGAATTAGTAGAACCTCCAGATGAAGATAGGAAAATTGTAGAAGATAAGATAGAATTAGTGGAACCTTTAGAGGAAGATAAGGGAGATTCAGATGATAAGGTAGAAAAAGTAGTGAAAACTTTAGCTGAAGATAGAGGCAGTTTGGAAGGAGAGATTGAAGAATTAATGGAATCTCTAAATGAAGATAGGGGAAATTTATAAACTAAGATAGGAGAATCAGTGGAGAAAAGAGATAATTAATGATAATGAGAATAATAATAATTCTTTGGAAAGTAGCCAAGGAAAACAGAATAGTAAGTCAAAAGAGTTAAATAATAGGACTGGGACTTATTTTGCTAACCTGACAAAAAAATACATAAAACAAGATGTGCCTACTCTCAGCAATAATCATATTCCAGTAAAGAAATAGGGCATAGTATTACCCACTTCCTGGAAATAAAACCAGCTAAGGAATTTTCAGATAGGGAACCCTGTAAAACGGATCACTTACCTCCCAAAATGAGACCTCTCCTTACCTCTTTATTGATATGTATATTAATTACCGATTGATTGATATTACATTGTCCAGTCTTACATGTGATAGGAAATTATGTGGTAATAATTACCTACCTCCCAAATGAGGCCATTTCCTTATATCTTCAATGATATGTGCCTTGATAGGCATTGCGAGAGATTATTTACTCCCAAAATAAGGCACTCTGCTTATCTCCTTATGGATAAGTGTGTTGATTATTCATTGATTTTAGGTGATAGACTATGCAAGATGGATTATTTGCCTCCCAAGATGAGGCCATCTCCTTATCTCTTCACAGATGTGTGCATTGATAGACTATGCAAGATGAATTACCTACCTCCCAAAATAAGGCTGTCTCATTGTCTATTAATGGATATGTGTCTTGATAGGCATTGTGATATGGATTACCTATCTCCCAAGATGATACCCTCACCCTATTCTATCACAAATATGGGTAGGGGTAAACATCCAGGAAAACCCATTATGATAGGCAATGAACTTTGTGTTGATGGTGTTGGTACTCTGATAAAAGATACTGGGGATAATGTACAATGCCTGCAGTTTAATACCATACCCATCAATAAATTAATACATAAGTAAAACAAGTGATGATATCCCAAATTTCCAAGAACCGGTTCTCTAAAGGTAGGTTGTATTTAAGAACCTATTCTGTTTATTTTCCTGCTTTCTAAGCCATGGAAGCAAATCACTTTTTGGTTTCATAGCTAAACGTTTTTGGAGACTTTTCAGAAATTTTGCATGACCCCCCCCCCATACACAAAAACAGTGCACATGCACACTATGATGTACTTTGCAATCTCACTTATGGAATCAAAAAGAATTAAACCATTTTTATAATTGGAACAAAACTTATTTATTTGGCAAGACATTTCCATATTGACATTCTATTTGCATCATATGTCTCTTCAGGTTAAGGATGCTTTTTGACTTTAGCATCATCAGCTGTGTTGTGATTTCTTAGCCATACTTGAACTAAGTCACTGCAGTCCCAACAATCTAATGGAAGACCTATCTAATTTATTACTAGAAGATTTGCCACATTTTTCACTTCAAGATGATTTCTTTTATCTGAATAAATTGCGTTCATCACAGAAAACTTTCATTCAGCCTCTGCAGAATTCACAACAATGGTTTTAATTATATTTTTAACTCTTTGGATAGTTTCAGCTACAACATGTTTCTGATGATTTTTCATAACATTTTCAACATAATCATGGAAATCATTAACTGAAATCTCATGAGGAAATAATTTGTAAAAATCTGGTAATTTCTCTTCAAATTTTTTCCAGGGAACTATTATTTCTTTCAGATTCCAAGCATCTGAATTCAAAATTTTAAGTAATTGATGAATTTTATGATTTCTATCTTGAATATCATTACTTAGGCTATTACAATCTATTAATCTTAATGTCATATTTGTTGTCACTACATTCAGTACTTTTTGATGGGGAAGACTTGCACATTTGTTGTCTTCAACAAAATTAATATGCAGGAATTCCTTAGAAGAGCTAGTTTCATTTATTATTTTTTTGTAAATACCACTCTTCTCTCTGATATTCAAATGCTTTAATTGTTCTCTTAATCAATTGTTCAGTATGCAATATATTTACATTTCTTCCTTGAACAGCATCTGCCAACAAAGACATTTCTTCTAGTATATCGATTATTAAAGCCAGATCTCTCATAAAATATTTGTTGGCAAGATGATTAGCCATTCCAGAAAATTTCTTATTAGTAGAAAAAGAATAATACAGTGTTGGATAGGCTCACCATGTTGCAACTTCTGATCTATGACTGCATGCTGCCCATCTTGGGTCAAAAACTCTACCAATTTTTTAGAATTTCAATTCCCAAATTGGTTGAAATTTTATTCAGTGCCATTTGGTTTTTATTAAACTGATGGAAGATTTTGTATATTTCATCAATAAATGCTTTAAAGTGATTCATTTGCTTTATGTCTTTGGTAGAATCCTTCAGCAGAAGCTGAAGGCGATGACTCAAAAAATGGCAAATAATAAACTCAGGATAGTGATTTTTTATTTTAACATTCACTCCTGACCACCTTTCCAGGATCATACTTGCTCCATCTAAACAAAATCCAATCAAATTATTCTTTAAGTATGGATTATCAAATCCTACTAAATGCAGACTTTGTAGTAGAGCAGTGTAAATGGTTTCAGCATCTTTGTTTTGTAATTCCATTAAATCTACAAAAATCATTGGTAAAAAATCTATATCTTCAACCTTAATAAAAATGATAAGGACTGGCTTGTATGATATTGTTGATACCTCATTAATTATAACACGTCTTTATATTATGATCTATTATTTTTCTAAACACTTTATTTTTAATGTATTTTGCAATATGTTCAACAATTTTGACAGCTGCAAATTGAGAATGGAGTCCCACTCCCATACCTAACCCATTCTTTTTTTGTAATTTGGTCAAATGTTCAATATCAGAAAATGGTCAGTTTAGTTTTGCTAAAGTGCAAACCATATTAAAAATTTTATAAGTGGAGCTCATAAACTTTTCATGAGCTTTGTCTATAGATTTGGAAATTGCATTTTTTGCACTTTCTTTTAACTGCAACACACATATCTGGTGTGCTTTTGATGAAAAGTGTTCCTTTATTTTTTTTGAAGAGAGGCTTGTTGAATCATTTTATTTTTTCCACTTGAAACAATATTACATCTTCTCCAATCTTTTGACACATGAGCTGACTTTATTTTTATTGACTCGATTTTGGTATAGTTATCACACAGAAGTTTTTTTCCAATAATAATTAAACCACAATATTTTTCTTTGAATTCATTGGCTTATTTCATATTCCAGCAGCTAGGAAGGTCACTATCTACATTTATTTTATATGCATCTTATGTACTTTTGTAACTGGACAGCTTATTTGTGTTGTCAACATTATTTTCTGTTGTATCAGAAGAAACAGAAAACAAAACTTGATTCAAAATATCATCCTTTACTATCGTTTTCGATTCTGTATCAGTTTTTGGATCTTTTATGAAGAAATCCGATATTGTTTGGCATTTTCGTTTCATTTCTTGTGAAGGGTTTATTTTTATTATATTTTCTTGTTACATTGGCCTTAGAAAAAAAAAATCTAATTAATTGATTTTTAATACAAATGAGTGGTAACAAATCATAAAACTTAAATAAAATAGTAAAATTAAAAAAAAAAAAGGAAAAAAATATTTGAAAACGAGTCATGCCATTTGATGAGCCATCTTCTTGCCAAGTTATTCTAGAAAAAATATGTTGAACTCATTGATAAAAAAAAAAAGACACACTGTTATACCAGATATAGCAAACTAAATGAAAATAATGTACTATAAACTTACTACAGATGGTCATCCATTAAATTTACTAATCAAATAAAAACAAATCCTGCATGATAAATATGTAAGTGAAGAAATAAAATATTTAAATAAAAAATAAAAGTTAAATAAATATTTAAAACAACGTCGGCATAACAAAATCATTGGAACAATGGTTTTATGTTACTGTTTATTTTCGCAATGATATGTCCTTTTGAATAAAGTTATTTTATCTTTAAAGTAAAATAATTTCAGCAAGAGTAAATTTCATCAAATACATAAATACATTTGTGCCGAATTTATTTCTAATTTTTAATTTTAATAACATCTCTGTTAAATGTGAGTAAGCTAATAGTTAATTAATTTCTTTCTTACCTTGTGTAAAAATTAAATATGGATTCATTTATCTGTAATAAAATAACACTTTTTATTTGTATACTCTTAAAGAAACTAATTTGAATGCGATACATAATGGATTTAATTACTTAAAACTGTTGTGAATTATTACTTGCAGAATAATTCTTAATCACTCAAATTTCTTCGCACATGTCACACGTTCCAAGTGGAATGTCGTATAGTCGAATTATTCTGGTGAAATCATTTTGAACCTAATAAGTTCAAAAAGAATCATTGCTACATTAGATATAACAAAAAAAAATACAAATAATGTTCTAGATTATTGTTGGAAACAATTAAGTAATTTGTTAATTCAACTTTTTTTTAGGATAAAAATAATAAAATTTATTTTCGGGTAATTTAACTACCGGTTCGCTAATTTTTTTTTATTTTAAGAACCAGTTCGTGCGAACCGGAGCGAACTGGTTGGATATCATCACTGAGTAAAACTAATATTTGTCATTATAAAGGAGTGTCTAGAAGGTTCAGAATGTTTTTCTTAAAATTATTATAAGTTGTTTAAAAAAAATGCTCATTGGATAAAAAAATCTGTTTTTCTTCTTATCCAGATAATTAATATATGCTATTTAAAAATTACATGTGAAAATTTAAAATTTTTCCTCTGCCAGTAAGAAAAAGTTGTAACTTTATGGTTGGGCTCAACATTTGTCAAGCACTATTTAAGTGGTCAATTATATAAAATTTAAAAATTTTAATTGATAATAATTAAATAATAACTATTCAATATTAAATGTGTATTATATCAGTGATGTGTTATCACGATTGCCAAATTTTATTATAAAATTTAAGTAAAATTCATCTATAAATCTCCTGAGAGTGATAAAGAATTGGACTGTTCAAGATATGATAGGCCTCTGCCAGATTGTGTATGAGACTTTTATATGCAGTCTGTCAGATAAATTAATTCTCAATAATATCAGAATAATAATTTATTAGTGTCATTATTAAATTAAAAGTTTGGTCGAGAGGTCAGCGCGACTGCCTTGCACTTGCAGGCAGTTACCCGGGTTGCGGGTTCACGTCCCGGCCAATGCTATGACACTTAAAAAAAAAATAATAATCAAAAAGACTTGAAATTATAGCTATTCTAAATTAATCTTTATAATTAACTCTCAAGCATATTTTTATTGTAATTTAAAATAGTTTGAACAGCTTAATTAGTTATCACATATGCTTCTAAATGAAGAATTATTAATTGTATGTTAATGTATCCACATACAGTAATTTCATTGGTCTGTTAACTTTTACAATGATGCTCTGTGATGAAAGTTTATAAATAGGCTAAACTTAGATTTTTATAAGAGAGTCAGGAAAATCAACTAGGAAGAATGAAAGATCTTAAGAACAAAATGGAAGAACTATATTAACAAATTACTGGCAAGCAGAAAATTATTAAAAAGTAAAATTGAATCTGAATTGCATTAAAAATAGAATTGAATTGTATTTTAACTTGCAACCAATGGAGTAGAAACTTCATTTGGTTTTCATACATGAAACATATCATTGCTATCAATCAATAATTGTAAAGAATTCACATTTAAAACTGGTAGACATATTGTAAGAAAAAGTACCAAAATGGACATCAAATTTGAAAAAACTAAGAAGTTTGTAAGCATGAAATTTTACTATTTATTTTGTAACTGTTTTAATTATTATATTTATTGTGTGCATTATATAATTAATTATGACTTATTTGGGATGGTAAGAAGAAAGAAAATAAAATTATTTTCTACTTTCAGTAGGAATAATTTTAAAAATAGACATAAGTATATTATGAGATATTTAATGTCTTTTATTGCTGTTTTTGAATTTATAAGGCACTCATGGCATGTTTAAACTAATGTGAAATAAGCTCACTCCAACTATTGCAATTTTATTATGCTATGCTAATTTCATTACATGAAGAAAATAATTTTTTTGAAAAAAGTGTTTGGTTGCAATTAAATAAAAGTGCAGTAATAAATTATACCTACCTAATAAAATAATATAAATGAAGATACTAAATTTATAAAAGTTAATAAAATATTTATTAAGACTTTTCATATGAAGTATTCTCAGCATTACCTTTAAAAATTATGTTAAGGCAAAGCTAAATATGCCTTCTTGCAACATAACAAATGGAATTGGATATATTTATTAAACTAAGTTGTAGAATCTCATTGAAAGTGAATCAAATGTCAACTTAAATTTTGATATATTAATTATTGTGTTAATCATATTGTGGATCAGATTTCTGACATGTTAATTATTAAATAGGGCCATTAGTCAATAAAGTATATGAAATAAATATACATGATGAAAATAAAAATTGATGTTTATCTTCAACTTTTCTCAATTTCTGGAATAACAACATGTTGAAGTTAATGGATGAACAACTACAATCGTTCATATATCAAATAACACACTAGAGTTACTGTTTAAACTAATAAATAAATATGAAATATATTCCATATGGGGAAGAATGTTTATCAATCATATAATGCTGCAGATTTTAAAGGTCACAATCAAGATTTCATTCTCTTAGTTTCACAAGAAGGAATGCAAAACAAGAAATTTATGTAACGATTGTTTATTTCTGTTTAATATATACCATCTTGTAATATCATATATTTTTGTATCACAGATATAAAAACCGGTTTATGTAGGTAATGAAATTCATGGTATAAATATAAACATGTTCTAAAGATGAAAAAAAAAAAGGTAATCTTATTTGTTGTAAATTTCATTCATATTTTAAAATATGAACGCAGGTAAGAAACTATTACAGTTTATTATTAATGTTTTTTTTTCTAGAATAAAAGCTACAGTTGTTGAATAATAATAATAAATGATTAGCATATAACTTTGGTTAATTTAAATGCATTAGATATAATTTTTTTTTTCTTATATGTAATACTTAACTATTTAATAGCTAATAATAGATATAGTTATGGGTCATCCTCAAATTGATAATGATAGTTATAACTTTTATGTGTCAAATAGTAATATATTCTATTTTCCTAGTGTTTTTATATATTCGTGATAAGTAATATTAGCATTTTATTTATCTGTTATCATGTTAAATAGTTATAATGGCAAATGTATAATATTTTGAAATATGTGGTAGATCCATGTTGTATCACATAAGGTGAACTTATTCTTTTTCCCTGAGTGATAATATAAATGACCATCATGGGTGAATCATAAATAACACCTATCACATTTTGAAAAAATTAAGATCATATGTTTTTAAGGTATTGATCTAGTTATTAAATAAGAGATTAACCACCCCTTTCTTTTTCTCATATCCCTAAAGGTGATCCAGAATTTCAAACCATATCTTGGTATAGTTATTTAAACAAGGGATAATCTCCCCTTCTTTTTATATCCCAAAGGTCATCCAGAAGCAACACTGGGGTTACAGATCATATGCAGTCACAAGATAACCATGGTCTAGGTTGTTGTTTGTTCTCTTTGCCTTAGCTCAACCCCACTAAATCTTTGGATATACTATATGTTTTATTATATTTCATATTCCTCCTAAGTTCTAATGGATTGGTATCAATAACAGCAGAATCATTTCTGAAATATGGTATATGAAACTGTAGATTGTACTTGAGCACTGAACAAAATGATGGTAAAGATAATATTAGTTAAAAGTTATTTTGTAGTAGATTGCTACTTAATGTCTATCCATTTGAGATGATGTCATCTATACCCTTAAACTATGCTATTTATCATTTATACTCAATTTGTTTTAAAATGCTGATATTCTTCCTTAAAGTTAAAAGATTCATGTAATAATTTTCTTTAATCTTAAAAGAGTCTTACATGGTAAAACTAATAATTAAAAGGTAGAAAATGATAGCCTTGACTCTTAAAGCAGTGTTGATTGTTTAATAGCCTAAATCAGTACTGGCGAACCTTTTTATATGTGCTTGCCAAAACTTTCCCAAAAATATTTATTGAATAATTGGCATTCCATACAATTATTAAATCAGAATATAAATAACTTAATTGTTGCAGTTTTTTAAAAGTTTATAAAAAAATAATAACAATAACAATTAAAATTAAACTGAGAGAGTGCAAACCTCTCAAGCGCTTAGCTAAATACAAGTGAACGATATTTATTTAGAAGAGCACAAGTTGAATAAAATATAATAGTAAAAAATTAATGGTAATTAAAACGAAAGTTTGGAAATAAATATATAAAATCAAAATAAATAGATATTATTGAACGAGATTTTTTCTGTTGTACACTGGATGCCAAATATTTTATATATGGTTCATATTTTGTCATTTTTAATAATGTACATGCTGAATTAGATTCATCTTTCATTCTATTTCTTGAACTGTTTTTAATTAAATTCGTTTCTGAACACAATGATTCACATGCATATATAAAGGAGAAAATTAATAATATAGCGGTCGCTATTTTTTTTAAACAATTAAATGTTTCAGGAATAGCATTCCAGGCAGTTAATAGTTAGTTTCTTTTCAGCATTCTTTTTACATATATCCAGCGATCATTTTCCATTGTTTCTAACTCATTCCTTAAGTTAACAAATTTCTGTTTCCATATAGAACTGGATTGAAAATCGACTGGTTGTATTTCCATATATTTCAAACAAGCCACTAAAAAATTTCTAACTTGAGACTATCCACTGATATTATGTCTGGGTATAAAATAAATTTTGATATTTCTGAAAATTATCTGAACTGTGTAAATCTTAAAGAAAATTAATCAATTATTGATTGAATAACAGCGCAAAAGTCTTGGTCAATTTTACTTGATCTGGTTTCTCATAAGATTCTAAATCAGTCAAGAACTTTTTTAAATTTGGAAAATATTTGAAGGTGTAAGAAATAACACCACGGTTGAAAATTTGTAATTTAACTTCAAATGCTTTTATCAAATCAAACATGACAACCATTGTGTTATTATAACCTTGCAGTTTCACATTTAATTTATTTAGATGTGAACACATATCAGTAAAAAACATTAATTTTGAAAGCATTATATTTTTCAATGATTTTCTCATTACATAAAAGCAGTCTAATTTCTTTTAAACACTCAACGAATCTTTGAAGAACTTTTCCTCAATTTAATCATTGGACATGGTTGTATGTAAATAGACCATAGTATGTTGAGTTTACCTCACTCAATGTGTAAATATAAAATTAATTAACTTAGTCACAATGTTCATAATATCATCCAGTGGCTTAAAGCTGGCCTTTGTGCATAAAACCTGCTGATGTATAATATAATGAAAACCTAAAACTGAATATCCAATATGGTTGGTAAATAAACTGAGAAACTATTTTCTTTTCCAGTAATAAGCACCAGGTATAGTTACTGATACAATTTTTGCAACATCTATCCTGAAAATATCTATTCCCTTTGTTGTTATTACTAATGAGGTTAAACTAATCAATTCTTTTTTGATAATTGATAATATTCCCAACACAATAGTGAATAAAAATAGCCAAACAAGCTAATCCATTTATGTCTGTACTTTCATCAAGGCAAAAATTAAACTAAAAGATTTTATATTTCTTTTTTGTTGGTAAGTTATGTTGTTAGCCATTTGCAGGATTCTTTCTTTAAATGTATTTCTAGCCAATGTTAAATTTTTTATGCTCTGAATAATTTTTGCTTTGTTTTCAAAATCTAAAAAGAACTAGTGATCATTTCATCCAAGCTTCTTTCATATATTCTCAATTATTAAAAGATTTTCCATGTTTGACAATTACATTTGGAAAAAAAAACTAGCAGCAGTTATATTTGAATGATTTTTGATAAATTTCATTAAAGATGTTGATTGAATATTTATATTTTTAAATGCTTGGGAAATATATTCTTTTTGTTCATCTTTACTTTTTTCACAGAGTGATTTATGATTGGTCTCATAATGCCATTTTACCGATGTTCTTAATACAACTGTTCCAGAATATAAAGCACATACTATCTTGGTGCTTTGTTAATCATTTCATACTCATCAGTTCACCAATTTTAAAATTCTCTACTGCTTGATAGTTTTTCTTTTTTCTTTTCACTATTCATATTAATATAATGGTAACAAATTTATTTAAAAGTAAATTTAAATGAGCTTTAATAATTTTATAAATCAAAGATTTATCATTTCACTTTTACAGCAAAACTTAAGCAAAAAAAAAAGTCACTTGATGGCATTGATTATGCACTTCATCCCTTTGTTTGCAATTTTGATTACATTTAAAAAACTAATGGTGTCAACACATTTAGGTGAAAAAAGATTAGGACAGAAAACCATTTGATTACTTTTACTTTAGATTTGAAAAAAATTACTTCAAAAAGTTATAAAATATCTTACTGAGTTTACTTTCTAATTTTATTGGAATCATTTGACAGGTTTATAGAATATGATACCACAGTATATTGTACCATTTTATTTGACTTAAAATATCATAATTTATTGTTTATAATCAGTGTTCAATTGTAAATTGAATTCTAATATAATATTATATTTATTTATTTTACCTTTAGTTTACAATAAATTTTATTACTACAGATTTTAGCAACAAAAAAAATATTGAAAAAAATTATGATATATAAATAGTTTTTATGCCAATAAAAAACTCAAAAGTGCCATCTCTGGCACACATGCCATAGGTTCACCCTCACTGGCCTAAATCAATGGATTAAAACAAGAAGTCAATAGTTTCCAGTAATATATGGTAGGTTAAACTGTTATATCTTAGGTATATTTATTGAATTATTTTGTGTAAATAACATTGGTAGTTATTAACAATTGAATAAAAATTTTGAAATATATGGCCTGTATCTATTTAAAGTGGGTAAGCTCTTAAAATTATGCTATTAATAAATAGGTAAAATATGAAAGTATAAAAAGTCAAAAGTAAGTTCAATGTACATAATAAATTTGAGAAATAATAAATAAAAAGGTAATAATTTAAAATATAAAATGCATAGTAAGTCCAATACACTCAATGTAATAAGTTTGAGTAATAATAAATTAAAAGGTAATAATTTATTAAAGTATTAAATAGATCGTAAGAGATTTTCCCTTAATCATAAAACATTGTAATTACATCATTATATGTAAATTTCTGTCACAATTGTCCAAGATTATGTATGTTTTTCTTATTGTTATTAGTATATTCACAAACTTGTAAATAATGTAAATACATTTCATTTGAAAATATATTTAATTGTCTGTGGCTTCATTGCTAATCACCATCCATACTGTTATTGTTATTGCTACCAACATATTAGTTTTATTATTGTCCTGAAAATCATCATCAATCAGTAAAGTAGATTTTATTGTGCATCAGCATATCAAAATAAGTTATGCTAAGCTCTTATATTTTAAAATATATAAAGCTTTATTACTTATTGATTAAAACACTGTTGATCTTAAACACATGTATTATTTTTAAATAATGTTTTAAAGATGAAATATTCAGTTTTGGAATAACCTGTTTATCTAAATCATTAAATACATCATTCACTAATCTTGATCATATTGCCCATGGTTATTAAATGAATATAGTTTGTAAGTTATTATATTTACTTTATTAGGAAGTTATTAATACTTCATAAAATTTAAAGTTTATATCATTGCTAGTAATGGAATTGCCAAATGTTGCTTATTAATTCCATTTTGTTTTATGAGCTATCTTTCCTTGTTATATTTGGGTAGTGGCAGAATCCCTCTCACTGATCGAAACAAATTTTTAATAGAGTAATATTTAAATTATTTGAACCCTGAGAAAAGTACATTATTAATTAATAGTCACAATTTTGAGTCTGTTCTAATTTTTCATTTATAACGTTATTTATTATGCTTTACTTTGATCTCTCATGTTTATTCTTATTGTTTAATTGATTCTGTGTAATTTTAGGATATAAATTTCTTTTCTAGTTTAAAATTTACAATCTATTTTGATTTAATGGTTAAATATTTTGTTTTAGATAAGCTTAAAATGCTTGTTTTATTTCATTATTGTCTTGCTGTTGTTTATCACAATATTAGTTTTATAATTCAGGATCTTATTTTTTATCATAACATTATTACCATAGTTCATCCATATTCTTCTCTCTTTTATTTTTCACCCTCGTCTCATCTCAAGTCATTATTGTAATTAATCTATCCATCATTAGCCCTTATTCTATAACCACCTTAATAATTCATCACCCTGACATATTTCCTTTCTCTTCTCCTCATTTTTAAGTCATTCATTTTCACTAGTTAATTTCATTTGTTCATTATTATCTATTCAGTCATCTATATCTTAATTCATTGATAATCTAATTCATAATTCAAATTCCATATTCATTTCATAGATTATTAATTATTTATTGGTGTTGCAAACTATGTTTATCCTGCAATAATTTTGCTTAGATCTTAAAGTTTATTTAACCGATATTTAATATTGGAGGTCATTATCTTCATTTATATTTTCTGATGTTCTATTTAAATTTGCTCATGCATACTTTAGCCAAACTTGTTTCAAATATTCTGTTTTGTAATTATGACTTATAATTTACTCGATATTGAATATTAGCTATAGGAGATGAAGGGCTGACATAAGGTACTATAACAATTGTTGATGACTTGTGCCCTCTATTTATGTTTACTTATGCTCATGTTAACCAAGTTGGTTTCTAATATATTTATTATTATTATTTGTTGATGGTTAAGGTTGATATACTATAATGTGAGGATAAGGATCAATAGTACTTTCCTGACCTTTTCTTAAATGGAAAAATCTCATTCCCACAAGGATCCCTATTTAGTGCTTTGCTATTCACTGCCTAGATAAATCCTCTAATTAACATTATATAAAATGAAATATCTAAAATGTATATACCAAGCATTGTTCAAACCATAAGATTTTTTTCAAAGGCTTTACAGGCATACAAAGATTTGAACACCTAGGTCAATTTATCTCAAAATATCTTGCAGACATAGCTAATTTTCTATCAAAGGAAATTTATGAAATTCACAATTTATATCCAATGGCAATTGTCCTATTCATAAATACAAATATATCAACATCCACAATGTAAAATATAAGACTGATATCAATGGGTCCAATAGGGATAAAAATTACTTGAAAAGGTATTAAAAATAAAATGGAGACATCTATTATCACTGCTGCCACAGTCACAATTAACTAAAAAAGGATCATCAACAGGACAAGCAGCATTATTAGTTCAAGACAGTCATTGATTTAGTGCAAAATGCAAAGAAATATAAACCAATAGTTAATACATTTTGACATTAAAACAGCTTTTAACTCCATGCCAATTGATATTCTCACTTTGAAAAATATTAACATATCTAATGAACTTACAAATTTACTTACAAACAGGGAAGTACATATTACTTTAAATGGAACCTCAAGGATCACTGCTGTGTTTTATTATTTACAACTTACATAAACCAATTCCTCAGCAACATAGAAAAATATATTTCATGAATTTATATTCCAAATTTGTCATAGTGTAACCTGTATAGCATATATAGATGATATCGCAGTCTTCCTTACAACAACAAAAAAAGAAATTTCAATATTAGTAAAAATCATGAGAAATGTACCAACTCTCATAAATCTGAATTCAGTCTTGGCAAATCATGTGCTGATACATATACACAGGTAAAATATATACCAACACATTTTTTGGGTTATCAACTACATATTTAGGTTTTCCTTTTTATCTGAAAAAATAGCTATGTGATAGTAAATACAAGATAAATTACTTCAATCAAGAGAACATCTAATATCATTACTTTCAAAGTCATATTTGTCACTCTATTCTAAGGTAGCTTTTACCAACATGCTTATCAACACAAAGATAACACACTACTTACCTATCATAACCTTTACTAAGTCATTCATTTCAAATGTTTATATACTGTGCAAAAAAATTCTTGTGTGGGAGGAAACAATTGCAATTTCATTCACAAAATTACAGTTTCATAGTAGGACTACACTCAATTCATATATATAGGATCCAAAACTCTATTATTTTTATGACAGCTATGATAAGATTATTTCCACATTTGGAGATGATTCTTAAAATAGAACCCACAGACAATCCTTCTTCATACACAAAACATCTTCAAACAATTTTAGTATCAATTAACCTAATGACAAATATTAAAATAACATTTTACAAGAGAAATGGCAATATTGAAAAATTCATACTTTTTTGTATCCAAATATAAATAGACTGACTCTCCAATGCTTAGCATTAATAATGGGCAACTAATAAGAAGATTTAAATATTGAACCCTTGAGCCAAATATTTTGATTTTATGCTCAAAATACATATTGTGGTATTTTCTTACATTATACTTTTTGAGGTATAAGAAAAATTTTTAACACAGAAATTATATGACAGTTATATCTCAAGGAAGAAGAAAATCAAAAACACCTTTTTAAAGTGTAGTAGCCTACAAAATACCCATACATAACAAAAATACTTTGGAAAAATAATAGTACAATTCAATTGATAATTAAACTTTTTGCAAAAGCTTGCTTTGCAAAAATAAGAACATCATATTCATACTTTATACTCTGTGGTGCACAAGATGCTTATTTTTTTTACAACAATAATATAAGAAGACACCTGAACATATTTGATAACAAACTAAATACATTTATGGAAAGAGACAAAAAAATTTACTCTTCCAGATATATTTGCAGCTACATAATCACTTATTCATAAGTGCTCTAACTTATAGTAAGATGTTTTAACTATAATTTTTATTATCTATTTTTATCAGGGTATATTCATTACAATATTGTATGTTTAACAATATGTAGTGATTTATTTTTTCTAATTCTAACAAAATTGTAAATATATAAAGTTCTTTATATTGTGTTTTTTTTATTCCTATTGTAATATATTAAGTTTTTATCAATAAAATTTCTTCTGAAAAAAAAAAGTTAATTAATCAAGTAAAATAAAATAAAATAAAAATTCAAAACATTTATATAGAAATAACACGATATTAAATAATTTAAGATGTAGAAAGAAGTTTGCTATTAGCTGTAAAGAGGCTCTTTGGTTCCTCTTTAAGGCATTAAAGGAACCTAGCAAACCAAATTACTAATGGCCATTCCATATGTTCTTGTTGTTACAATTGTTATTACTATGTTAATTTTGACTGATAGTCACACATGATGCATTGTTCATAATACGTTTTTAGGCTTATTACTTTTAAATTTAAGATTATAAATCACTGTAGTCTTTTTTTCTCAGTTGCCTCATCATCATCATTATCAACCATTATCAATCCACTGCAGGATGAAGGTCTCTCCAAGTTTAATCCATCTTCTCCGATCTTTAGCTTCTCTTCTCCACATCACCCCTACACATTTTCTTATTTCATC
The DNA here is from genome assembly GCA_028023455.1 of Epiperipatus broadwayi. NCBI lineage: Eukaryota > Metazoa > Onychophora > Udeonychophora > Euonychophora > Peripatidae > Epiperipatus > Epiperipatus broadwayi. The sequence goes on along the minus strand of JAQFVV010000048.1, from coordinate 5,766,412 downwards.
CATCCATCTTACATGTGGTCTCCTTCTGGGTCTTTTACAATCTCTTGGAATCCAGTTTAAAATTTCAATTGTCCATCTATTATCATCTCTTCTAGCAATATGTCCAGCCCAACTCCACTTCAATCTTAATTTTTTCAATGAGGTCAGTAACACCTGTTTGTTCTCTTACCCATACATTGCGTTTTCGATCTCTTCTTGTTACTCCCAACATACATCTCTCCATACTTCTTTGAGTGGTCTGAAGTCTCTGTATTGATCTTCTATTAAGTGTCCAAGTCTCAGATCCATAAGTAAGAACTGGTAAAACACATTTGTTAAAAACCTTTCTTTTCAAACACATAGGCATATTTCCTTTTAATATCAAGTTATTTCTACCAAAAGCACTCCAACCAAGTTTAATTCTATGATTAATTTCCTCTATTATGTTTCCATCTGTATTAATAATCTGACCAAGGTATTTGTAACTCTTAACTTCTTCTAATTCATCATAATCAATCTTTATTTTCATATTTTGAGCAAATCGATTAAATATTACTTTAGTCTTTTTAACATTTATCTTTAGTCCTACTTTCCTACTTTCATCTGATAACTCCTGCAACATTTCCTGCAGCTCGGAAGCATTATTTGCAAAAACAACTACATCATCTGCGAAATCTAAATGACTTAAATAATCTCCATTTACTTTCACTCCTTTAGTTTCCCATTTTAATCCACAAAATACTTCTTGCAGCACTGCTGTAAAAAGTTTTGGAGATATGGAGTCACCTTGTCTTACACCTTTCTCAATGTTGACTTTCCCAGTATCATTATGTAATCTAATTGTTGCTGTTGCATTTTTATAAATATTCTTTAAAATATGACAATATCCTGGATCTATACCTTGATGATCCAATGCTTTAATCACTGAAGAAATGTTTATAGGATCAAATGCCTTTTCATAATCTCCAAATCCAAAACATAATGACAACTCATATTCATTTGTCCTTTCTATAACTTCTCTCAATACTTGAATATGATCTACTGTACTAAAACCACTTTTAAATCCAGCTTGTTCTCTTGGTTGGTGAAAATCCAAGGTTCTCTGTAGACGAGTTGTAATTATCTTGGTAAAAATTTTATATAAAACTGATAAAAGGCTGATAGGTTTGTAATTTCTAATATCTTCTTTATCACCTTTTTTAAATATTAATATTATTACTGCATTCTTCCAATCATCCGGTACATCTTTATCATTTAGACATTTGGTATATAACTTTGCTAATATTTTTTCTGTTTCTTCACCTGCTTCTTTTAATATATCAATTATAATTCCATCATTACCTGGAGCCTTTCCTTTTTTTATACATTTAATTGCATTTATCACTTCTTCATTTAAAATTCTGGGCAATTCGGAAGATGTAATAGATATAGGAGGTACTTGTTCTTTATTACTATATAATTCTTGATAAAAATCTTCTACCAATTTCATAATGTCATCCCTCTTTTTAGTAATAATTCCATCTTTTTTCCTTATTGCAGATATAAATTTCCTACCAATACCAAAATGTTGTTTTACATTCTTAAGACTTTAATTTTCTTCTACAGCTTTTCTTGCTAGTTCACAGTTATACTTTCTTATATCATTTTCAACTCTTTTCCGCACCATTTTACAAAATTCGAGATATTCAATTCTTTTTAATGCATCATTCTTGCATATCTTCATATTCCTTCTTTTCTTCATAAGTTCTCTAGTCTCAGTAGAAATTTTATTAGTCAATTGCTGCTTTTTTTTACCAGCTATCTTGTTGCAGTTTTTAAAAGTGTATCAGTTATTTTCATATTAATTTCATTCAAATCTGAATCATGTTCAAAATCTACTATTACTTGAAACCGATTTGTAAGTTCTAATTTAAATTCATTAGAATGTTTCTGAAGATTAGGAATATCAACTGTAAATAACTCAGTTGCCTAATCATTCTTAAATGAAATATTAATTTTTTAAAAAAAAAAAAAAAAATCAGGGTAAATGTATATATGGAATATTTTTTACAGATATTTATAATCATTGGTAGATAAAAAAAATAAGTTGTGACTTTCTCTGGAGATTGTAAAGTCACTAGCCAAGGCAGCCATTGGCGAATGAAGGCAGAAATTGCTAAGGATTCCTGATCGTGAGCCCAGATGCCATTTAATGTTGGTCTTTCATTTAGGTACCTACAACTGCAGTTCATTTCAAGTATTGAATGAATACCTACAACTGCAGTTCATTTCAAGTATTGAATGAATAATTGATAGACTTTGTGAAGTTAGAAAAAAAAGGAAAGAGACAATTCAGTGGAAAAGTAGACATAATAAGGCTAAACTTCCCTTTTATGTGTACATAATGGAGAATTCTATAATTCAAAATCGTCCACTTTCTGTTACCGCAAGCAGAGAGAAATACGGAAATAGACGAGTCTATCTCCGTATTTGACCGAACCTGTATGCTATACGAATATAGCCCCAGGTTATATTTCCCAATCAACTTTCTCCCGACTGCTGTAAGATCTGACAGAGTTACAGCGCTTGGATGATTTATAAATTTAATGGAATCAAACACTGCACCACCAATTTCCACATGTTAATTCAATAATAAAAAATAAAAAAAATAATAGTTTCCCACCCTAAGACTAGACTATCCCTTTTTGGACGTGGCAGAACGAGACAAGACAGATTTAAATAGAAAAAATATATTTAATAGAATAAATCAATCATAAAGAGATCTATAAAACACATTAACATTAAATAAAAGATTATGATCTATAGTGCTACAAGAAAAAGAACACATTAAAAAACTCTTATAAATGATGGTACATTTATAAATCATCATTCTGGGTATTTATCAAAAAAAGAATTCAAGAATGTCTTTATCATTCACAAAAACACATGTGGTCATTGTCTAAGTAAACGATGTGCACATTGAAATATATAAAAAATAGTATGTATCTTTACCTAGGTTTTAGTCTCTGAATTTATCCGACATCCTGCCGACCGCCACGTGGATTTCTCCACTTCTTTAGGAGGGATGGTCACTCGTAGGTTAGATTTGATTGTGTATAGCTTCTCAGTGTTAAGGCATCAAGGACGAGGCATCAAGGACAAGGCAACTAAATGAATCCACCGGCAGGCACTACGATGGTGGTTATTACATCTTGACAAGAACCATTAGTACAGTAAGTCCGGATCGACCAGTGATCACGATGGCCTTAGGCAGCCATTCTAGATGAGGCACCGATGTTAAAAGTCATATTTGTTAACTATATCGGTTGATTATCGGAGCTGTGTTTTACCACCCTCTCAACACAAAGTCTCTAGCTCTAATCTCTCCTGAAAACTTTTTTTTTAATTAAAAAATTCCACCAGCCTCTGTCCTTCCGATCCTTTGTTTCACTTTTATTCACACCTTCTTTGTTACTATGCCTTCGGCCATATGTAAATTGGTTTTACCCACTCTCGTAGCACTATGTACCTTTATTTATTTCAATATTCTTGATTTTAGTTTAATACATGTTTTTCTTTCTTTTTTTTTTTTTTAAATTTGGACAAGCATTTATTATTTCTGTCTATATCCTATTTCAAATACACTCCATACATGCATTTCATTTATCGTCAAATGTGTACTTTAAAACCCAGATCTTTATCTTTTGATCATGTCTAACATTCTCTGTTTTGCATGCTATTTAAGGTTGTTTTTTTTTTTTTTTTTTTAAACTTTCTTTCAAAATCGGATTTTAACTTGCATTTTATTTATATTTCTTTATCGCTTTATTTTTTAACATACATTTCCAATATCTCTAATTTTATATTTTAATTTCACCAAAACCCGAACTTTGGAGGGTAAAAGATAAGAATCTTTGATTCTAATTCCCTCTCTTTTTTTTTTTAATTAGTTGAAACATTTCTTTGTTCTGTAAATTTTTCCAAGCTCGCTTTTTCTTTTTTCTTTTTTTCTTCCAAACATAATATTTAATATTCTTTGAATGTTTAATATTTATATGTGTGACCGCAGTATGTGCGATCATCACATTATACCGTTCCCCTCCTTTAACATTTTTTTTGTAAAAAAAAAATTTTAAATTTTTGCATCGAACGCTAGATGCTCCCAACTACTGTTCAAACCTTTTAGATTTACGCATTCCTAATATGATTTAGTGATGAGGTTAATCTCTAGAGAGGTGACCAGGTAAATTACATCTCTTTCTTGATGACCCAACCTGCATTGCCGAACCAATTTAATCTTGTCATTAGCATTACATGCATTTTATTCCTGCCTCATACTCGTATATACAGGTTTGGATCCACAGGATATCTCTGTGACCTGATTAAACCTGTTCATACATCACATCCTGCAAATAATAAACCCCTAAGTGCCAACTCTGGTCACTATTACCGAGGTGGGTTGGGAGGCTGGCATCTTTTCGTCCAACTCATCCATAAGCTCAGTATATTTTCTGATAGCTCTTAATTTATACAAGGGGTTCTTTCCCCCCATAGACTGGTCTCTGAACCATTGACTCACGATATCTGTCCAATATCTAACTGGAAATCTTAATCCAGTGAGTCATTATGAGAATGGGATCTCTGTCCCTGTGTTCTCTGTACAATAAGATTTGGTGCACTGCAGAACATACATGAATGAATAACGAATAAGGTGTCACCAAATACTGTTCAGACCTATCTACCAATATCTAAACCTACCTGCCTTCAGCCTCTATCTATGACCTCACACTATTATTTATCATATGCTTTTTTATTTTATCATAATGTCCTTCATCCCTTTTTCCACTTATCGGCTCATCATTTCTTTATGCTATCAGGATCAATATTACAGTCCAGTCTCCATGACTCGTGGTTCATTTCCATTTCCAATCTTGTTATCAGTAAATCCTTCCTTTATCTGTGACTGCCCTTAAGTCTTATCTAGTGGTTGTCTTCCTCTATTGACATCACCTCTGCCTCCTCTGGAATGCGGGGTTTACTCCCTAGGCTCATGGTCCTCTGTCCTGTCATATGGACGCTTACATTCCATCTCCCATCTCTGTCATCCAGTTTCCTGCCTCCTCGGGTTCCATCCCATAGAATATCCCCAGTTTTCTTGCCATCGTCCTTCTCCAGGATCCCATTTATTCTTTACTATCAGCGATTCTTTTAGAGGCAGTCCAGATTGCCATCCATCTTCCTTTTGGTTGTCCCTGGTGGTGTCCAATGCACTCAGCAATATGGCCATCTGGTCCATCATCTTCCTCTCTGTACTGATTAGAGTTCGTTCTATATCCTTTGGAAACCTGGGCCTAATTATCTGGAGTATCTGCATCTTAGATAATGGATTTGCCGTCATCATTTGTAACTTAGACACTTGATGATGGAAGAATGTTATAAATGATTCCACCGGTCTCCATTTATCCTGTTTTATCCGATGCAACATATCTTCTTGGAGTTCCTCACTCCAATAACTGGTCTTCAATGCTTTATGATATCCTGCAAATGTGATGGGTTTCTGGAACAGTGAGTTCCACCAGATTTGAGATTCGCCCTGCAAATGGCTGCAGGCGACTGCTATCTTGGCCTCCTCACTCATTCTACCAAATTTGAAGTACCATTCCAGGCTGTTCAAATGCTCCAATCGGGCTTTCTCCAGGGTTTCCAGCGAAGACTTGGATCTTCAGAAATTGGTGGAAGCTCACAGGATAATCCATGCAATTTCCAGATCTCACCATTCTACATTCTCCACTGGTTCTTGGTCCTATGCCCTCTATGTTGGTATTTGTGCTGCTAGTGGCTGCCCTCCTTATACTCTCTTCAACTTTTGTATTTAACCCTGCTACTACTTTCGTCACCTGATTTAAATTCTCCTGTACGGTCATCATCATCATTCTATGATCCTCCACTCTAACTACTTCCACCTCTTCATCTAACTGTCTTATCTCCCTTTCTGGTCGCCCTATATCCTTCTCCCAATCTAATCTTGCTGACTCTCTACTTCTGTCCTCAACTATTTCTGATTCCTCATATGCACATGGCCCCATACTCCTTTGTTCATCCCTCTTAATCTCTTGGTGAAATCATCCCATGTGTCCTTAGCCTTTGATTGCTGGATGACCTCATTTCTCATTTCTTCCCTGACTTCAGCCATTCTTTTCCGGTTGTCTGTTTCTACCTTTACCATCCATTCTTCTATTCTTCTCTCTTATCTATCCACGAATTCTTTCATGAATTGTTCTTGCTCCACCCTCATTTGCTTTAACATATCCATGATATTACCATAGGCTATTGTATCCTTTACTTTTATCTCCTCTTCATTTCCTTCTTTTACTTTCTTTTCTTGACATTCCATTTTGGCTTGAGCCCTTGTACGCATAAATATGATTTTTATTTAACCCTTCTTTATATCTGGAATGATTATTACTACTATTGACCTCTTCTGACTCGACTTATACCCAAATTCTTTCGACTGACTCTATGTTTTCACTTTGATTAACTTTAGTATCTGTATTATTTATCGATTAGCATTCAGATCACTAGCCAACCCAATCATCCGCACTCTGGTTCATCCTCTTGTTTGCCTGCCTTAGATTCACCCGACTGCCTGTCCACCTTGATGATTGTTCTCTATTTTCCCCACTCATCTACCTCTGACCCCTATACCTCAATTAAATGATGCACTTATATATTCTTTTAAATTTAACTTACTTAAATACTATACTCGTTCCTCTGTTAACGATATACATTATAAATTCGTTTTATTTGACTGTATCTCCAACATTACCCTTCCGATATATATATTTTCTACTCCTACTTTTATAAAATTTGGCCACTTAAGGTTACGGCTGTTTTAAGCAAGATCATACACACATATATTTTTTTTTTACTTCTCTTACACATGCAACTATTCTAGAATCATAATATATATATATATTTCACTTAACTAAAAGACGCAACAATACTTATAGTTTCTTCAATTTAACTTATACCCACGAATTCCTTTTATCATTAAATATTTTATTTTCCGCTTACTGGCACACGTGATTATTAATTCACACATATATCTTTCTTCATCTAACTTAGTTTCGACTATTTTAATCATTTAACCTTTATAACTACAACATTACTGAAACTGTTTCACTATTTCTAAATTAACTATTTTATGTTTTCGTTAATTAATTACATCCAGATAATCTATTCTTTAACTTTACTGGGCTATGCGACTATTTTTTTTTCTATTATTTAGGGTAAACTTTCATGAAACTTTGTGTTATTCTCTTTCTTTTTTTTTTGAAATTATTTATATTACATTACAGCAATCATTTGATATAATCAGTTCTTTGTTCATTACAACTTGTCTAAATATTCTTGTCTCCAATTATATCCCTCACTGTGCATTTCAAACTTTCGTAATAATACAAAAAAAATAATTCCCCCCCTCTTTCTATTCTTTGTACACATTTGACGTGAAACGCTCGTATAGAGTATCATAAAATAAAACCTATCCCCTTTGTCTTCACTTCTTGCCACTTTAACTTACAACGCTAATTTTATATATATTGAAAACACACACACACATATATATATATTTTTTAGAAAATATTTACGTTATCATATGAAATTATTTAACACGTGATTATTAATTGTGCAGAAATTTCAGATCCCAGACTGGCCCCCAAAATATGTAGCAGGCACATGACGATTGAAGGCTAAACTTCCCTTTTATGTGTACATAATGGGGAATTCTATAATTCAAAATGGTCCACTTTCCGTTACCGCAAGCAGAGAGAAATGCTGAAATAGACGAGTCTATCTCCGTATTTGATTGAACCTGTATGCCATACGAATATAGCCCCAGGTTATATTTCCCGATCAACTTTCTCCCAACTGCTGTAAGATCTGACAGAGTTACAGTGCTTGGATGATTTATAAATTTAACGGAATCAAACACTGCACCACCAATTTCCACGTGTTAATTCAATAATAAAAAAAAAATGAATAATAGTTTCCCACCCTAAGACTATCCCTTTTTGGATGTGGCGAAGAATGAGACAAGACAGATTTAAATAGAAAAAAATATATTTAATAGAATAAATCAATCATAAAGAGATCTATAAAACACATTAACATTAAATAAAACAGATTATGATCTATAGTGCTACAAGAAAAAGAACACATAAAAAAACTCTTATAAATGATGGTACATTTATAATTCATCATTCTGGGTATTTATCAAAAAAAGAATTCAAGAATGTCTTTATCATTCACAAAAATGCATGTGGCCATTGTCTAAGTAAACGATGTGCACATTGAAATATATAAAAAATAGTATGTATCTTTACCTAGGTTTTAGTCTCTGAATTTATCCGATGTCCTGCTGACTGCCATGTGGATTTCTCCACTTCTTTAGAAGGGACGGTTGCTCGTAGGTTAGATTTGGTTGTGTATAGCTTCTCAGTGTTAAGGCATCAAGGACGAGGCATCGAGGACAAGGCAACTAAATAAATCCACCGGCAGGCGCTACGACGGCGGTTATTACATCTTGACAAGAACCATTAGTACAGTAAGTCCAGATCGACCAGCGATCACGATGGCCTTAGCCAGCCATTATAGATGAGTCACCGATGTTAAAAGTCATATTTGTTAACTATATCGGTTGATTATCAGAGCTGTGTTTTACCACCCTCTCAACATGAAGTCTCTAGCTCTAATCTCTCCTGAAAACTTTTTTTTTAATTAAAAAATTCCACCAGCCTTTGTCCTTCCGATCCTTTGTTTCACTTTTATTCACACCTTCTTTCTTACTATGCCTTCGGCCATATGTAAATTGGTTTTACCCACTCTCATAGCACTATGTACCTTTATTTATTTCAATATTCTTGATTTTAATTAAACAGATTTTAATACATGTTTTTCTTTCTTTTTTTTTTTTTTAAATTTGGACAAGCATTTATTATTTCTGTCTATATCCTACTTCAAATACACTCCATACACGCATTTCGTTTATCGTCAAATGTATACTTTAAAACCCAGATCCTTATCTTTTGATCATGTCTAACTTTCTCTGTTTTGCGCGCTATTTAAGTTTTTTTTTTAAACTTTACTTTCTTTCAAAATCGAATTTTAACTTGCATTTTATTTATATTTCTTTATCGCTTTAAATGTATACTTTAAAACCCAGATCCTTATCTTTTGATCATGTCTAACTTTCTCTGTTTTGCGCGCTATTTAAGTTTTTTTTTTTTAAACTTTACTTTCTTTCAAAATCGAATTTTAACTTGCATTTTATTTATATTTCTTTATCGCTTTATTTTTTTAACATACATTTCCAATATCTCTAATTTTATATTTTAATTTCACCAAAACCCGAACTTTGGAGGGTAAAAGATAAGAATCTTGAGGCCACTAGATGGCAATAAGTGTTCAGCATCACAGTGCATCAAGAGTTACAAAAATTCAAGAAATTTCAAGTTTAAGGGGAGTTGGAGTGGAAAATCCAACACGAAACAGTTGGTAAGTGCTTTTACAATTAATTTCTAAGCATGGATGGGCATAAAAACCCTAAATCTGCCTTTGGCAAGCTATTATCTGAAACCGCTATTAGTCCTATATCGACCGATAGCGGTGAAAACAATCATTCTGATGTAATTTCCAAATTGTTATCAAACGCTAATGAAAACCTAATAGTCAATAAAAAACCTACTAAAACATGTAAATACAATCCTAGTAACAATCTACATAAAGCTACAGAGAAATCTGATTTTAAAAAAGCCAATACTTACATTGAAACTAACGTAAATACTGGAGAATTTCTTAAAAATCCGCAAGAGGCTGATAAAAGCTTTTTACATGAAGACTCTTTTAACCATAAGAAACTTATTTCAAATCCTAGAGCAATTCAAACAACAGTATTAGATTCAGAACAAAAAAATCATAATCATCAGGGTAAAACACAACTTTTAGAAGTGTCAGGAAGTAAGGAGATTAAAACTTTAAATGTTAGGGATAAAAGTTTTAAAAAAACGCAAGGGGGCGCAAAACCAAAAAATAACGTAAATTATAAAGATATTTACAACGGACCTTCTACTAAAGAAAATAAATGTTCTAACCAAATTGAAATAACTGATTTACATCAAACAAATCATAATATAACAAAATATAAAAGTACAAATCAAAATATACACAGCAACAGTAGAAACGAAATCGAAATATCTGAAAATCAAACAGTTAATTTCACTGTTAAAAAGCGATTTGATTGTAATGAACATTGTATTGATGAAACAGAAAGTAATTTCAAAACACCCAAAACACACTTTACACATCATAATTTAAGTAAAGATAAGAATAGAAACCAAAACTCATCCAGTTTCCAAAGATCATATGCAGAAGCAGTTCAAAATATGAATGCTATTCCGATGCAGTCTGAAATGAATATCAAACAAGACGGTAGCTCATTCCTTAGTTATATAGATTTTGATACTGATGAAGCAACACAAAATACAAGCAACCTTTAGAATTCAAACATAACTCAAGATAATGATGAAGCATATCAAAATATTCATATAAAATTCAACAACTCTATTCCTAAAAAATTACTTAAATCGTTTGCTAACTATACAAACAATAAAATGCTTATTTTAACAACTACTGACCAGAGTGGTAATTTTTTCAAATTCCCTCTGGAAAAATTCTCCAAAATGATAATAGAGAAAAAAATAGAAATGGGTATCAACAGAATTCTCTCACATCCCAATGACAGATATATTATCACTGAATTTAAGACATGGGGTGATAGAAACACATTTAGAAATACAATTAAAATACTTGATAATAAATACATCATCACCATCGATAACAATAGACCCACCACTCTTCAGGGAATCATCAAAGACTGTTTACTAAATTTTGACCATGCCGAACTTCAATCCATCTTACAAAACTATGGTAAAATAAGCAATTTCCAATACTGGTTTAATCCGTATACAAAAAACCACATTCAATCAAACACGGCCTCATTCACTATTACCTTAAATAAGGGGATAAACTCCACAGACATCCCAACAGTTGTTCGTTCGTGTGGATCCCCTATGGTACTCTTCCTTCGCGGAGTCCCACCCCAGTGCTTTCACTGCTTTGAACGCACACACTTAATTAAAGACTGCTTGGCCCGGATCTATAAAACCTGTGGACTCAAGAAGAACAAAACACATAAATGCAACAAAAAAACAGAACCAGAAAAAACCTCCAACAGGATTATCACAGCTAATTTAATTCAACTTGACTCTCTACACACTGAGAACACTTTTTCCAACAAGATACTACCTAACACAGAAACAAATCAAAATTCATCCTTAACAAAAACACTTCAACCAAGCCCAGAATCCAAAACCACTAACTGTGTTACTGACATTCAAATGCCTCAAATCCTCAAATCACCAGAACTGGCTCATCCTGATACCAAATCAACACAGATGCAACACAACATCACTATTACCTCACCCTCTTTAATTGGTTCAAAGACAAACGACATCAACAAACCAGATCACAATCCTCATGAACGTGCACAAAGAGTCTATGATGAAATAGACAGTGTATCAACATATGAGTTCAGTGATTCAAGTGAAGAAACTGACATTGAATCAGATGAGACTATGATAAATCTTCAACCTACTAACATAGATATTTCCAAAACTCAACATCAAGAGACAAAAGAGAAAAGACAAAAAAGAAAAAGAGAAAAGAAAAAACATACACACTCCAGTGGACCTAGTTCTGATGATGATATACAAAACAAATACAATAACTCAAAAGCAACTCTACCTATAAATCCTACAACTTCAAAAGACAAATCCAACAAAAGAAGAAAGGATGGCACTTTATTGCTAACCAAAAATATGCAACTGACTAATGAGCAAGAACTTTCAATAAATGAGAATATATCTAAAGATGTCAAAGCCCAAGCAAACACTCGACATAATGATGTAGAAGTTATGCTACTGGAAACCATTGACTTCGGTCAGTCAGTAGACTCTCCTGTGGACTGGTCACCTACTCCAGGAGACACATAACATCTCGTAGCTAATTCAACTGTTGAATTGTACAATGAATTCACCGACACATCTTTCTACCTGAAAATTTTAAAAACCAATTATAATGTATCTTAAAATTGTTGGTACCAATGTGAGAGGCCTAAACTCTCTACAACATATATATGCCATAAGACAGTGGTTGAATATTCACACACCCCACATCTTCTTTATGGCCGAAACTAAATTCCACATAAAATCAAACTTTGGTTACACTAAATTCTCCATTGCCACCACTACTTCTGGAGGGGTAGGTTTCATCATTAACAAAAATAAACCACCTAATGATTTCAACATTTTATACTTAGATGGTAACATAGTCATAATCAAAGTTAACTACAGTGGCTTCATCTTCAACATCCTGTTCATTTATATTCAAAACACAGTCAATAATTTTCATCACATCATACATACAATAAATATGGTACTATACTCCAACTCATCACCGACACTTCTCCTAGGTGACTTCAATGTGAACTATGCCCACTTCAACAATAAATACTTACACCTAATCAATAAAACTCTCATGTGTGGTGAGGGATTTCTGCCCCCGGGATCCTTCTCCTTCTACACACAAAGCTGTAAAAGTCTCATAGATCTTTTCTACTATTCACCAGAATTGCACTTCCAAATTGAAGCACAGCTTCAACTGGTAACCTACTCAGACCACCTCGCACAAATTATCAAACTTCTTCCTGACAAGACACTTTACACTGGAGAATACAGTCGCCAAACTCTCCGCATGATAACCCGCACAACAGCGACTGAAGCTATCATCTCAGAGTCCTACATTTACTTCAAAAAAATTGACATTCTATTACAACCCATTGAAGTTGCATGGTTTGCATTCATTGAAGTCATACAGTCATACAATCACTCATAAGTAACTACACACGAAAGCTGAAAGGTCCAGTTAAATTGCTTAATGATTTACAAAACATAAGCTCCAAACTTAAAGAAATTCCAAGTAACACAGACAACATTAAAGATATTATTTCCTTAAAATTGAAATACAAAACACAACAGGAAAAACTAGCAGAATACCTATCCATCAAGAGAGCAAAATTGTTCCTTGAATCTCAACATTGCTGGACCCGTGGTTACATTTGCTGGGCCCTTGGAACATCAAGAATAAAAAATACACCCTCAATAATTATTTCTAATGGGGAATCCTGGATTGGTCAACAAATGTTGGAAGGCATTAAGCATCACTTCCAGGAAATTCTTCAAAAAGATCCTGAAACACCACTCACTATATGGAAAAATGAAGAAGTTCCAGACGTACATTGCATAACAGAATCCATGCTACAAAACAAAATCACATCCCTTAGGGATCAAATTCATCCTGGGCTTCATGGCATTCCACACTTCATTTTAGCCCACCTCAGCAAATTTTCAATACCAATTATCCATAGAATGATAGACCACCTAACAGATGGAAACAAAATTATCTCCAATCTTTACCTGATTGCCATGGTACCCTTTCTTAAGAAAAATAAACCACCATCGGAGCTCATGAGTCTTCGACCCATCTCAATGTCCCCTCTAATTATAAAAATCATTGAATCCACTATAAAAGATATCATTCAAGAAGGTATTCTCAAATACATTTCTCCATCCCAATTCGCCAAAAAAGGCTCATCAACCACCCTAGCTATGGCCCAAGTTAAATCCCTAGTTGATCACTTAAAAACAAACAGGAAATCTAAAACAATTGCTGTTCAATTGGACATAGCTGCCGCACTTGATTCAGTCAGGATCAACATCCTGCTTAAAACTCTGGCTGACTATGTGGTACCCAAGCCATACCTCCAAATCATAAGTAATCTTCTTAGAAACAGACACATACTGATATCCTTAGATGGAAGAACCACTGACAGTTTCAAACCATCACATTCAATTCCACAAGGATCCCCTCTTAGTGCGATTCTTTTCATTGCTTACATCAATCCACTCCTGTTAGACATTCAAAGACAACTTCCAGGAGTCTACATTCCCAGACTAAAGAGGGAGATAGGAATCCTCGCATATATGGATGATGTCTTCATAGTCTTGCCATCACAAAAATATCTTGGTCATCTCAACAAAATTTTAAATGACTACACTCACCAATATAAACTTTCCTTCAATCTTCAAAAATCATCTGCATGGAGAATTGCTACAGGGAAGAAGATTACAACTAACTTCCTTGGACAACCACAGAATTTCCTAGGTATTACTATCATCACATCACAAATACAAAATGAAATATTAAAATCTGCCAGAAAAATAACAACATCACTTGCTAAGGTTTACCTTTCACTTCATGGGAAGGTGGCCTTACTCAACATGGTCCTTTTCCCCAAAATTAATTATTACCTCCCAATTATTAAACCTACCAAAATCTTTTTCAGTAAAATTAACTCACTTTGCTCTAGGCTGTTCTGGGGTGGGAAAACTGTTGCCATCAGTCTAGAAGGCATGCGCCGTCCCTGCTGGCTGAATGGTCTTTCACTCCACTCCCCCTATACATTTTTTCTCCAAAAAAGCCACAATCTTATTCATAAATTAACCCTTATTTTTGACAACTTCCAAGTCTATATGTCAGTTGACCCCACCGACCGACCACCACCTCTCAAACAGGATTGGATATCATCCTTAACCTCTGCTTCTCAATGCCTTTACAACTGTCCTGCAACTGCTTATTCTTCCAAAATGAAATACTGGGATGCATATAATCTACAGCATCCTCAAACATATTCTCCTATTTCCAGACTTAACTTATCCAACAAGAAAATCATATCATAGTTTAAATTTTGGAGCCTCGAAGCAAAATTCCTGGACTTCATAATTAAAATAAATCTTGATGCCCTACCAACTAAATGGTTTTTGGTAAACAGAAAAGGATTCAATAACATTGACCCACTATGCCAACTCTGTGGTCGGGAATCAGAGACATTTGAGCACATTTTAAACATCTGCCCCAATCTCAACAGTATCAGACAATTAATCCACACAAAGATCAACTTTCAAATAATTAACTCAATCCAGCACTGCCTTGGCACAAAAACATTTGCATGGATAAGACTATCCACATTCCTCACCTTTTCCATCTGGTCCATCCGCTGCAAGCTAGCCTTTGAAGGAGCTCATTTAAATCCTCTCCAACTCTTCATTAACATCATCAACAATATCAAAAAAAGGGATGAAATCCTCTCTACCTCTACGGCCTTCTTTGAGACATGGAGACTGTTTGAAGTTCCGATACAACAATAATGCAAACACTGCAACAAACTCACATCAAACCCACCATCAAAAAGCAATATATTTATCATCCCTATAAATACTCTATGGTCACTCTAAGCATCAACCTGTTGCAGGAACACAATGTCGTTCAATTGAAATACTGCAACCACTATCAATACAAAGTTGTACAAGATAGACCAATGTCCACATAATAATACATGCATGAGAACTCTTAACCTTTTAACCAAGCTTAACCTGTTATCCTGTATATTTTGTGTTAAATAAATTTGTTGATAAAAAGATAAGAATCTTTTGATTCTAATTCCCTCTCTTTTTTTTTAATTAGTTGAAACATTTCTTTGTTCTGTAAATTTTTCCAAGCTGCTTTTTCTTTTTTCTTTTTTTTTCTTCCAAACATAATATTTAATATTCTTTGAATGTTTAATATTTATATGTGTGACTGCAGTATGTGCGATCATCACAATACTTTATTATAAAAATGCACATATTGGAAGCACAAGTGGAATTAAATGCATTACAAATAATAAGTGCAAGGATAATATTATTAAGATTAATGATATACCAGATAGAATAGCAAGATTAATTATTCCAAATTAATGAAACAAATCAAATGTAGATTATTCAAGTTTTTGTACCAACTCGTAGGGGATTTTTATATGGATATAGAAAATGGTTTTGATAACGTAAAACAACACTTTAAAATTATCACGAGGTACTTTAATATTAGAATTGACAAACGATTAAAAGATGAAAGTGCTGTGGATTAATTTGATTATGGTGATAGAAATGAGAAAACACAGACTTATGGAATTTGTAAAAAAAAAAAATTATACAGTATAAAATCTTTATAGATATATTAAACAACATACATACTTCCCCATTCTTTTTAAATTCATATAAATAAAGATACAATAAAAGACAAATGGAGGTTGTTTAATATATATATAAAAATATTACACATGGGAAAGAGAAAGGTAAATAATTCCATGTGTGTATATGTTTAAAAATAAAGAATCAGATATACGTATTAATCTTTAACTGAGGTTTAATTAAAGTTTATATCTGTGTTAGAAATAATCTCTAATTTAGAAAATGATTAGTAATAATCATTATTGTATTTATCTGAGGTGGATGGTGTTAAAGTTGTGAGTGGAGTGAGTTTAACAATGGTAAATAAAAATATAAAATCGTTCTTTGAGAAAAATGATGAATGGAAATAGACACGGAAATATCTAAATAAAAGCACGGCAGAATTAAATAATATTTTGAGGAATTTAAAAAAGGGTAATTTAGGACTGTAACGTAATTAATGGATTCAACACAAGAAGTGATAATCAATTATTCAGATGTAGGATAAGTGTTAAAATAAAATTAGAGAAATGAAAATTATTAAAAAAGATAATATTGACAGTTGTTATTTCTAAATTTCAGAAATATCACAGTGAGTTTAGATTAGAACTTTCTAATCATTTTTAAGTACTTGAAGACTTTGAAGATGATTCAGACTTACTGAGAACAATAGAAAGGTAATTAATACGCTACTAAAAACTGCAACAAATATAACTAATATAAAAAAAGCAATACTTCACCAGTAAACTTTCTACCGAAATAAGATAGTGTATGAAGAAAAGAATCAATTAAAAAGAATTAAATATATGAAGTTTTGTAAAATGGTATAAAAAGAGTCAATAATGATATAATATAATATGACTGAGAATTGGCAAGGAAAACTATAGAAGAGAATAAAAGTTCCAAAAGTATAAAGCAAAATCTTGGTATTGGAAGAAAATTTCAGCAATAAACACAAAAGATGAAATTATTATTAAAAAGAGGGCTGACATTATGTATGTATGAAAGACTTCGACAAAGAATTATAAAGTAATAAAAAAAACAAAAAAATAAAATACCACTACAATTACTATAGCTTTGAGCTGCCAAACATATTAAATGAAAGGTAAGTCATGCAATTAAAAAAAATGCTTAAGAAAATAATGGAATTATTATTGATATATTAAAAGAAGTAGAAGAAGAAATAGAAAAAATATTAGCAAAACTATATACCAATTTACTAAATGAGAAAGATGTACCAGATGATTAGAATAATGCAGTAATAATATTTTTATTTAAGAAAGGCTATAAAGAAGATATTCGAAATTACAGATGTATAGTTCTATACAAACTTTTTACCAAAATAATTATCACTTGTCTATAGCAAACTTTGGATTGAAACCAACCAAAAGAATAAGCTTGATTTAAAGCACAGTGAATCATATCCAAATACTGAAAAAAGTTACAGAAAGAACCAATGAATTTCCATTATTTTTTTGGATGTATAGATTAAGAAAAAGTATTTATTTGTGTAACTTAAAGCTTTGTACAAATAAGATGTGGATCCAGAATATCATATTCTAAAGAATATTTATCAAAATGATAGTGCTAAAAAAGGTTAACTGTAATAAGGATGTATGAAAGAGTGATTTCATATCTCCTAAACTTTTTGTTGTAGTTTTACAAAAAAAAAAGTGTTTTGTGGCTTGAAATGGGAAGCTAAAGAAATACATGAAGATTATTTTAATCATTTTGATTTTCCAGGTGATGATTATTTTTGCAAATAATTCTTCAGAGCTACAAAAAATGTTGCATGAGTTATCAGATAAAAATTAAAAAGCAGAACTAAAGATAAATACTAAAAAGAAAAACTTAGTAAGGTTTATTGATTTTTCACACAAGAAAATAATAAAGATTAATAAACATGATTTAAAAGAAATTAAGCAAAAGTCTCCATACAGTAGTGACATTCAGTGCAATGCATACTAATCAATGGATGTCAGAAGGTTTGTGCATAAAATCTCTATCTAGTGTCTACTCATCCAATATCCCCAGACTAGTTTCTAGCTTTTGGCTTTCGTCAGTGAGGAGCCTTGGATTTGAGAGTACTGCACCTAGATCTTAGGATCTAATGCAACCCTCCAACAACCACTTTTTATCTCTACTTAACTATGAAAATAAAATTGAAAACAATATTTTCAATCCAAGCTCATTAGCTTATATAGGTCTGAACTCAGTTCTGTACCCATACATTTTGGTGCCTTTGGTTCTTTAATAACCATAATTATCCTATTAGTCAGGATTAGTATTAAAACACTAAACATCACATGATCACCATTTCTTACACTTACTCATAACTGTTATTAAAACAGGCAAAACTCTCCATACAGTAGTACCACTCAGTCATGATCACCATTTCTTATGCTTTCTCATAACTGTTATTAAACAGGCAAATCTCTCCATACAGTAGTGCAACTCAGTGATGGTTATTAAAGTACCAAAGACATCAAAATGTATGGGTACTGAACTAAGTTCAGATTTATATGACTATATAAGCTAATGAGATTATTATTGTTTTCAATTTTATTCTCATAATTTTGTAGTTAAGTAAAGATAAAAGGTAGCTGCTGGAGAGTTGCATTAGATTCTAAGATCTAGGTGCAGTGCTCTCAGATCCAAGGCTCCTGACTGATGAAAGACACAAGCTAGAAACTAGTCTGGGGATATTGGATAAGTAGACACTAGATAAGGATTTTATTCACAAACCTTCTGGCATCCATTGATTACTTTGGCTTGCACTATGTATGGAGAGTTTTGCCTATTTTAATAACAGTTATGAACAAGTATAAGAAATGGTGATTATGTGATGTTTTATGGTTTTAAGTTAACAACTGGAAATAACTTTTTCAGAATATTAATGTATATGGAAACATAGTTGATGAAATTTATTATAAAATTTAATTTGGATGCAGTTAAGGAAATAAATATATGTACTTTTAGTACATATACTACTTGACCAATTTTTACTTCAAGACCATTCAAAAATCATAGAAAGATATATGCTGGCAATAACAAAAGAAATCAAATTTGAGATTCTTGGTTGAAATAAATTAAGAGATTGAAATGACATTGGCCTGGATGTATTTCTAGAAGAAATGATATTATATGGACAGTACAGAATCTTAAGAGATTGTAAAAAAAACTTATAATGGACTACATGAAATAGATAGATGAAATAAAAATGTTTGTTGGTATGTTGGAAAGGAACAGACTACTGTTGAAAAAACTGGATTAATCTTGAAAACATCTTTACCTGGCAATGGATTGATACTGATTGAAAATGATGATGATGACAATGATGAATTAATTTAAAAGGTAAAAAGGTCAAAGTTATTGTACTGAAAGTAGGAATTAAAAAATTGTAATAAACACCATTAAAAAAAATTAAAAATATATTTGAAATAACAGGATTGAAAGAGAATTTTTTTATTTATTTATGATCTATGCAAGAATATAAAAGATAGATTTTTAAAACAAAAATTAGACTAAAGAAAACTAAAAAGCATTTACTAATCAAGTCTTCACATCTCTGAAAATTGTTAGTAATATTCAATAAAGAAAAATAGAACAGAAAAGAAAGCTATATGGCTACAAGAAACAATTAGTTATTGTAGGAGTCACAATAAACCTAACAAAATTTGGAAAAGAAGATTAGCCTTTCATAAATCATAGGATATACTATTAATGAAACAAGCTATTCCTGATGTGAGTGACTAAACTTTACTTGTGTGTTGCTATTATTCATCCAAGTATATAAATAGCTGAAGTCTGTAATTTTAAAACCATAGTATGTCTCTAAAAAATTTATGGAATAACAATAAATATCATTTCTTCAGAAACGATATACTAGATGAAATCAAAAATAGCCAAGTCTTTAATTAAAATCTTGACTGAGTAGTAGATGAAATCTCTAAAAGCTAACTTTTTGAGTTGATAAAGAAACAAAGTTTGGAAAAGTATGAGTGATCAAAGAGTATTTAATGTGTACAGATTATATTTTTCAGGTTAGATATTTAAAAATATACATATTACATAATATAAAAAAAGACCTTAAATAATATTTATAATAATTTTATACTTTTAATAGCTTGGAGATATTAATATTTTGATAATTTTGCAATAATTTTTTAAAATGTTTTATATATATATATATGAATGAATGATTTGTGGGGTTACTACAAATTCGATTACAGTGAATAAATGAAAAGAGAATTAAGTTTCCTGTTAAAAGAAGAGGAAATACAATAAAAGTATTTTGTGCATATCCCCAGTTTAAATTTATTTCTGTTTTAAATGAGAAAATCACACAATGAAATTCAGGAATTTCAGAAAATAGTATTTTGTATACAAAAATATTCAGAACGAATGTTAATTTATACAGTCAATAGATTAATTAATGTAATAACCAAGATCAGGATGTTTCAAATCATGAGTCTGTAAATTAATTACGAAATTAATTAACATATGTTTTGGCATGAATTTGAAGCTTATAAACATAAATATTTGCTTATTTGTATGAATATCTTTTAATATTTATAATTATTATTCAGTTATTAAATTATCCTGTTATCTTAAATCTTAATAACTCTTTATTTTTCTTATCCTCCTACTATCCAATTCAGACATGTGGGTGCATATACATGTTCACTAGAGGGAGCTTACCAATAGCTCCAGTAAAGCTTTAATTTATAAGTGCCAAAAGAGAAAGAATTCAAAATCTGTATCGGAAAGTCCTTACCCTCAGACTTCAAAATTTCTATCAAAAGTCCTCATCCCCAACAAATTTAGATGAGGAAAAATTTGGATGAGAACTTTCCTATAGAGATTTTGAATTCTTTTGCTTTCAGTACTTATAAATTAAAGCTTGATTGGAGCTATTGGGATGAGGACTTTCTGATAGAGATTTTGAAGTCTGGGGATGAGGACTTTCTGATAGAGATTTTGAATTCTTTCTCTTTCAGCACTTATAAATTAAAGTTTGATTGGAGCTATTGGTAAGCTCCCACTAGCGAACATATTAATACAAGCTTAAAAGCAAATTACACAATTTGTGTTTTGTTTTATTAATTTATGATAAAGTAATAAAAAATGCTTATAGAATAATATTCTAAGAGTAATTTTGGAATAACAAAATGTATAAATAAATGACAAGACATTAACTATAGAACCAGATGTGTGCTAGTGTAGTAGATAAAAGATACAAAAGTATATGAGATGATAAAATAATTAAAAATATGATTATAAAATGATATTCAGAGAAAAAAATCTGAATAATTAAATTTATAATGAAATAATAAAGTATTAGCTACATAACCAGATTTTTGCGTTCAATCAAATATGAATCCAGGTATATGAAAAATGTGGAATTGTGAGGTAATAGGATAGAAGTTGTAGGAATGTCAACCTATTAAAAAATATTAGTGGTGCTGATATCATGGCTTTCTATAAATTCACACTAATATCTTTCCCATGCCTTTATTGGACTTCTGGTGAACCACACATTTGTACATTTATATCTATGGTTTTACTTGTATTGCTTAAATGGTTGTTTTGCATGATAACTAACTTTAGGCAATGAACTTGAAAAGGATTACTCTTAGTAAATATATTGCTATATAATATACAATGAATGCATAATATGCCCTCATATTTTAGTGCAGAGATAGAGTCTCAGACTCTGTAACATAAGATTCTTGGTTTGTTCCAGTTCTGGTACTTTTGATGCTCAGACTTCTGATAAACTTCCAAACAATGGAGATATTCAATTATTTCTTTTTTAATGGATAATATAATGAAAGTCTTTCAGTTCTAATTATATTTATCATAACAAACCATGCTATATTTTTTTTTGTTTATTAAATATGAAATATTTATTTGATTTGGTAACAACATTTCTTTTGCTTGTCATAAACATATTACTTTAAATGAAAAATTATTAATGATTAAACTAAAATGAATGAATCATGTCTATAATAAAAGTAGGTCATAAGCTAGGATTGACTTCTGAAACAACTAGAATTATCATGAATGATAAAGATAAGTTTGTTTTAAAAATTTAAAACTGCTACTCCTAAAATTCTAAAACAATTAGGAAATGTAATAGCTGTTCAGTGCATAACTTAAGGTTTGTTTCATTCTATAAAAACGGATAGAATGAAAGTGCTGTTAAGTACTTCAAAAATTATTCACACTGGTTTTTTTAAATTTAAAGAATGAAGCTTCTTCGTAACATTATAATCTAGAGTGAATCTGCTAATCTAAACATGACCATTTTTTAAAATATATATATACATTACAAAAAAATAATTAAATTTAAAAAATAATTATTTTGATTTAATTTTTTCATAAATTATTTTTTATTTTAATTATTTACCATATATTATTAATATTGCTTTTTAATTTTTTAAAATGTTGTTTATAAATGTTCAATTAATTAAGTTAATAAAACATAGTAATTAATTAAATATGTATATATAATGAAATATAACTATTTATGAAATTATGTTGCATTAAATAATTGTGGCTCACATTGTAGAATATGTAATTGTGTTAATGACATGTGGGTTTGATGCTATATATACATATTTGAATTTTAAATGATCAGTTCACTTAACAGCAAATTTCATTTAATAGTAGAGTCTGGTATATTCTGCTGTTAATGTGTTAAATACTTTATACTAAGAAGTTGAACGCAGTAAAAATATATGCTCAGATGATTTCATTTCTCCAAAACATTTTACAGCTGTTCTGCAATAAATATTTTGTGTGTTGAAATAAGAAGCAAAAAAAAAGAAGAAGAAATTATTACTGATAATGTGTTTACTTTTAAAAAGAATGTCTCAGAACTAAATAAATATTAAAAGAAATATCAAATGATAGAATAAAGTAGAACTAAAGATATATATTAAATAGCCTAATATTTGATATTTTTTCAAAAAAGAAGAAAATAAAGATCTATTATAATAAATTAGAAGTATCAATTGTAAATATTTGGTCCAAATTATTAATATAGTTGGTTGCATAGTAATGAAATACTCGTAGAAAGAATATTAGACAGAACGTTTTCAGTAAAAATAATTTTTAAAACACATATCTATTTTACTAAGAGAAAAAGATTTTTAATAAATTATTTTAAAAATTATTACTTAAATACAGATTGAACTGGAATACCTAACAGAAGAGCAATGCAAATACTGCACACTATATAGTTATGTAAGCAATAGTTTGCCAAATAGCGTGCAAAATATACATTGCACACAGGTGCTGAATATTTGGGGCGTTGACGCTAAAGACTAAATTATGTAATTCCTATACCATAAACTTCACTAATCACTTTCTATATTTTACCAATTTTCTCTTTTCAAAATGATGCAGAAATATAATCCATGAAAATAATATGCATACACCCCCCGTGAAAACTTGCTTTATTTCCATCACTAATTCATTAATAAATCCATATAAGTATTAAAACTATAGATATTAGGTTTTTAATTTTTATTTAAAATATTTTAATCTTTGTAAGTTTTTTTTAAACCATAGGTTTACAAACTTCATTAGTTTTGTCAGACTATTTGATTCATGGCTCCTCTAGAAATCTTTTGTCTTTTCTTTCAATACTATTACATAGTAAATTTAATGGTTGATCATTATCATCATTTTCAAAAATTATTCACCTACTCTATGATGAAAGTCTCTCCAAGTTCACTTTCTTCAATCTCTAGTCTTTTCTCTACATCATCCAGAACACTTCTTTATTTCATCCACTCATCTCACACATGATCTCTTTCTAGTTCTTTTACAATTTCTTGGAATCTAGTTTAAAATTTCAACTGTACATTTATTATCATATCTATTTGCAATATGTCCCTTCCAGCTCCATTTCAGTTTCTTAATTCTTTGAATGATGTCAACATAAAACCTCTTTATTTTCTCATCCATGCATTTCAATTTTGATCCCCACTTGTTACTCTAATATACATTTCTCCATACTTAGTTGAGTGATCTGAAGTCTCTATGTTGCTCTTCTGTTAAGTGTCCAAGTCTCACATCCATAAGTAAGAATAGATAAAGCCCATTTATTAAAACTATCATTTTCAAACACAAATATTTCCCTTTAATATTATTTCTACCAAAAACAATTCATCCAATTTAATTCTATGATTAATTTCATTCATTACATTTTCCTCTATATTAATAATATGACTAAGATATTTATAATTGTTAACTTATTTTAATTCATCATTATCAATCTTTATTTTCTTTTTTTGAAAAAATCCATTGATCATTACTTTAGTTCTTTTTACCATTTACCTTTAATTCTACCCCTTTACTTTAATCTGATAACTTTTGGTAATAATAAATAAATATCAAAAAATTCTATTCATTAAATATTGATTTTTATTTCATTTTTACTTTATTGTTTTTTTTATTATATATATTAAATTATCAGTGCATATATTAAATTGAATTATGTAGAAGAATATAAATTAAGATAAAGACAAATTTTTTTTAGAAAGATGCAATGACAAAGAAATCTAGAAATAAAGATATATGTATGTGTGCATCTAAAGTAAATTAAAAAGGTTTTTTGCTATAACTTGTGAGATTTGAACACCTGTGATTTAAAAAGAAGAGATAATATGTTTTTAATTAAGTACAAAAATATATCAATCTGACAACATAGGCATGGAGATATTGGAATTTAATACCTTTAGTTCTACCTGACAAGTAAAAATTGTTCATGAAACACCTGTATAGCGAGAGAGATGCACTGATAAAAAATTTGAAAAATTTGAAAAACACAATTGATATGTGTATATATGTTGTTGTTTTTTTTTATCAAAAATGTTGATTATTAATTATTGTATATTATTGAATATAAATATACGTAATATTATAAAGTGAAATTTTTTTTTGAAATTTTAATATTAATTTATGATTTATTAAATGTTGATAATATTTTTTGAGAACTTATTTTTGATATATATCATTTGAGTGAATTTATTGATTCAGTGAGAGAAATGACAAATTTTTGAAAAAGAAAAATGCACAGCTTATTATTTTCGAAAACATCTTCCTCAACTGAAAATTTATAAAAACATTTGTTTTAATTAATAATAAATCAGTTGTATATGATCTTCATTAACTTTTCTATAACTGACAAAAAGACAGTTGGCATAAAAAGCCAAAAAAGTGATAAATTATTTCGCTCTCAAGTAAAACAAATACTCCTGTCATGCCCCTGTATTTATGAATAATATATTTTCTTAATCATGAAAATAGTAATGAAAATAAAATATATGGCTGAAAGAATCAACAGGTGTGCCTAAAGTCATTTTAAAAAGTTCGAAATGAATTAGAACTGGATGCGCATATTACTAAAAGAGTTGACAATTCCTAAATAAATGAAATCATAAATATTCTGTATGCATGATTTTTTTTTTTAAAAGAGGTTTGTTTTTGGTTGAAATAAATTAAAATTATTATTATTAAAATTCTTAAATCAAGCATAGGACCATAACAATATTTTTTTTCTTCCTTCCGAAGTCGAATTTTATTCACACTTAAAGCATAATACAAAGGAAATCAACAAAGTACAAAACTAAGTTGAATACATAGTATATAACATCCCAGAAATTACAATGATTAATCAAATAAATACAACAGAAAAACAATCAATTTAGGCTGGTTACAATTGTTCCAATGAAACTGAATTAAAGTGTTACAAAACCTACAAGGTAAATATTAAATAATCAACTTCCCCCACAAGCAAGGCAGATGAATTAATGCTCAAACTTGTAACACCTAGAAAAATTTGGAAAACTTATTTATCTACAATTTTTTTCAAGGTCATAATTATTTATTGATGTTACATTCGCCACAAAATATCTATATCATAAAAACATCTTAAATAAATATTTGTAGCTTTTAAATAAGTCAGTGACTCATTTTAAAATTTTCATCTGGAAGCAAAGATTTCTTAACACATATATAGATTTAAATTTTATTTTAATTTTCAGTTTTGTAGAACTTTTTACATCTACTGTGTATTGAGAAGCACCCTTGCAAAATTAATTATTCTATTTTTCTATTTATTCTTCTGAAATTTAATATTGGGCAATGAAGCTTCTTACGGCTTCAAATCTATTTAACTCTTCAATATTCTGATGACCAGTTTTACATTGCAATATCACCTTGTTTAAGAACAGTCATTTCCCTTCTTTTAACATTAATTTTTAAATCATCTTTTCATGTTTCCTTAATAATTAAGTAGTGTTTTCAAAACTATCAATGAAAAGGCATAAGTCATCTACATAGCCCATATTTTTATAGATTTGTTAAAAAAATGTAGTGTATTTTTAAAGTTTTTTCATGTCCTACATATTATTAGGTTTGAACCAATACAAACAATAAAAGAGAACATAAGAAATTCTATCTCAATTTGTTCCAATTTCAAGAGCTTAATTATCCCTGGATAAATAGTCAACAACATCACCATCATTTTCAACCATTTGTTGATCCACTGCTGATTAAATCAAATCAGTTCTTCAATCTATAGCCTTCCTTATCTATATCACTTCAGAAATTTTCTTTATCTCATTTTTGCAATTCACATATAATCTTTCTATAGGTTCTTTACTACTCTTTTGAGATTGAATTTAAGATATTGTCTATGTATTGTCTTTTTCTTTCTTTTTTTTTTATAGAAATATGTCCATCTCAGTTTTATTTTAACTCTTAATTGTTTCAATTATACCAAATAATATTTGTTTGAATTCTCATTTACATATTTTACTTTCAATCTTTTTTTATTCTTAATAAATATATCTTTATACTTCACTGCATGAGTAGAAGTCTCTACACAATGCTTCTGTTAAACTTCCAAGTTAAACACTGACAAAATTTATTTAATAAAAATCACTCTTTTCAAATACATAGACATATTTTCCTTTATATTATGTCTAACAAAACTTCTTCATTCAAACTATTTCATGATAAATTCCATCCATTATATATCCATCTGTGTTAATAACTGACCAAAAAATTTATTATTACTAACTTTTTTTAATGCATTATTAACGATCTTTATTTTCTTCTGTTTTTTGAAAAAGTATTGAATATTGGTCTTTTTTGCTTTTATCTGATAATTCTTTTACATTTCTATGTTATTTCCAAAAGTAATCATCCCATCTGAAAAATTTAGTTTTTCATTTTAAGTCACAAACTATTTTCCATAAAACTGCTGTAAAATATTTCAAAGATATGGAATCATTTTGTTAAAAAACTCTGTCAATGTAATCATTGCTGTTGCATTTTAATAAAAGAAATTGGCAACATTATGGGTTTATATTTTGATGTTTCAAAGTTTTAATCACTGACAAAATGCTTATAAAATAAAATGCCAAATCCAATGTAAAATATCAGCTTATACTCATTTTCTTTTTGTTAACTTATTTTACTATGTGGGCATGATCTATAATCCTATAATTATTTTTAAGTACAATTTGTTTTTTATTGGTTTGAGTTCAAAATTTTCTGTAGATGAATTGTAATGATTTTAGTAAAAATGTTGTATAGAATTGATAGACCTGTATTTTTTAATTTTTTTCTATTTTTCTATTTGCTTCTATAGTCCCATCATTTCTTGGAACTTTTCATTCTTTGTAGATTTAATCATGTCATATAATTATAGGGAGTATTTTGTTTTCTTTTTCATTATTTTATAGAACTATATCATAATATAATGCTACATTTTAGAGACATTCATTTGATATAGATTTTTTTGCCAACTAATATTTATATTTCCTTATATCATATTATTAACTAATTTAATTCATTTTTATATCAGTTTACAGAATTACAGATATTATGTTCTTCTAAATGGAACTATCTTAATTATTTTTATATTTCTTTTTTCTTCATACACTATCTTATCTCTGTAAAAAATTTGCTGGTAAGTTGCTGCTTTTTTGTATTGTCTTTGTCGTTATCTTCTTATTGAAGTTTGTTAATCATTTTAAATACCAATTATGGTTTAAATAGTAAATAAAATAAAGCATACATCACATGACTTAATTTGATAAGCTTGTAAGTATAAACAAAAATAAAAAGTGTGCAAATAGCTCTAACAAGCTTTATCGATAAATGCTGCAAGAGAAAGCATTTAAAATCTCTCCTAGTGCCTCACTGAGGAAGGCTATTAGCTAAAAACCAGTCTGGGGCTGGGGATAATTTCTAGATAGAGATTTTAAATACTTTCTCTTGTGGCATTTATCAATAAAGCTTGTTAGAGTTATTAGCATGCTCTTTATTTTAGTTTATGCTTTAAATCTATTGGAATATTTCTGAGGGTTAGAGATTTTCCAATAATATTAATCAATTATTTCTTTTCATATAAAATTATGCATAGAAAAAAATATTTGAATTGAGCCTAACTTATGTTGTATAACATATTAATAAAGCAAACAACTTTAGAACATTCCATATCGTATTCTTTGAAGCTATCACTTTGCATTTTTAAAAACAACAAAAACTTTGAGTTGTAATGACTGTTATTCATAGAATTGCTCTGTAATGATATAAAAACTGGTAATAAGTTTATTTCTTGAATGCATGAGTGGAACTGTCTTGTCCTCTGCAAATCACATTATCAATATTAATCATTTTTCAGTTCATATAGTCCAGAATTTTTATGAAAACTAATTAAAAAACATTATTTAAAATAAAACCTTGATCATGTAAACAATCTTCCAATCTAAAATGCAATTTTCTTTTTTTTCACATAATAGGAGAAACAATATAATTGAAACACATGCATATACTTTTATTGTCTCTGAGATGATATATGAAGGCCTGGTGCATTGACATCTTCAAACAATTGATGATTGTTTGAAAATAATTATCAAGTTCAAAATTATTACCAACAATTAAAACAAGCTTCAAAAATATTTAACAGAATGTGTTCTAATAACTTTGTTCTTAAGAAGTCAATAATTTTCCATTCAGAATCTTTATCTGATTTTAAAAACCTTTCCTGATCCAAGTGTTTATGTAGTATCACTTATCTTTTATGAATCACTTCTTTATTTTTTCATATCTACAATCCTAGCTTCATTTAGCAGTAAGTAGACTGCATATCTATTCAAAGTGTTATGACTAATAATATCCAGTATTCTCTACCATTATCTCTTCTTGCTAGAATGACTTTATAAGTTTTATGAAACTAACACTACACATTTGAGATTCTAAAACTAGCATAAGAAGTTGATCAGACAATTGACATTTATCTCATTCTATAAGTCACGGTGCATTTCTGTACTGTTTTTTTTATTATTAAATATTCATATCTCAAATCCATGTATAAGCACTGATAAAACATTTATTGAATTTTCAAAAACGTTATCTGAAAGACAATTGATACCATTGATAATATTATAAACATTAAACCTTATATAATTTGGGCTAATAATACAGTGGCTCAAAATTTAAAATATGTATCCTATGCCCTATCACTTTCATTCCTCAAATTTCTTATAAATTTCCAAGCAATTAGTCATTCAATTATTATTATTATTATTATTATTATTATTATTATTATTATTATTATTATTATTATTATTATTATTATTATTATTATTATTATTATTATTATCATCATCATCATCATCATAGACTTTTCAAATTGTAATTCCACTTTTATTTCTAAGTTAATCAATAAATTGTGTTTTTTTATGCTTATTGAAAATTGATCAAGTTTATTTTTTTGAAAAATTTCAAGGAAGAGCTCAAATAACCTTTTGATAGACCAAATAATGGCAAGAAATTACCACTAAATGCAAGTTCAAACATCTCACACAAGTTAATTTGTCTCTCCATTGATATTTTGATTTCCTGTTTTTGTTTACCAATACTCCTTAACTCAATATTATTATCTAAATTAGGATTTAGAACTTCTATGAACATAATAACATATTTTCTACTTATTTCATTATTTTAGAAGTCATTATTTTTAACCTCACCAGACATCACCCTTGGTCAGGGGAAGATAAAAATTTGCTGTGACACACTTTCTTGATCAGAGCAAAATTATATTATTTATTAGTTTATAATCTTCCTAAAGCTATGCCAAAAGTTTTATGAATATCAATAATTTTTATGTAATCTTTTTTAAATCTTTCTATTTGTTGTATTATCTGTCCACAAAACAATTTCTATTTTTATTTTAAGGTTAACATTTCAGGCTTTGTGTTAAATTAATTTCAGATAAAAAAGATTATTGGATTACCTACCAATTTCACTGAAGTTACGACCTTTTATCATGTTCAGATCTAAGAATGTTTTCTTTGAAAGTTATTAGATCTTGCAAAACCCTTTTCATTTTCAAACCAGCAGCAGCATTTCACTTGATGGAAGTAGTTATTTATCATAGCATTCCACAACAACAAAAAACTTTTTTTTCAATAATCTTCTAATAATACTCAATTATTCCAAAACTACTTATTTGCACCACTCTTTTACTCACAGCTAATATACTGCAATGGATTGCTTGCAAATTAATATTTATTAACTTGGAAGGGTTTTTTTCTTATAGATCATAACATAAGATGATGGCATAATTTAAATTTCTTCATAGAGAATCAAGGCAGAAATATTCAACTTAGCAATTAATTATTTCTACCACTGAGAACAAATAATTATTTCTACCACTGAGAACAAACCGTTCAGAATTTATTCTTTATGACGTTAATATTATCAAACTAACCTATAAATCGCTCAAGTGCATAACTTTATTTCTCCTAAATCAATCTTTTTTTTTCTTTAAAAAAGATTTTCTTCTAAAATATACATTACAATTTTTTGAATAGTGAAATGTGAATTAATTATTGTATTTGGAAAAAGTATTACTCTTTCCGAAAAGGTTTAGTAGACTTTAATATTATGACTCAAATTAATTAAGTTTTCATTTTATAACGATTTGTTTGATGAAGTTGTTTAATTAAAAAAGTATAATTACAATATATTGTTTAGTTTGGCCATTTTATATTGCAAACAAAATAACTTTTTAAAAACATGCTATTATATACATATATAATCTAATTATTGAAGTAAAAATAAATTTTTCGTCTAGTCAAAGATAAACGATTTAAATTTTAAAATTTTGCATTCAACTTTAAAAAAAATAAATTATTATTTGCCAACAGCTAATATATCTTCTGTTTATTAAGAAATGAGATATGTTTTATTTATAAATTGCCTCAATGAATGAAATTTAATACTTGAAAAAGAAAAAATTATAAGTAAAAAAACAACAAAATATAAATTTAAGTTATTTTCTAAAACTTTATATAAATTATTTTAGTTTATTTATGATTATGCAAATGTATTTAAAAATACTGAAGAATTTTAGATAAATATTTAAAAAAATCAAAAATAACAGAATAAACTTTGAACCAGAAAGATTTAGCTCTCAAATTCATAATTCTACCATTGTGCTAAAATGTATTGGCATAAATCAAATAGTTATATTGTTTATTCATTATAATAAAGCTTAGTATTTTCTTTTCTAAAAAGTGATGATCTCTATCTTATATCAAAACCGTTTTTAAATATTATAATTACTGATAGAAGGACAATTCTTATTCTTCATCATTTTATTCATACAGATACAATTTCAAACATAACTTATCAACAAATGTTTTATTAAGAAAAGACATATATAAGCAATCAGACAAAGCAGTATTAAAAATTTAAACTAATGACAAACAATTGGTTTACTAATTGATTATATTTTATTACAGCTGTTTCATTGGTTACAATGAATTTGTATGTGCTATATATATATATTATGAGCTAGTGAAAAACAAAGAGAATCCTTAAATTGCAAGAAAACTTTTTGGAGTCTTTTTTTTTTTTTTTTTTAAAGTAAATTGCTTTGTGTTTTAAAGAAATTCATTGTACAATTAAAAAAAAAGTTACATTCAATATTTTGCATCACCCACACATAAAATAATATGAGAGAATAAAAAAGAAGTCTATATAATAATATGTGTGATTCACATCATCAAAGTTTACATCAAACATTTAAAGACAATTACAGAAAAGTAATTTTTCAATGAAAGAATATAAACATTTAGTAATTATTAAAATAATTTTACCTATACTGTGATTTTTTTTTAATAATATCTCCATCACTGAGGGTTTATTATAACAATTTAAAGATTCAAATACGGTTGTATTAAAGTGGCAAAATTAATATTTTAGGATTTTATATATATATTTCACATAATTTGTTTGGGTATTTTCTGGGTTAGTTATTAAACATAAATATTAATTTGATGCACCACGATGATTAAAGAGTGTTATTTGTGCAAATTCTAGGATAAATATCCATAGCAAAGATTTGGAAAGGAGATTAAGATTTTTTAATAATGTGGGATTTGCTATATATATTAAACATTGGTACAAAAAAAATTGTTGTCATAAAACTGAAACTGGTCTTCTATATTCACACATTTTCTTTTGTACCTTTATAAAGTAGGGTGAGTCATGACGCTTGGATTTAATTTAATGAGAAAGTAAAAAAAAAAATTAATTCAAGTAACCAAAACTTAAAATTTCAAATAAGTTGCTTATTCTTTAAGCTTAATGAAGGCTTCTCTTCAACATTCAATGGAGAAAAATAAAGTAATGAAAACCTCTTAATAATTGTCCCTATTCGGCAAAAATAAAATTGGAAATAGATAATAGTAGAGAAAGAATGAATAATTTGTATCTAGTGAATGGTATCAGATTATATATTGGACTAATTTTGAAGAATATTTCTAAATATGAAAATAATTTGGTAAAAGATGAAATTAAGTTAAGTATTTTATATATCCTAAAGATATATATTACATATAAATTTAAGCCATTTTGGAATAGAGGTTATCGAAGTTATTTGAATGATTGAACACTTCCTATATCATAAGTAAATATATATAGAAAATACTTTGTGCAGAATATTATTAGGAAATAATAACTAGTGGATTACACTTTGCTACTTTAGAATAAAGAAAGAAATATGATTTTAAAAAGTTGATTAATTAGATTTTCAATTTAATTTTTAAAATATTCTTTACTAATAAGTACATTTTTGAGCTGCTTAGATAAAAAAAACTCCAAGAAATGTGCTTATGATTGCATTCTTTGCTAAACTTTAATTTATATTTTTTTGTATAATCTGCTTAAATATGTAGCAAAGTTTGAATTTGTTTAAAAGATTGAGGTGTCATTCATTTATTAGATGACAGGATTGCTTTTAATTATGCTATGAGTATTCCAGATAATTTCTTTTTGTTTTTGATTTTCTAAATAAAGTATTGATATAAAAGGTTTTATTGACTAAAAAGAAAATCAAAATTTGATATATTTTTGAGGCATTCACTTTATTATAAATAAATTAAACCCACATAATTGTAAAAAGAAAATGTCATGTAATCATTGAAATTTTATTTTTAGTTTATTTTAATATTTAAATAAAATGAAATCCTAAATTGATGATAATAAAGTTTTGCTGTTAATTTTTTTTTTTTAAAGCTATAATAATTTTTGAATATTTTATGTAGTTTCTTTTTTTTTCCAAGTATTATGATTAGCTAGAGTGAAGAATATATTTCTATGTCTTTTTTTTAAATAAAAACTCAATTAAAAAAATAAATAGTATAAAACTAGAAAAGTGACTACATCACTCTTTTTTTGTTTGCTCTAGTTTTTCTTTATTAGATTTTTTTATTTATAAATATATATTTGCAAATTATTCAAAATATTTTTCCAAAATTTATTTGATTGATTCTAATTATTTTTTAATAAAAGTTGTTTATAATATTTTTTAAAATTTTATTCATTACTAAAAAACATTTTCGTTTCTATTTTAAAACTAGATTTTAAAAAAAAGTTCTAATAAATAATTTATTAAAAATGATTTTATTTATAATACATAGCAATTTTTTATATTCTGTTCTAAAAATGCCCTATGTCATATTGATGTTAATGTGTTGCACTGTGGCTTCTCCTTTTTCAAAGTCAGGAATCTCTCTACCACTATGCCCAGAGAAATCTGTTAGCCACTTTACCTTTCCTTTCCATTCCTCACCCTAAGTTTTTCCCATATTCTTGTTTATCCTGTTCCATTCCATTTCCACAGCATAATCTCTATCAACTCTATGACCTTTATATCTAAATCCCCTTTATCTTTTCCCAAACCCAGCATAAAAATCAAGAATCCTCTTTCTGTATAATCTCTTTGTTTATATTTATTTTCTCATAACTTCATTATTTGTACTCTTTCTGCTTGCAGACATTTATCTTCAATTAACAGATACCTAATATTTTTCTATGACTTCCTTATATAACTTGCAGACTATTTCACCCATATTTTTCCATTTGTGTGTTTATTCCCTTGTTGCTAAAGATCCTATTCAAGCCTTAAACATTAAACAACTTTCCTTGCTATTAACTCACACCCAGTATTCGGTTTATATATATATATATATATATATATATACATATACATATATATATATATATATATACTACCTTTCTCACCCATCTTGTTGCCTGGCCTTTACTCATAACACAATTAAATACTATTTTGTCTATTTTCTTATTATCCACAAATTGCAATCTATTGAACATTTTCATTTTGCTTTTTGCATATCTCATATAAAAACTTGACCATCCCATTTCTCCTTGAATTATCTCTTTTGTCGTCCACACATATGCGTCTAATGCATGTCTTCCTACTTTTCTTTGTACTTTTTCTAGGTAATCTAATACCCCTTTACTAAAACATAACACATTGCTACCATAAGTTAACCTTGCTACTGCCACTTCCTTCCATACAATTCTAGTTACATCATATTTATTATATGAAAGTGTTAATTTTTTTTATCAGTCCCTTCCTTTTCTTTGCTTCATTTATTTATTTTTTCTTCCATTCATCCAAACAATTTCTCTGATTACTTAAGATGACATCTAAATAGTTATACCTATTCCCCACATTTAACTTTATATTCCCCAATAAAAATTCTTTCTCTTCTTTTTCCCCATTATTTATCATCATTACTTTGGATTTTTCTTCATTGAATTTCATCCCCATCTCTTTACCCACCCTTGGATATGTTTTCAGTATAGCTTCCATATCTTCCCTGCTTTCTGTGCACAAGAAGATATTATCTGTAAATAAAAGACCCAATAATGTATATACTCTATTCACACCTATTAATTGTGTCTCTACCCCTCTTCTTAGTCTTTCTATTTCTCTCTTTATTTCTCTCACATATAATAAAAACAAAATAGGTGGCATAGGGCATCCTTGCCTTAGTTCCACCACATTTTTAACTTTAACTAATTTTATATTTCCTAATTGATACATATAGTAATTATTTTCATATAATCTCTTAATAAGATCCACTAAAGCTCCATTCATTCCCAAATTTACTAAACTTATCCATAATTTATTTCTATTTACACTATTGCAAACCTTTTCTAAATCTATAAAAACCATATATAACTGTCTACCTGTATTCCTACTCATATCTATAAGTTGTGTAACTACAAATAAACTATCTCCTATATACCTATCAAATCAAAAACTTCCTTAAATTTTTCCCACTGTATTATTTTCTTTCATCCATATTGCAACCCTTCCAGCCACCATATATGTGGAAACTTTATATAACACTCAGTCTATAATTGTTTAACTTTCTATGATCCTTATCTTTTCATTTAAATAGTAGCCTTACTCTTATATTATTCCAGCTAACTGACATTCTCTCTTCTATGCTATCTTAATAAAACATGATAATAGATTTAATTTTGCCCTATTTCCTAAAATCATCACCATCTTTGCTGCCCATTATCCAAACCTCTTGCCTTTCCACTTTTTTAATTTCTTCTTTGCCTCATTCAATTCATTTCCTGTAAACCTAAATATTTCCATTACTATATGCTTTCATGGTTATTATCACTCTGTCCTTCACATCTAATATCATTTCTATATCCACTACATACTTATTTCAGATTGTCTCTAATTCTTCTTTAGAGCTACACACTATTCCATCATTATCTAGTTATACTATTTCTCTCTATCCTACATTTCTTCCTTTAATATATTTCCAAAATGTTTTACTCCATCTTTTCCACTTTTATTAATATCCTCCAACAATTTACTATTTAATTTCATTTCCTCTCTGTAATTATTTATTTTAACCAACTTTGTTTTCACTTTATATTCTCAGCATGCTTTTTTCTTATCTTTTATACTTTTACTAACACTCACTTTTCTATTACTTTTATTCTTCTGAATATTCTCACCTTAAGCACTATTTTCCATTTTTTCTACTTCACCACACTAGTCCTTATATTCACCCACAATGGACTCTTCCATGATTTCTACTTTTATTTTACATTCTTCTAACTTATTCATTTGGTGCAGTGTAGAGTGGCAGACTCTGGAGCTCAAGTTCAATGGGTCATGGTCATCAATTCGATTGTTATTAGTGCTGAAAATGTTTATATAATTTATCTTTGTCAAATTCTCAAAAATTTCATTCAAATTTAACAAGTTAAAACAGAATATTTTTATTTTCCAAAATGTTTTAATTTGTTTGTTTATCTATTGCAACCATATGTACAGTAATAGGTTTGAATTGCTTTTATAAAAAATTAACTCTAATAAGGTAACTTTTTTTTTATATTAAAATACATACATAATCCTTTATAAATCTCCAAAGAAAGAAACCACTGAATACATCATTATTTAGTTTAGAAATTTATAAAGCTTGAAAAATAAAAATAGTTAGTTAAGGATAAATATTCCACAAATGTTATCTTTTGAGATTAAAAAAAAACTTTGAGATTTTTTTGAAATGGAGCTTATCAAATACATTTATAGCCTAATGATTAATTTTTATTTTAGATAAAAGTCATAAGTATAATTTACTTACATACTGCTTTTTATATATATATATCAAGATTTTAATATCTTATATGTTGATGGTGATCACTAATATCATTATTATTATTATTTTGTAAATAGCCCAGATAACAATGTTATACATAAAATATTAAGATTATATACAAAATGCATACATATATTTGTATGTTTAATGTATTTTTCATTCATATTTATTTTCTTTGTTATCTTAAAAATTTATTATTGTTGGTAATATATATATATGTTGATATAGATAATGGCCTATATCAGTCTATAATTTGTTTAAAAATATAGTAGTTGGCAATTGTAAATCAAATTCAGGTTTCTAAAGTAGATTGTGTTTTTATATAAGTCTGTATTATATAATCACCACACATTGGTAAATGTTTATGCATAAAATAAAAATGAATCAATTTAAATTCAGTTTTAAAAAGATAAAGAAACATATTTATTTTAATTAAATTTATTTCAAATAAATTTGTTTTAAAATTTATGTTATAGAAATAAAGCTTAATTGAATACTAACCCATAAAATTTTGCTCAAATAGCTTGTCTTTTATTAATTGAAATTCTTGCAAAACCAATTTCTTTTAAGCTTACTTTCAGGTTTTGAAAATGTTTTAAATTTCAATTAAATACATCCTAGGTATTAAGATAGCTAAGTGTCATCTACAAATGTGGGTTACAGATCTAAGGAAATATGTAAACATGGATAATTAAAATAATTACTGGCTAGTTTAATTAAAGAAGTTAATAAATAGGGATAATTAAAATAATAGCTGGCTTATTAATTTTAAAAAATGTATTTTGTAGAGTTGGTAATAATATAAAAAGGCTGAATCAAAAAATAATTATGGGTCTTTGGGATGCTCACATGAATTATTAGGTATCTCATCAAGCAGTTGTACTAACCAGCATGCACTGCTAATAAACCACCCGAGACCTTCAACTGCAGCATAAAGTTGATAATCATCAGGATGACTAACTCTGCTTGTTGAATTTGATACAACACTGTGCCAACTATTTTTACATATATTAAATATATATCACTTGACTGGTATTTCAAATTTAATACTTTCAATTAGAAATGCTTTTTCTCTTCACTAGTAAGAATTGTAATTATAAATATGCAACTTTTTTCGCATGCGTTAGTGAAGCTATAATTATACTTAAAATAATGTGTAATAGGTCTGCTTAGCACTTTCGAGATTTAATGTTCGAATTTCATACTCATAACTTTGTGAATGAATACTGTTGTGATTTATTGTATACATATGCAAATGAGTTTGAATATTTAATTAGTCCATTGTTTAGAGACTAATAAATAATTCCAAAGATACAATAGAAAAAGATCAAGCCTCTCATGTGGTCTATAAAATGGCATGCCCACAATTAGGCTGCCAGGCATCTTACTACGGTGAGACTCAGGCTAACCCCAATACAAGAATTTACCAACACAAGTATGCATATAACAAGGTTAAAAATAAAAATGAAGGAACATAAGTATTCTGGGACCACCAAGCAGCTACAGGCCATGTATTTGAATCTAGTTATGCCCAAATAATTTGTACAGAGAAGAGTGATGCCAAAAGAAAAGTTAAAGAAGCTTTTTACATTGCAAATGATCCCAGTGTCATTAATAGAAGAGAGGCATGCTTTGCTCTCTCTAAACAATCGACTAATTAAATATTCAAACTCATTTGCATATGTGTACAATAAATCACAACAGTATATATTCACAAAGCTATGAGTATGAGATTTGAACATTAAATCTCAAAAGTGCTACGCAGACCTATCACACATTATTTTAAGTATAATTATAGCTTCACTAACGCATGTGAAAAAAGTCGCATATTTATAATTAGTATAAAGTAAGAATTTTTTTTATTCTTGATGCATTTTAAGTAATTTATAATAAGTTTTTGTCTAAATAATTTATAATTTTTTTATATGTTTATTTTTATGTGCTAAAATATTTGCATTTTTTTTTTGTTTTTTTTTTTTGGTCAGAATAATAGTTTTTATTTT
This sequence comes from Epiperipatus broadwayi, assembly GCA_028023455.1. Taxonomy (NCBI): domain Eukaryota; kingdom Metazoa; phylum Onychophora; class Udeonychophora; order Euonychophora; family Peripatidae; genus Epiperipatus; species Epiperipatus broadwayi. The sequence continues at coordinate 5,727,190 of JAQFVV010000048.1, read as the reverse complement.
AGTTGAAAATTGAAGTTTAAGTTTAAAATTTACCTGGCTAAAAAAAATTATAAAATTATTTTAATTAATCCTTATATTAACAACCAAGCAGACAATCACATTATCTTTTCATTATTATAAAATTTAATATTAATATTCATTTTTATCTATTATATGTTATTTTGCACCTGCAATAGCTATTTTATGTAATATTATATATACTAATGGATTATATTACATTATTAAAATTACATTTTATTATTAAAACACCAGTTTTTTTTTAAATATCTGATGCTCTACTGATTACAGAGAGTTTGATATTTACCTCAATTTGAAATCCTTTTAATAGGGTAAAGATAGCAAGTAGGTATAAGTGCATAGTGGATCACCTATTTTACACTACCAGCAACATCACTGTGCTATGATTTCCTATATAAATAAAACTGATAGCAACAGTAGGGAAAGTGTGTAATCACCCATCAAAACAATCCTATTTGTAGGTTTCTACAAGTATTCTAATTTCATAAAATTAGCAATTATATTTACAGGCATTTGGAGATATGAATACACCATTACATAAAATTATTTAAAATACACAGAGAATTTTCTTTAAATTTTTATCATTTGAATCTACGAAACCTATGAAATATATTCTATATGAAATTTATACCTTTTTACTGGAAAACTTTATTTAATTATAAGAGTATTTAGAAATTTGTTATAATTTTAATATTCATATATATATATAGAAATATTATCTGATTTATTCTCTGATAAAAACTTGGATATTAAGTTAAAAGTAGAACCACTTTGATTTGAGTATTTAAAAAAAAAATACATTTGCTAGATGACATAATTTCAGTTTGCATGTCAGTCTTTTGCTTCATTATATCTTAAACTGGAATATTTTTGAAACACAAAGGGAATTCTTATTAAATTTCTACCATATATATAAACAAAATAATAATTATGAGATCTTTTGATGACACACATAGGAAATTATAACGTTTTTAGTTTTCAGACATGTAAAATACTAATATCGTTTCTATGAATTCTATAAAAACTTGAATAGTAAACTAAAAATAGATTCTCTTATAATCTAAAGTAGATCAGACAAATATTATTACCAGATGTCATGATTTTAACTTGCATCACCTACTTCTAATTGATGCTTTGCTTTATTATATCATAGCTGAAATTTGTTTATAAAAACACACTGATAAAACCCTATTATTAATATTAATATTTATATATACACACAATAAAATATTGTGAAAGTCAATTACTCTTCACACATGCACTATAAAATAAACACATACTCTCTCAATTCTAAGCATAGGTGGACCATCTTTTCTTTTAAAACATTTATTGATGGAAGAGTGGGTATTTATTTTATAGCACATTTTTGAAAAGAAGTTGACTTCTACAATACTTCATAAGTGTTTAAATCAAAACATTATCAATTATTACATATATATATATATTGTAACGATACATAAATATGTCGTTACATTAATTTAAAATAAAAACTTAAAAGTTCGCAAATAAGAGTAAAAAACTAAACGCTAAAATTAAAAATGTTTGTTATACGTATATACATTCACACAGATGCTAAACTTTAAAAATATTTTTTTCATAAACAAAAAAAAAAAGTATCTGAACGTATTTTTTTTAATAAAAAAAATACCAGATTGAAATATAAAAATATTTTAATAAAAAAATAACGTAAGTTAAAATAAAAACAGGTATTAATTAATTCCTGTAATCTATAAATGGAAATGATTGTTTATTAATTATCTAAAAGCTGTTTAATTAAAAAGTCAGATGAAAAGTTAGATAAGAGAAGAAAGAGATTTTAGCTTGACCAATGGAAGCACTAAGCCTTGGCTCGGACCCTAACGAAAGTGATGGATTGGTGACGTTTTGTTCATTGAATCCTTGTGGATAATATAAAAAGGGAAATACAGTTTTTTCGGACAGTTCCAGCGTTGGGTGTTTGAGAGATGTGGTATGACGCACATACCACACTCTCTATAAAAATAAAAAAAAAATGAAAAGACTGTGATACCTTGAACCAGCTATTGCCATCTCCAGAACATTACCTTCCAACGGAGGCGTCACGGGAATTGAAAGCAGAGGCCTGGACTCTTATACCATAAGCTATATGAAATTAACAATTATTAAAATCAATTACGAACTTTCATCAAGTTTTATAAATTCATAAACAAGCCAACTTAAATGTTAAAAAACGGACTCTTATCTGACTTTTGTAAGTTTTTAAATCAAATTAATAATGTTTAATTTTATATGTTTCCCGATTGATAAACATCATTTCCATTTTTTTTTCCTTATTGTAAAGATTATTTAAATGTATGAAATTTAAGTTGTTTATAGACGCTTGCATGGATTCGTTTGCGGTTAATTATATTTTGGTTTTCATATTTGATCAAAATATATAGACATTCGATAAATAATGATACCTTACGGTGAGTATCTAAAATGTATTTATTCGGATGTCTTTTTAGTTAATGGTGACAACGCAAGTATCTTATGGTGAATACTATTGGGTTACTTATAAGTTTCCCTCTGCGATTGTCGGTATCAATAATTTTGTATTTTGATCGTTTATGTTTATTTTGAAATGTTTTTGACCGTGGAATCTATGTAATCGATCTATACCCAACATTTTTAAACAAATCTGTGTGAACGTATTTAAATGTTAAAATTAAGTCGGGCGTGAATGGCTATATAGTTTTGTAAAGTTGTATTAAGGGAGGGTAATCTTAGGTTATTCATTTTGTAGTTGAATTGGTTCAATGGATTGAATATATTTGTGTAATTAGTAGATGTAGTATGAGGTCCGCTACGGGCAGGATTATAGATATACGCCACACACCCTCTGTTTGCCTATGGATGGGTTTGTAAGTCGGCAGAAGACCGCAGTCCATTCCTATGGAGTTTTTTGTTTATTGATCTACTTGCCAACAGATGTCACATTCCTGTTGGTGGAGAGTCAATGTCTTCTCTATTTCTACTTATTGTTCAGATGTACATTCCTGACAATATAGTATTTTGTGTTGTCGTATCATGCTACATTGAATACATGAATGTATCAGATGGATTGGCGCCAGTTGATTGCGAAATTTGTTGCCTAAGGTTAAATCAGGGAAGAATATTTTCCTTTCAAATGCAGACCTATGTAGTCCATTCATACTCGACCCTCTAAATAAATAGTAAACTCATTATTTGCAATCTACTTAAATTTAGAATTAAAGATCAATATAAAATTATAAACGTTAAATTTATTCCTCAAAATTTAAATATTATTTTATATGTGCGTAAATAAATATTTTTATGTGTTAATTTCTGGCAGTGGCTTTTACTCTTTGATATTTAAGATATAAATTAAGATATAGATTTTTATCTCTGCGTCTCCACTGAGCTAGTGACTTGGGCTAACGATCGGAATATTTAAATAAAGTGGAATCTTAACAGCGCGTATCTGCCTACTTTATAAATTTTTCTAGGCTTAAATGCCTAGATGGCGCCCTTGTAGTGCAGATATTGTTTTTGTGGTTAGATTCGATCTTCACTTTCATTCCGATTGGTACAATATATATATATATACACTGTAATCGGACAAGAATCAACCCCACTCTTGGTTGGTTTTAATTTCCTGATGAGCATATTGCAGGAAGGAACTATCGATTGGCATTCCCCAATGCAGACATCACTCCAACTACAACAATATTTCCTGCTCATCAGAGGATGTAGCACCATAGAGACTGGAAGCATCTAGAAATTTATGGGTTTGGTTTCACAAATGGTACCACTAGAGTTCCATCTCACTACAACCTTACTTACCATTGTCTGCTTATGCTGGACATAGCTCAGGAGGCATGAGATTCTTGTGAGCAGTATACAATGAATGATTAGTGATACAAAAATGGAACTGAACAACTAAAATTAATTTTTAATAACAACAATTTTATTAACAATAATTATTGACAAGTCCTTCCAATAGAGTTCATCATTTGTATCAAATGTAAACTCATTTCAGTTCATCTTGTGTGAAGGAGTCAAAAAGCTTTTTTTATCAAGTATACATAGGTTTTATTACTTTATTCAGATGTGTTTTATTCAGATATGCATATAGGTCTTTATAAATCATCATCATTTAATTATTCTAATATATAACATTTCATGTTTGTAGATAATCATTACTCAGTCAAACATCAATATAGGTCTTATCACTTTATCCTGATATGTATTATTCAGGTAAGCATTTATACATTTATAAATCATCATCATTTAATTATTCTAATATATAACAATTTCATGTTTGTAGATAATCATTATTCAATCAAATATAGACATAGGTCTTATCACTTTATCCAGATGTGGATTATTCAGGTAAGCATTTAAACATTTATAAATTATCATTAAATTATTCTAATATATAACAATTTCATGTTTGTAGATCATTACTATTCAGTCAAACACAGACATATATTTTTACACATAAGTTTTTTTTTCATCCATTCCATATTTGTAGAACATTTATCCATTTTGAACAGATAACGCAATTAATGTTTTTATATTATTTCATTAATTTTTTATTGTTAACTTATTATAGAATTAATAGATGAATTATTTTCTAATGCTTACCTTTTAACTAAAGTCTTCATTTATTGCTGTTTCTCAAAATAATAAGGGGGAGTCTTGAATTTGAATGGCAATATGGCAATAAAGGCTTGGACAGGCACTGGAGGTTTACTTCATGGTAATGAATAGAGAGAAAAACAGGCTAACCACCCATATTACACTAATTCTTTATGGAGCTGTTTGATTGTTCAATTCACTTTTCTAGTAATCTCAAAATTCTTAATAAAAAATTGTTGTTTTTCATGATTTTTAAGTATAGAATAATAATCTAACAATCATCTCTCAAAAAATAATATTGTCTTTTTTTAAAATCTGAATTCTCCAACATATTTATACTTTTCTCTCTATCAGAATGGATTCACCTGAAGTGCCTGCTGAATCCAATTGGTTTTTGGTGTGTTTTCATCCATGTTCATGCCATTAATCCCAGTTTATTGGCTATTCTATTTTTGGCAGGATCAGATTGTTTTTACTTATCTGGCTAGGTGTTTTCAAATTTTTAATTAATTTTCTCATGGTGAAGAAACGCTTTTAATTATTGTTAAATTACTGCCATTCTGTCTTATAGAATGAGCTGAAAGCAGTTAAGAGATTTTTATTTAAATGATTTTTAACTTTGAATTTATTAATTTTAATAAAGATTTATACTTTCTTTAATTGCAAATATAAATGTATTTGCTGTCCTTTTTTTTTTTTTCATTTTAAAAAATTTGATTTTCTTTAAAATATTTAGTATAATTAGTCCTTTTTTTTATTTTTGACATATTGCTAGTCTGATTTAAATTTAACTTATGTCATTTTAATTTGGGAGGGGGGGTCACAAAGTTAATACAATTAATTACAAACAAAACAAAAAAAATAGTGATTATTTTATCATCATAAAATGATATATCTTATTTGTTAACTATATTAATTTTTAATATATAAAGTAACATACATTTTGAGTTTAAAGCATCATGTTTATGTGTGTGTGTGTGATACTACAATCCTATATAAATGTAAAGTTTGTGAGTATTTAGTACAATCATTTATTATGCTAACAGCTTGTGATTTGAGTTCAGGCCATGTGAACTTTGAAAATAATTTCAGGTCAAAGTAGATTTACGATTTCTTTCAGATAAGCAGTTGATATATTTCAGCGATCCAATATTGATCAGTAAATTAGTATCATCTATTTTTTGTTAGCCATGATTTGTCCTAAGTTAATCTGAATGGATCAAATAAATATTTGCACACAGATTGTAAAAATCATGAGATGGCAAGCCTTCCCCAATGTGTGTTTGTTTATGGAGGGAAAGAATAATGCTGAGTTTATGTATATCTTTACCTATAAAGTTAAAAATTGCTTACTCAGTTTTAAATTGTGTTATTATGGATAATTTATTTATTTATTTTAGTTAATAAGATTTCAAAAAATTAATTGAGATGTTGATTTTTTACCCCAATAAATAATATTTTGCTAATTGGTGTATCTGTATGTGGGAGATGTTATATCTGAATAATTTGGAAGCATATAAATGTGTAAAAAATTAAAAAATTTTACAATATCTTAATATTTGACTCAGAGATACTGAGAATTATACTTATAAATGTCTTCATATAAAAAAATGACAGAAAATAAATATATCTTTCTGAACATGAGAGTAGCTTATAAACAAACACACAATTATTCTAATAATTATTGAAATTTTGATGCCAATTTGGGACTTAATAATCATTTTCTCTCATCAAAATCATCTGGAGTAGTTAAGAAATTATTTATTGTTTTGTGAGATATTTGGATCTCTAAGTTTAGTTAAAATGTAGTAATTGTTTCATTGGCTATAGTTTTTAGGTGCCAAAATGAATCAGAGTGATTTTCTTTTGTAACCCATATCAAGAGGGACCTGTCTTTGGTTTTCATGAATAATTTAGATTTTATAAAATGACATTCATTAAAAGCATAAAAAATTAAAACAGAAATATCTTTAATGACAAAAAAATTCTAAAAAAAAATTAGAATTAATATTAGAATACCAGCATCGATAAAAATTCATTATAGCCATAACTATTTTAAGTTTTGCATTGGGCTTATAGATTATCCTGGAAAGGTACACAAATCTTTGATCAAAATATTCTGAGTAATCTGAAAAGTTAGAATTATATTTTGCTGAGAATACTTTTCCATTACCTGTTCATAATTAAATTATTCAAGCTAGTAAGAAAAATCTATTATTTGATAAGTCTCCCTTATTTGCTAAAATTAGTGTGACAGCTATCCATGTTTGCTCCATTATATCCAGCTAGTATTTTTATAATAGGGTTTGACAAATCTATATATTTCCAGAAACTTAAGAAGAAGAAGAAAAAATGATTCTTATTACATAATCTAACAAGTTTGCAGTTTTACTCCTATAAATTGAAACCTACAATATTTAGAAAATAATATTACTTTATATTGTTCATCATAGTTATTACAATAATTATCATTAATTAGTATATGGATATTTAGTTTCACACTCTCATACAACAACTCCAAAGTTTTTATTAAGATTGGCTCAATGTTTTTGGCTCCAGTTTTTATTATCTTCACTATATACCATGGAAAACTTATCTAATATTTTAAAGATGGCTTTCATTGAATTCAGAATCTCGTCAATAGTTTTTATCATATTTAATGTAGGTGAGGAGATGTATATTGCATTTCATTCACATTCTTATCTTGTTTAATGCATCTTTCAAAAATATGTTCTAGTTGAGCAGTTTGGAGAAGTATTGGACCTCAATGTGAAATTGAAAATATGATGAAATTTTTAAATGTTAGATATGTGACAAGTTTATAAATTTGATGCAGAATGGACATTAGTCAGTTGATGATTTACAGTAATTTATGGTCTATTTGAAACAACCAATTTCACATTCTTTATTATGGATTTATGTTGACTGCTAAAAATCGGTGAGTTATGAAGATTCACTTCATATTAATTAGAATCTAAACTCAGATGTATTAATCACTATAGTTTTATTTCTAAATAGAATAATTGGACACTTAAATTCTAATACATTAATCATTTCTTTTAACATATTGGTAAAAACAGTTTATTGAACATCATGAAAGTGTTCACAATTCTTCTGAAAACTACCAGGTTGGGATCTTTATTTGGGTAAAATTATTGTTTGCAGTTCATGATTTAAATTTTTTTCTTCAGACTTTTTATAATCATTGATAGTATTAAATACCACTGCTAGGAAGTCTTTAAATATTAACAGATACTCTTATAATCGTTGATAATATTAGATAACATTGCTAGGAAGTCTTCAAATATTAACATATGTATATCGAGAAATGTGTCTCACAGCATGCAACAGCATAGTATGTGCATGTACATATATAAAGGTGAACACAATTTTTTTTGTTGTAGATATTTTCTATATTACACTGGAGTAATAATTAAGGATTAAATAATTTTGAATTTAAAAAAATATTATATATTAAACATTTAAAAAGGTCTAATTAATATTTTATTAATTCCAATTTTGAAATTAAAACAAATATGTTTTTATGTTACAATAGATATACTGTACCAGTCGAAAATGTATGTCCATTCAACAAGATTTAGAATCTAAGCAAAAGTACCCCGAATCCAATCATGCCCGAGATACACAGGTCAGGAGCAATCATGAATTCTAACCTATTTGCCCATTCCCCAAATCTATACCACTACGGACAACACTCTACGGTGATACCACATAAATTAATTATTTCCGGGCCCGGTGCTACATCGTTTTGCATGAGACTCAGCTGATGATGATGATGAGAGATTGAGTGAACCCATGATATTAAGTTTAAAATACATAAATATAAATATTATTAAGGAGATTCGAACAACTGAATTATGTTTAAAATATATAAATATTTATTTTGACAAAAATTCAAGATTTTATATATATTCAACTTCACGCATTTAAAACTTTAATTTTGGTTACAAATATTTGATGATCTTTTTACAATTATTTTATTTCAATAGATATCAATTTAGTGCGGCGGTTACCTACAATACTGACGTATATTTCAAATAAGCTTTTATTTAAAATTACAAAAAATAAATTTATCTGGGTGATTGGTAGACGTTTGTACATTATAACACATATAAAAATTTGACAATAATAAAGTTTCGCTGTTTGGACGACTTTAATGGGATGCCCTTGGCATTTGATACATAACTTTATTTAATTAACAGCATTTATTGATAACACTAAAATAAGAATACATTCTGATCATTATATATCCAAAACATTTATTTATTAAACATTTTCGACATTTAACTAGAAAATATTGCGAAACTATGTCAATACGGGGAATGGCTTATTCAATAAAGGGGAGGGCAGCTTCATGAGAGGTTGGATTTAAACTCCAACTAAAAATATTATAAAGAGAAAACGTTTCATTATTACATATCATTACGGTTTATTTTGTCAAACAGGCTAAAAAAAAACGAACTATAAGAAACTGTGGTGTTAGCATAATGGCCGAATATCTGCGGATCCAATATTTTGAGGTGCTTTATCAGATTAACAGAAGAAAACAGTCTAGCCAACTTGCCACCCCACATTTTTTGTGGAATCGACTGACAAAAGGTCCTCGGACGGAGATACAATGGGCCGAACTTTGCTGGAATTATCCCATGCATAGCTCTCGTTGCGCGAGTATATATATATGGTCTAGGGACATTCATCGCCCTGTTTACGACCTGAAACGAAGAGGAGACGACTCGGGCATTCCGAAGCACGTCTCTAGATAAAGCTTAGTAATATGAAGAGTGCAAACAACGCTATTATATAATATAAAACCACTGGATTTAAAGAATAAATATAAAGCCTTAAATAGTTTAACAAATACATAATGACATGTTATGATAATGACCCATGTAAGATAAAGTTATTTATTAAAAGTTAACGCTATAATTAATGAAGTTTACATTGCTCCCCCTTCATGAATCAATTCTATTATGTTTAAATATATAATAAAAAAAACTAAAATTCATGCACTTAAAAGTGCGAACAACAGAATAGAATTTGTTCACCAGCGTCTTTTGGCAATGATGATGAATAAAGAAATTAACAAAAATAATGGATACCAAAATCCACTCCAGATTGAAAAATATTTATACATTCTGTATAATTTTTACGGTAAAATACTTTAAAAAAACATATATTCATTTTACAAGAAAAACTCAGACTTACGAACTATTTAGAAATAAGTAAATAAGAACTCATTACCCCCCCCCCTTTCTAAGTTCGCAAAACCGAGTTTGATTTGCATTTAAAAATAAAAGTTTAGCGAAAAATAAAAATAGCATTTAAAATAAATTATAACCGCACCAAATTATATATATATAAATAAGAAGCGTGAGTTGGATGAAATAGTTTATAATAGCATTAATTTATGTTATAGAGAATCGATATAAAGAAGAGAATTAGTTTAATATGCTCGCCGATTAGCGAATTGAAAAAAAAGGTTTAAATATATAGAAAACATTAATTTAAAAAGAGTTTACAAGTTATAAGTTAGGTAATACGATTATAATGACTTTGGGCTGGTTACCTCAGCATTCTATGGAATACAGATGAATTTTGTCTCTTGGCCTCGGCGGTTCTTTGACAGCACGGGCACACTTGAACGGTAGAAGCTACATCATGCACGGCATAGAGTGGAGCTGAAGACCGTGGGAAAGGCAGCTGAAGCCCCTCAAAAATTACACAGACGTGAAGTCGGTTAAAGACTATTGACCTAACTCTCTCTTTTTTTACAATAGATTTTTGGCCCTATTTATACAAAACTCTAAGGTGTTCAAAGAATGTTTTTTTAATTAAAACTTCTTATCTTTAATTAACAGAAATATTTTAGCTATTGTTAGTGGAGATGGAATCGTTAGATAACTGTCCAAAATAATTTCAAATCAATTTCCAGATTGGAAATAGATTTGATAAAAAATGTTAATCTCTAATTAAAATCAATTAGCTTTGTTTTTAAATTTTACTTTCATTAACTTTAGTTAAAAAATTCTTTTTAAAATCATGAATCCCACCCCTTTAATTATTCTTGGACAGCCATCTTCCATCTTGAATATTTTGTGTAATTATATGAAGAAAATATTTATAAAACAAATGACATATAATTAAGAATGAAAATACAAAAGTATTTAAAAGATTTGTTTGTGCTTTTATACATATATATAAAAGCTCCGTTAATATATGTATATATCTGAGTCGCATCCATAAAAGTCAATGTTTAAAATTAAAGAAAATTTTTATTTGAGATTTATATTTATAAACTTTTATAGACGCTTCTCAGAAATATACTAGTTTATATAAATATGATGAAAAAAACAGTGGGTTAAGTGGTAGAACAGTGGAGCTCGATCTTGGGCTAAGATCGACTGCTACACACTTTCCCACTTACAATGAAAAACAAAAAAAAATGAATTAAAAAAAAAGTTTTTACTTTGAATCCATGACAGAAAAAAAAATGAATAAAAAAAAACCTTTACGTCGAATCCATTGGAGACTGAAGAACAACCAACTTTCTTTCAAAAACTGTACTTAGTTATCTAATATGTTATCTACAAAAAAAAACTGTTTATGCTAGTGCCCTTTCTTTTTTCATTAAAGGTTTCTGAACTTATTTTCCCCATCTTCAACTATCTCCTGCCCTACTCTTTCGATTGTTCCCCCATAATTTATTTTATCTGCCTGCTATAATGAACTGCCACTTACATTATATATCTAAAGAACATCTGGTTCACTAATTAATATACGATTATAAACTCGAACTATTTATATATAAACATGGAAGGCAAAAAAAAAAACTTAAAAAAAAACTACCGCATTACTTGGATTTTTCACTTTCTATTTTGTATTGGCTGTTCTCCCACACCTAGTTTTATTATTATTACATAGTCATTATTATCTTTAACATGTTTGCTTATTACTATACAAAATTTGTTCATAATTAATATCGATTCTCTACTACAACCAACTCAATCCAGGTTCGAATTCACCTTTAAATTCTGTGTTTTAAAATGACACCTGTCAGTAAATTTATATTAGGGCGCCAGCTGACACGGTCCCACAGAATGTACAAACAAGTAAAAGCTGAGTCACTCAACTCTCATCTACAAGAAATACATAATTTTGTAAGAATTGACTTACTTTAAAAAAATGTGTTGATGATTACAATCTTCTTTTACATATATATACTACATTTTTATATACATATGACATTAAATAATTATATTACTGGATGTATAAACTTGAGAGAGAAAGATGACAATGACTGAGCATGCAAACTCAGAAAAAAATCTTACATGTATATTATTCATTATTGTTTAAAATAGAAGGAAAAAAACATATGTAGATATTAAATGCTCAATAGGGTATTGCAGGGTGTGGGAATTTCGAATAGCTCCACAGATGGGCGTCCAAATCCAAGAAAAAAAAATCTACTGTACCAGTCGAAAATGTATGTTCATTCAACAAGATTTAGAATCTAAGCAAAAGTACCCCGAATCCAATCATGCCCGAGATACACAGGTCAGGAGCAATCATGAATTCTAACCTATTTGCCCATTCCCCAAATCTATACTACTACGGACAACACTCTACGGTGATACCACATAAATTAATTATTTCCGGGCCCGATGCTACATCGTTGTGCATGAGACTCAGCTGATGATGATGATGAGAGATTGAGTGAACCCATGATATTAAGTTTAAAATACATAAATATAAATATTATTAAGGAGATTCGAACAACTGAATTATGTTTAAAATATATAAATATTTATTTTGACAAAAATTCAAGATTTTATATATATTCAACTTCACACATTTAAAACTTTAATTTTGGTTACAAATATTTGATGATCTTTTTACAATTATTTTATTTCAATAGATATCAATTTAGTGCGGCGGTTACCTACAATACTGACGTATATTTCAAATAGGCTTTTATTTAAAGTTACAAATAATAAATTTATCTGGGTGATTGGTAGACGTTTGTACATTATAACACATATAAAAATTTGACAATAATAAAGTTTCGCTGTTTGGATGACTTTAATGGGATGCCCTTGGCATTTGATACATAACTTTATTTAATTAACAGCATTTATTGATAACACTAAAATAAGAATACATTCTGATCATTATATATCCAAAACATTTATTTATTAAACATTTTCGACATTTAACTAGAAAATATTGCTAAACTATGTCAATACGGGGAATGGCTTATTCAATAAAGGGGAGGGCAGCTTCATGAGAGGTTGGATTTAAACTCCAACTAAAAATATTATAAAGAGAAAACGTTTCATTATTACATATCATTACGGTTTATTTTGTCAAACAGGCTTAAAAAAATGAACTATAAGAAACTGCAGTGTTAGCATAATGGCCGAATATCTGCGGATCCAATATTTTGAGGTGCTTTATCAGATTAACAGAAGAAAACAGTCTAGCCAACTTGCCACCCCACCATCTTGTGGAATCGACTGACAAAAGGTCCTCGGACAGAGATACAATGGGCTGAACTTTGCTGGAATTATCCCATGCATAGCTCTCGTTGCGCAAGTATATATATATGGTCTAGGGACATTCATCGCCCTGTTTACGACCTGAAACGAAGAGGAGACGACTCGGGCATTCCGAAGCACATCTCTAGATAAAGCTTAGTAATATGAAGAGTGGCCTATGCAAACAACGCTATTATATAATATAAAACCACTGGATTTAAAGAATAAATATAAAGCCTTAAATAGTTTAACAAATACGTAATGACATGTTATGATAATGACCCGTGTAAGATAAAGTTATTTATTAAAAGTTAACGCTATAATTAATGAAGTTTACATTGCTCCCCCTTCATGAATCAATTCTATTATGTTTAAATATATAATAAAAAAAACTAAAATTCATGCACTTAAAAGTGCGAACAACAGAATAGAATTTGTTCACCCGCCCTTTTGGCAATGATGATGAATAAAGAAATTAACAAAAATAATGGATACCAAAATCCACTCCAGATTGAAAAATATTTATACATTCTGTATAATTTTTACGGTAAAATACATTAAAAAAACATATATTCATTTTACAAAAAAAATTCAGACTTACGAACTATTTACAAATAAGTACATAAGAACTCATTAATCCCCCCCCCCTTCTAAGTTCACAAAACCGAGTTTGATTTGCATTTAAAAATAAAAGTTTAGCGAAAAATAAAAATAGCATTTAAAATAAATTATAACCGCACCAAATTATATATATATAAATAAGAAGCGTGAGTTGGATGAAATAGTTTATAATAGCATTAATTTATGTTATAGAGAATCGATATAAAGAAGAGAATTAGTTTAATATGCTCGCCGATTAGCGAGTTGAAAAAAAGGTTTAAATATATAGAAAACATTAATTTAAAAAGAGTTTACAAGTTATAAGTTAGGTAATACGACTATAATGACTTTGGGCTGGTTACCTTAGCATTCTATGGAATACAGATGAATTTTGTCTCTTGGCCTCGGCGGTTCTTTGACGGCATGGGCACACTTGAATGGTAGAAGCTACATCATGCATGGCGTAGAGTGGAGCTGAAGACCATGGGGAAGGCAGCTGAAGCCCCTCAAAAATTACACAGACATAAAGTTGGTTAAAGACTATTGACCTAACTCTCTCTCTCTCTTTTTTTACAATAGATTTTTGGCCCTATTTATACAAAACTCTAAGGTGTTCAAAGAATGTTTTTTTAATTAAAACTTCTTATCTTTAATTAACAGAAATATTTTAGCTATTGTTAGTGGAGATGGAATCGTTAGATAACTGTCCAAAATAATTTCAAATCAATTTCCAGATTGGAAATAGATTTGATAAAAAATGTTAATCTCTAATTAAAATCAATTAGCTTTGTTTTTAAATTTTACTTTCATTAACTTTAGTTAAAAAATTATTTTTAAAATCATGAATCCCACCCCTTTAATTATTCTTGGACAGCCATATTCCATCTTGAATATTTTGTGTACTTATATGAAGAAAATATTTATAAAACAAATGACATATAATTAAGAATAAAAATACAAAATTATTTAAAAGATTTGTTTCTGCTTTTATACATATATAAAAGCTCCGTTAATATATGTATATATCTGAGTTGCATCCATAAAAGTCAATGTTTAAAATTAAAGAAAATTTTTATTTGAGATTTATTTTTATAAACTTTTATAGAAGCTTCTCAGAAATATACTAGTTTACATAAATATGATGAAAAAAACAGTGGGTTAAGTGGTAGAACAGTGGAGCTCGATCTTGGGCTAAGGTCGACTGCTACAATACTGGTAATTATAAAATTCTATTATCAATTTTGATTAGATTAAACTTTTTAATTAAAGTTTGTATAACATATTTCAATCCTATAAAGTTGTTTTTGAAAGGATTAATGTAAATTAAAAAGTGTCATTAACTTTTTTCAATCAAGATAAAGAAAACCTAATTTTAATAGCTGCTTTTTTGTTCCTCCCTGACTATAAATAGGTTGGAAAAAATATTAGAGAGAATTTTTAAGTTTCACAGATTATGACAGTAGACTAATATGAAGATATAACTAAAAGCAAGACAGTGCAAGTCAAGTGGCTGCTACAAGTTCACTATGGAGTTTTGATTCACATGGAGGCCAGGGTTAGCTTTTCTGTGATTCATTACCCATACATATTGTGTACTAGCTGTTATGTCTGAAGTCTGTCAAATTCTAGACAAAATGAAGATTACTTTAAGTATGGAAGCTGTTACTTGAATTATACCTTTCCCAAAGATGACAATAAACCAGCTTAACCAAACAGTCCATCAGTTTGCTGAAGAATTAATTTATATATAAACTGTTTTGTCTGTATACAGCAAAACACAGTTAAAGTAATGCATCATATACATATAAAGTTCAGCTGGTGAATTATTTTAAGTAATTTCTTTAGTGAAAATGATAGTTGTAATTTTTAAACTACAATTTTTTTAAAGTAAATAATTTTATTCAACTAAAGGTAAGACGCATTTCTAGTATACTTTTTTTAAAAAGTAAACTCCAAAAATCTTTTTAAATTAGGGAACAAATAAATTTTCTGGAGTATTTTTAAAGATGTTTATTATTAATCAAGTGTAACCTGTTAAAAGAGAAAATTTTTAGGAAGGATATTGCTTTTTTAAAAAGTGAAAAAAAAAAAACTTTTTTTACCATTAGAAGTAATGAATTAATAACTTTGATTCATACTATCTATATTTTTTATATACATATACATGCATTTATGTATTATTAAAAATGAAGTGAATTTTTATATAAGTCTATGACAATTCAAACATGTTAATTTTTAAATTATTATACAGCACATCTGAGTGTTTATATATAAGTGAATTTAATGTATATTTCAACATGGAGTTAATTGTCAAAAATATATTTTTAATATTATTTTGACAAATTAAAAAATCATATGATACTAACATCTGTGGATGCACACTCTTTCATGAGTACCCATATATAGATATGAAAACAGTCATTATTTATATATCATTAAAATGTGATAGCTTATTATATTAATCAAAATCAAAGGCTTAATTTATATGTATAGCTGAATTCTGCAGACTTTAATTTAATTTTTATTGTAGTTAATAAATTTATATTTCATTGATAAAGTTATTTCAGTGAATTTACTCAATCATAAAATAGGCTTAAAATATTATATGCTTCAATTGTATCTCTTGTTCACAGTAACAGTTATAGAACTCTTGTTCATTAAGCTGGATTCATGCATAATGGTCTGTTATATAAAAGGGGTTTATATCTAATGTTTATGGACATCCAGTTGATGATCCTGATTGATGCAAAGGGGATATCCTTCAAAGCCCACTTCATTTTAATTATTTATTTAGAAATTAAGTTTTGAATTGGTCAGTACATTAATGGTATCAAGTGGCCCAAGCATTGATGATGATCAAAAACTTTTAGTATCCCACCATTATTGTTTTTATTGTTATCTATTCTGATGGATTAGCACTTAAGTTTGTGCATCTAAGTTTGAAAAAGGAGTAAATAATTAGCCTGGTCTATAGGAGACCCATTTCAAATCCAATCACAAGATTGAGTGATTTATTTTGTATTTTTTATCATTCATGATGATGAATGATTATTATTTTCTATAATGCTGATGAACATTATAGTTATTACAGTTTTTGTTGACCTCTCATTATATTAATTTATATTTAATGTTACATTTTGTCACTGACTTGGTGTTAATGATGATGATTTTCCATCAACCTAAGTGTATCTGAATTCATTAGAAACCAATCAACACTTAGACAATACCAATAGCAATAATAATCAACAATCTCAAACTATTGTCAAGGCAACCTCCTTTTATCTATATATTTATATTAAGTCAAAGATTATCACAGGCTACATACAGATATAAATAAAATGTAAATGATGTACCTGGATAATATTTCATTTATATTGTGACCTTTTAGTTGGTCCACTGTATTAAATAGATCAAATTTTTAAATTTTAAAGATATATCTGGCACTAATAGTTTAATAAATAACTTTTAATAGAGACTTTAAAAGAGATTATAAATACACATTTTTTTTATTCGTGGTTGTTTTGTTTTATATATCTGTATGTAATTTTAATAATAATATATTTTTAAAATAATTATAATGGTAATAAAAAAATCCTTGATTTTAATATTTTATTAAAATAATTCTATAAAGTTGAATGAATAAATTATTTTAAGTTTCAATTAAATTATCAAAAAACAACAAAAAAAAAACATTGTTTAAATTTAATCAGTTTTAAAATAATTACACCTGGGTCTCTTTTTACGCAGACTTATTTAACACGATTTTGAAGGTACGCAATTCGTGTTTCACCGGAAGTCAAACTCCGATATTGCATGATTACTTTAAATAATAAATTTTGCGCACTTACATTATATTGAAAGTAATAGCACATTATTGAAATTCAACTTTCAACTTAGTAATTTCAATATTTTCAGTGCTTTATAATAGTAAGATTTTATGCAATAATGAAATAAAAATCATAATTTCCACATTTTATGTATACACACATTAAATTTTACAAGATTATAATGTAAATTTGTTCAAACATTGTGCGTGTTAATTTTGCATTTTAAATCACATTCTGTTTTTGCTTTTTAAAAAAGAACGTTTAATCAATTATTAATCATTTAGTGTCTGCAAGTTTATTTTTAAAAGATGAGTAATAGCCGTGGGTACAATTAAAATTGAAAATTAAAGACAAAAATAAGAATTTAATTTTTAGTTGTTAGATTAATTACTAATTATGTTGTCACCAGAAAATCATTAATTAACACAACATGAGAGTGACGTTGGTGCTAGTTGTATTTCATCTTGTGAAGAATTTGATTTTTTTATCACTTTGCAAACGAACCTGTTTACCGGCAAATAGTGATAATAATTAAAACATGTATAAAAAAATATAAATTACTGTAAATTATGCATAAAAATATATTGTTTTGAATAAAATTAAATATTATAGTTAAAAAAAGTTTGTCTTGTATCAATTTTTTCAAATTTGAAATTTTTTATTAGTCATATTTTATTTCCTTATTTTTTTTTTTTTGCATGAATTTTAAAGTAAATTTTACATTGGTGCTTTGCTTTTACGCAAGTTTTGAAAAATCACAGTCCGTATCCCTCCTTTTTCAAGATAAGTTACGTCTATTTTTGCACGATTTCGTTTGCGCGTGTTTTCTGAGGAACCTCTGTATCGCGTAAAACGAGACCCAGGTGTATTAATTTTTTTTTCTTTTGTATGTTAAATTTTAACACAAGTTAAATATTAAGCAAATAAGAAACAACTTTCCAGTTATCGACCAATCAAAGTTAAAGACAAGTTTTTCACGTCATGTTGGGGGGAATTTTGAGAGAAGTAGCATAGATGGAATATAAAAAAAAAATGAAACCAGCAAGTAAATAAAATGCTTGTATGAAATATTGGTAACATTTATCCAAATTATAAAATATTTTATTTTATACAACAGTAATAAGTCAATTAATCTTAATAGAATAAAAATAAAGTGTTTAAAAGAAGTTCAACAAGATGTTGGAATAATCTAAACCAATTTCTTCATCAAGGTCACAAGTCATAATTTGGAAAAATCGATTTATAATTTCAAACACTAGAACATAAAAAGTTGCCAGTAGATATTATTATTATAAACAGAAAAATTAAGAAGGATAAAAGTAATTTGGTACAAGTAATTTTAAAAAGTGGACAATCATTCTGCTTTATTAAAAAAAAAAAAACTTAAGTTTTAATTTGAAAAAAAAAAAAAAAACTAAACCAAGATCAGAATAGCTAACTTTCGTGAGTTAAGCAAGAAAAGGTATAGAATTTTAATATAATGGATAATAAAAAGGAGAAGTTGAAGAAAATAATGTGCTATTAGTTAAAGTAACTTATATTGTTCAAATTAAAAACAGAATATTATTATTGAATGATGGATGTATAATATTTTACAACAACAGTAATTTTAATCAAATGAATAGAATAATAGATGTTTATTTTTGAATAATAAATAAAGATATATAAGCGAGATAAATCTTCTATTTATTCATTACAAGTTATATTAAATTAAACAACGTAAACGCCGGAGAATTCATGAAGATGAGATAATAAACTTAGGTCTGTCAAATTGAAAGTTATATTAAGAGACTTAATTTCAAGAAACTTATGTATATTTCTCATAAAGAAAAGAAATTCGTGTATAAATCATAGAAACAAAACGAAAGATTTAATTAAAATTATTTGTAATCGGTACTTTAAAGGATTAACATTTAAATATATATGTTTGACTTGATTGTTTGATTTGCCGATTCCATCAATTTTTCTAATAGTTGTGTATAAAAAATTCTGACATATAAATAATGAAAAGTGTTTGAAAGAGCTGCACCGTGAGAGATTTCAGTTTATTAGTATTACTGCATCATTTTAAAATGTTGGGTAGATTTTTGGAATCGCTAACAAATCTAACAGTTTAAAGTCCTAATGTGCCAAGAAGTATTGACTATAATATCAAAGTATGTGAAAAGGAATTACAAAAAAGTAAAAAATAAACAATATTTTTTTTTCTTTGGATATTAATTTATACAATTGCCAACAGTATCTTAGTTATTAAGTTAATCTTAAGTTAATTAAGTTAAATAATAGTATGTATTATTTTGTATTATATTTTAATATTTGTTTTAAGTTAATAATTTCAAAAATATATACTTAAGATAAGAACGTAATAAGCGTGAGGAAAAGAGAAGATTGAAAATGGGGTAAAATAATACTTTTAAGTTTTATTATATGGTAACAATATTTTAAATTAATTTATTGTACGCTCTAGTGTATGAAATAATTAATAATCAATGTATTTATCATGATAAAGAACCATAATACTAATATTAAAAAATGTATGGTAAATATATATATATATGAAAGGAATTAAATGTGTGAATAAAAAAAAATATTTTGTTCTCAGTTTTAATATAAGAAAGTAAACATTGACGATTGTCAAGTTCTATATATTTTGTTTTGCAACACGTCATCTTTAGAGTAGTAAGAGAACAATTAATGGAAATATAATATTGTAATACTGTTATGCTGATTTATAGTAATGATAGATGTTAGTAATGTCTTTTGAGAGTCAGGATATGATTAATGTGGTTAAGTTATACTTTCCTGAAGAACTGATAGGAAAACTTAATGAGGCTAGTCTAAGTGACACCCATATATGTAATTTAAATATCATAATGTGAGGAATTTCCATAAAACAGAGGTGTTAAGATACATAAGAACAAAGTAAAAGTCTGGATATTAAGGTAGCATTATGAAGAGAAGATGACTACTTGCCATGAGAGCACATCCTATTTAAAAGGAAAAGAAGGCCTCCATTTCATATTTGTATAAGTTTACTGTACTAAAAATCAGTTTTTTATCTACAGAATTTTTAAATAATCAAGAAAAGTAAGGTAAACATCAAATATGGTTGGTTGTATTGTAATATATTATCTAAAGTATGGAAAATTGTTAAATACAAAATGGAAGTAAATGCAAAACAAATGTAATATTTAAATAATTTTGAATTGATACCAGATGTAAATAAAATGAGATCATTGATGAAAATAAAAATAAAGAAAGGATGAATGGAATGAATTATTATCAAAGTGTGTTTTAATCTTGTTTTTATTATTTGTGTTAATCTTATAGTTTTTATGTTATAAAACTAACAACATAATGATAAAGTTTTAGTATAGTTGTTAATAAGATTTACGTGCATGCAAAAATATCAAAATTTATAAAAGAGTAGTGTTATATGGAATGAAGTAAAAGAATAATATAGTGTGTAATGAATAAAATATAATTGAAAATTGAGCTCACATTTTAAAACTAATAAAATTAATACAAAACCTGAACAAGAAAGAAATATATGTTTGCAATAATTAATTGGAAATTTAAATAATATAGTACATTGATGTAAATTAAAAGTTTAATTGCTAAGCATATGGGAGTCAGTAGTTCTCATTGATTATAAACAGAGCAAAACTCTCCATACAGTATTGCCACCCTGAGCTAACCAGAGTAATCAATGAATTCCAGAAGGCTTGTGCATAAAATCCCTATCTAATGCCTACTCATCCAATATCCCCAGACTAGTTTCTGGCTTGTGGCCATCGTCAGTGAGGAGCTTTGTATCTGAGAGCACTGAACCTAGACCTTAGGATTTAATGCAACCCTCCAGCACCCACCTTTTATCTCTACTTAACTACAAAGCCAGAAACTAGTCTGGGGATATTGGATGAGTAGGCATTAGATAGGGATTTTATGCACAAGCCTTCTGGCATTCATTGATTACTCTGGTTAGCACAGGGTGGCAATACTGTATGGAGAGTTTTGCTTTGTTTATAAACAGTTATGTGCTAGTATAAGATTGTGATCATGTGAGTTCTCATTGATGTAAATATTTGTATAAAGATGTTAGTTATATGTAATAGTTAAAATTTTGTTATGGCTTATTGTTGTTTGTTTAAATAAACAAATATTTTAGTACAAATGTAGATTAATGGCTTTATTTCTACTCCAAATTATTTTTACAACACTGTCATATCTAAATACATAAATTAGGGAGAATATTATAAAGAACAAAACTTGATAAATTAATTGTTTATTAAATTAAATTATAATTACTTAAATGATAATATTTAAGAACATCCTAGTTTTAATCTGAAATACTTATATATTTAAAGTCACATTGAATTTGTTGTAAAATTAATTTGAATTCATTCCTAAAATAAATTCAGGATAATACATGAGTTTATCAGAAAGAGAGTGGTATAGAAATACTCAGACAGCAAACATTTTAAGTTAAGAGGAAATATAAAACAGTGTAAGGTGATTAATTAATTTACTGAAATTATTAAAAGGGAAAAGTTATTTTGATTAATGAATATAGTTTATGGTGATCATAAAGTAGTTCATTTTATAAATAGTATTCTTAATTCATTATTCTATTAATTGTTGGAAAATATGGTAATAAGCAATAATTGGGAATTTCTTCTAGTTGTTAAAAAGATATGCTAGTTATAAGAAAATGATCTAAATTGTATTGTAAAGTTTTAGGCATGGTTATTATTAAGATAGTTGAATTTTAGTAAAATCCTTGGGGGAAATATTTTATTGTATGGAAATAATTAAGGACCTTGAGATATACATAAGGTAATAGTATTTATTATGAAGGATGTTAGAATACATTGGAATTTATTAATTTTTTATGTAATTGATTCGATATGCCATTGGAATGTTATTTTATGTATTTTATTAATGTTAAAACCATTCTATCGTAACTGTCTCTTAAATCTACCTTAGATATTATGTAATAGATATTTATAGTCAAATATTGAGTCTCATGAATTAATGTTTTTATATAATTTATTGTTTGAAGTTTGAGTTAGGCTGAAAATAGGTTCAAGTTGTATCGTGGATATGTGGAGAGTTGGGGCTGACAGGTTACAATATATATAATTGATTAATTTAAATCAGCATAAGAACTTATAAACTAACATAAGGAAGTCTGAAAAATAATTATTCTTTTAAATTTTGGACAAACAGAATATATAAAATACGGATGTTACCACTCTGTATAGAAACTGAAGTCATTTCTTCAAGAATTATTAAACTTGAAAAAACAGCAGTTTGCACTTTTGGTAAATAACATAAATGAATAGCTAGGTATACAGTAGTGATGGTGTGAGGCAGTACAATGAATTTCTCTGATTTTGATTATCAGTAATTCAATGCATTTAAATTCACTAACATCTTCAAAATTATAAGTACACTTTCTCTTCATTGCTTGTGAATCCATTTTTATTTTAACATTATAATATAAACAAGTTTTAAGTGAAACACTATGAGAATCTGAATAAAATATTTTTATCATCTGTTATTTGATGGTTTATAAAAATATTTACTTTTTGGCTAGTCCACCAATCAAGCTTGTAACATTTAAGAACTTTTGTCTTAATATTTGTATTTATTAATAAAACTGAAGATTTTATGTGGTTTAGCTAAGATTAAACAGATTTCACTTTTTATTGCTTATAATGTCTATAGCACTTTTCTTTTTTAAAATGTTTCCATTGGATCAATTAGTTAATAGACAATTTTCTTTTAATCAAAAAATTATCATCAGCAATGTTAATATTTTTCACAGATTATAGTTTCAAATTGTTGATTTTAAATAATAAAAAAAAATAGATTCTAGCAATTGTAAAACTAAAAATGCATTGAATTTACAAAAATAGCTCTTTGAAATATATATGTATTTGGCGCACAGATAATAAAGTTAGTAAAAGCAAATAATACTTTGCAATTTAATGAGCTGAGCACTTTCAGCAGGCTTTATGCTCCCATATGTTTGACATGGCTAAAACCAATATGGCTGCCATTATAGCTGATAGTACTAAATTTTTTTCCCAATTTAATATGTATTATCCATACGTATTGTAATGGTACAGAAGTTATGGGGTGCACCTGAGATGCTGGCTCTCATCATCATCCATCCTAGATCAACACAAATCAATTTTAAAATTTAAAATATTAAATATAAATTTAATATAAAAGTAATATAAATAATGATAAAAATAATGATATAAATAATGAGCATGAGATCATTCTGAGAGATCAGTACAGCTATCTTAAGTATAAGCATAATTAACTTCAAATTCACCAGCATTATAAATAAGTATAAGTAATACTCATCTTTACGATTGATTAACAATGAAAGTAAATCAATAATCAATCTAGTGACTGGATTTGAAATGGGTCTACTATAGACCAGGCTAATTATTTAGCCTTTGCCAGCTTGAGGAAATTATTTAAACATAATTTGGGTGCACAAACTTAAGTGTTAATCCATCAGAATATATATCAATAAAAAATAATGATTGGATTTTAAAACATGCTGATCATCATCAATCCTCTGGCCATTTGGTACCATTGATGTACTGGTCAACTATAAACTTAATTTCTAATAGAGACTAAACTAAAAAAAATTTAGTGCATGGACTTTAAAAAATATTCTCTTTGCACCAATCCAGGATGATCATCAACTGGATGCCCATAAATGCTAATATAAACCCCTTTCATATAATAGACCATTATACATGAATCTTGCTCAGAGAACACAAGCTCTATAACTGTTATTATAATTAAGAGATGATGGAATACCTAATATTCTAAACTATCTAGAATTAAGTTCACTGGAATAATTTTAACAATGGAATATAAGTTTATTAATAACAATAAAAAACAAATTAAGGTGTGTTGAATATGCTATACACATAAATTTAGCCTTCTGATTTTGAGTAATATACAATTAAAAATAAGGTATCAACTTAAGATTTACAATACCTCATAATGGGTTTCATAAAACCTATATATATCTATATATATCAGTGCACAGACACATGATATAAAATGAACATATTTGAATTGTCATTTAATAAGAAAAAAATTATTAATTTTTACATAAATGTGCCTACCTGACATGTATTGATACACACACACAGATGTGAAGTATAATTTATGAACATATTTGACTTGCCATAAAAAAATTTAAGATCACATTTTAATGATAGAAATACCACAGTGGGTTTACATAAGATATATGTGTGTGAACATGGAAATGTAGGTAGACACTGATATTTATATATTTTAATATGTCAAAATCATAAAATTATTAAAATATATTTTTCACAATTAATTCCCTGTTGAATATACATAAAATTCTCACATACATGTTATATATATAAAAAATAATAATATGAATCTTTTATTAAATTCTTTCATGAGCTTTATTTTTTCCTTTTTTTAATAAAAAAAATCAATTCTTTGACACTCCACAAAAGTTTTCTTTTTTGACAGGTTACTCTTAATTAATTAATTAATTATAAATGCCTTTTAAAAAAATACTTCAGCAAGTTTCTTTTTTTTCAATCTAGAAATACTTCTGGAGTCTATGAATCAATTCTTCTTTTTGAGTTTTAATTCAATCAAAATTTATTTACTTGTACTTTTGAAAATATAATTTTAAATGTCATTTTTTCTTCAATAAAGAGATTAAATGTCAATGAATGAAGTAGACATTAATTTAAAATTTTTTATTCGAAGGAGGAGGTTATTGTGCCCTTTTCTATAGGTCAATGATAGTTATAAATGGTCAATTACTAAAAAATTTTAAAATTAATATTATATAGTATTTAAAATTATAGATTATATTAAGCAGTAAAAGATTAATATGATATATTTAATAATAAATATTGTGATGGTGAGAATTGTATCTAATTCTATATTTTCTAAATTGTTTTTCAAAATTTTATATAATTATTTTATATAATATAAGTAGCAAATTTATTAAGACAGATAAAAATAGACTAAACACCGGAAATGACTACGTGACTGTCTGGAATATTCTATGTATAAGCACCGGTTTAAATTAATACTAATAATTAAAATATTTAAATAGTATATTATAGAAGTGGATGGAATTGTCACACATCATAATAAAAATAAGTAGTATACACCTTTATTAATTATTGTTTCAAAATTGTTTTAAAGGTAGTTAAATTGTAATAGATAATAATTGATTTAAAAATAATAATTAGTTAACATTTAAGTCTATTACGTCATGATTTTAAAACTTTAGAAATTGTTTATAAATCCAAGTAGGGATTGACCAATAAAAAAAATAGATCTTGGCAGACAACCAAAATCGCGCCAACTAATTGTATAAACAGGGGAGAACAAAAATGTGTTGACTCCAGAGCAGAGGTAAAATTTTAAGCTCTCTAATTTTTTTTTCTTCAATTTATTAGTCAATTTTATTATAATTTTAATAATATCTTTGAAAGAAACCAACTGACAATTTAAAAATCATCCGAAGAGAATCTTAGAATAATATGTTTTAAAAAAACGTTTTTCATAGTAATGTTTCACTAACTTTACAGTAACCTGCCAGTGGATTCTATCGAAATATAATCGGAGTTTTCAATAGAAAATGGATAGATTCTTAAAACCAAGTTGTAAATTTTATAATGTTCCAAATATGTTAATATTATTCGTTGATATAGTTTATATAGCGTATCACTATGAAAGCTGTTTTCGTGCGTATAAAATCAATGAAAGGACATTGTGCGCAAAGTTAATGAAGATAATGGAAAATAAAAATAAGTATTATTCATATAAGAATAAATGGACAAAAGGAATTTTAATATTGAAATAGTTTGAATTGCTTTCTTTAAGATGACTTGAGAAAATACTCTAGAAAATAGTTAAAGATCGAAAGTAGTGTATATAAAATAATAATGAATGAAAGTGAAGTTTACCAAGGAAAACACTTGCCTAAAGAAAAAAAAATTTTACAGAAGAGAAATATAAAATATTGGATCCATGGAAAACGCAATTGGTACCGTAATTATTAAATAATTGTAGTTTAACTAGAAATAAAGATGCATCAACGCGCCGAGGTAATATTCGCCAGAACATTAAAAAGCTTCGTGGGATAACTAAATAAAATGTTTTCTAATAATTTTGGATTAAACACTAAAACTAAAGATCGTCTAAACAGTTTATTAAATGAACTAATTTATTTAAAACTTTAATAAGCATAAAGGAGAACATTCGGACAAAAGAAGAAATAATAAATATTATGGGACTAACCAAGATTTACCATCAGAAAAATATGTGATTATGGTTTGAATTATTTTCTTTACTAATCTAAGTTAAACATTAAGTTTTAGATAGCGATAGGGAAAACAAAATACATTGATTCGTGATATAACATTATATGAAATAATATGTTTTGATTTTGAATTTTAAAATAAAATTGTATGTATGTGAAAATTTGTATATTTGCGATGCTCGAAGAGAAAGAAACCTACTACAAACTCTGATAGGAAGATAAAGATTGTTTTTGGTAACATTTATAATTATTGGTGATATATAATGTATGTTTTATTTATTTAGATCAGCTGAGAATCGAATGAATGTAGCGCAAAAGTTTTATTGTTATTATTGTTGTAAAACGCATTTTTGAAAACAACACTCTAAAACACTTTGAGATGTGATTAGATTTTTAAAAAATATGCATACGATAATCATTTTATGTGTTATTAATATAGTTCAATATAACCGATGGTTATGTGATATTTTCTGTTAATTTTCCGATTGGGATATTTAAATGTTATTTTAACAAAACGTAGATGTTGAACCTACAGTGTAATAAAGCAAGACAAATTGTTCTTATGGAATAGGGAAATGTTTTTATATTAGCGAATTTTGTTTATTGTTTTTAAAAAGTAGTTAGTATTTTATCGATGTTGGATACAGTAAAAATCTCGAGAGATAGTTTGGGTAGTGACTTGGTAGTACGTGGTGATTCGGAAACCAAGAGGATGTATTAAAAACTAGGATGCTACAGGGAGTGAAATAATAGGTAGTTTTAGATGTTAATCAGCGTAGTTAACAAAGCCCTACGACTGGTACACATGTTGTCTTGGACAGTGGTATTTTATATATTTCTTGTGAGTCGTACTAGATGTTTGGTAAAGCTGAGTAAATAGCTGCCACATCACGCTTATCGCCAAGGTTATTAGACAATGAATGTCGGACCTATTCACACTGTTCCATACATTTTTGAAGTATATTGCGGATAAGTTATCTATCTATTTTCCCGATATCCTATACATCTTTCGCTATCTTTATCTGTATTTCTTGCAACTACATCGTTATATGATAAGTCTATTAAAAGGGAAACAATAGATATTTTAGAATGTATGTCATGCTATTATTTGGAATAAGAATAGTTAAGTGTTAACGAAGAGTAGATTATGATTATTGAAAGAAAGATGCAGATATCTTAAGAAGGGAAGGAGTTAGAGAATTATTTTAATTCCTTTTAAGAAATGAACTATAATTTTATAAAAGTATATCCAAATAGAAATATACAAAAAAATATTAAATATAATTTCACGTTTTCTTATTGTTAATTATATTTTAAAAAATATAAGTATTGCATATTTAAAAAATACAATAACATTCGATAATTATAGTATATGTGAAACTGTAACAGGTGATAATTAAACCCGTGTTATAGTATTATACATGAGTATGGCTTATGGAATAAACGTATTATAGTTTACGAGCATTGGAGAACAAACGTTAAAAGTAATAATAATATTTGAATAATATGCGGAGTGACTTATATAAAGTTACAAGAAAATGTAATTTTCTTTTAAAAACCATATTGATTGTAAAATTATGATGTTATAAATGATGTTTATCCACATAGATAATTTATAATACAGTAACTTTAATATTAAAAGGTAAAGAATGGTGTTACCCATAAAATAGTTAAAATAAGTGATATGATAAACCTAATGAGAAATAAATAAATAACTTTTAAAAGGCATAATAAGTTTAATTAACGATAAAAGAAATATAAATGTGTATAATTCAGCTATTGTAGTGTAAAGAAAAATGAGGATATCCCTTGTAAATAGATGTAGATGGATTTGTTTGTTTTATTTATTTTTATTGATGTTAATAAAATTTTAAAATTTGTTTTATTAAAACTTGTGTCTGAGTTTTGTTTTCTCTACATCATTGCATGAATTCACAGGGTATGTTCACAACCATTAAACTAAGTATATGATTGTTTGCACAAAAGATAAATAGCGAAGTATGTTTAATCTTAATTATTTATTGATGTTCTTGTAATTAAATAATTATAAAATTGCATTGCGTTACTGGTCATCAATCCATTATCATAATATTTTGCTAAATTATATGCTATTAGTTGCCACTTGCTTTATTTATCAGATTATCTAAACACTGCCACTTATTAATTTATTTTATTACTTAAAGATAAAAAAGGGGATATTAGATTATTAACTAATTTATTACGGTTATAAATTTGCGATGAAAGAAAAGCTGTACTAGTTGGATTAAGCAATGAAGATTGTGATTATTATTGTTTTATTATTAATCTAATTGCAGAGTAGTAGATTATGACATAAAATCCCTTATCATATTTTGCTACCATATGTTTATTAACATATGAATAAATTTAAGAACCTGAGATTATTTCATTTGAGCTAGATGATTACTATTATTATTATTAGAGATAAAAGATTAATACTTTAATTGTTAAATGAGTCTTAGTGATTAGAAGTTGTGGAAGTCATAAGAATACTATGTAGTTATTATGTGTAATAGTAGTATAAGGGGGGATAGTGTTCTTATGCCATTGAGGTGGTATCCTGTGGGATATTGTCTCAATGTAATCTACCTTGTCACCCGTATTTCCACTTCTAGTCTCATGAATTCCTGAATATTTATTTGAGTTAGTTTAAAACAGAACCTAAATTAATTTTAAGAAACTTGAGCTAGTAAAGCATTTAATTGAATATTTCATTAATTATTAGAGCTAGAACCCGGTTAGGTGATTTTCACTATATTATATTTATTTTGGGGGAAGTGGAGATGCGGGAACGGGGCGGTTAGATTATGGCCCTCAACATGATTGGCCTGATGTGTAGTGGAGCTACACACGATTACAAGGTCAGAATATATATATATATAAAATTCTTCTACATTCTCACACTTATAAAAATAGCTTTCTGGATTTAACCTTATAAGAATTTGGGTTTGAAATGAAAGAGAATCTCATTTATATCAATAAACCCTAGAAAGAACTATTATAAGTTAATGGGGAAAACTGTTTAATCTCAAGAGAATTGTCACATAGTAGTAATTGATAATTGCCTGGCAACATTAAAAGTCAAAGTTATCTTTGTTTATATGAATATAATCTCTTAATTTCCAATCTTTATCAAAATAAAACTATATGAAAAAATATAATTCAGCATTTACATCTCTCTGGAGAAGGCTAATTATTATTTGCAAGATGTCAAAGAAGATGCTATTCTTCTGTTCTCATTTCTAGAAAAATAGCTTTCTAGGCTTAAATTCTTATAAGAACTTGGGTTTGAATTGTAAGAGGATCTTTTACAACAATAAAACCCAACAAAAAACTATTATAAGTTAATGGAGAAAACTTGTTTAGTCTCAGGAGGATTGTCAATTAATAATAATTTATCCTTGCT
Organism: Epiperipatus broadwayi; assembly: GCA_028023455.1. Lineage (NCBI taxonomy): Eukaryota > Metazoa > Onychophora > Udeonychophora > Euonychophora > Peripatidae > Epiperipatus > Epiperipatus broadwayi. Next base: position 5,696,785 of record JAQFVV010000048.1, on the reverse strand, counting down.
TGGCAATATCAAAAACTAAAATTATCTCTGTTTACGTGAATATACTTTCTAAAATTTCAATCTTTATCAAAATAAAAATCCATGAAAAAATATATTCAACAAATACAACTTTCTGGAAAAGGTAAATTATTGTTTAAAGAACGTCAAAGATGCTGTACTTCTACATTCTCACATCTATAAAAATAGCTTTCTGGGTTTAAATTCTTATAAGTACTTAGGTTTGAAGTGAAAGACCTCTTTTACTTCAATAAACCATAACAAAGGAGCTATTATAGTTTAATGAAAAAAATTTGTTTAGACTCAGAAGAATTGTCAATTAGTAGTATTAGTTTCCTAGCAACACCAAAAGCCAAAATTGTCTCTGTTTAAATGAATATAATCTCTTAATTTCCATTCTTTATCAAAAAAAAAAAAAAAATCCATGAAAAAAGTATAATTCATATATATATAATAGATTGAAAATCTGCATTTATTATAATGTTATAATTATTATTATTAGTGTGTTGTAGTGTTTTAATATTATAAGTATATAAGCAAATGTATGTTAAAAATGTGGGAATTTGATTAAAATTTATAACATAACTTTAAAATTTAAATGTTAACATAAATTGTTATAAGATTGGCAAAAAATGACAACCTCCCTTTATCATGTTATCACTTTTTTGTTTGATAATTTCACCCTGCCTCAAGAAACATTTTAATTTACATATACACACACACTCATATGAAAGTATTCTTTACACATGTTATTCTCAGCAATAAATGTCCATCCTGTAGTGCATGTATGAAAAGTAGTTTACTTCCACACTATTTCATATGTATAAATCACTATTTTATCAATTATTATATATGTACATATATATACACCTGGGTCTCGTTTTACGCGATAAATAGCTTCCTCAAAAAACATGCGCAAATGAAATCGTGCAAAAATAGATGTAACTTACATTGAAAAAGGAGGGATGCTGTCTGTGATTTTTCAAAATTCGCGTAAAAGCAAAGCACCAACATAAAATTACTTCAAAATTCGCACAAAAAAAAAAATAAGGAAATAAAATATGACTAATAAAAAATTTCAAATTTGAAAAAAATTGATACAAGACAAACTTTTTTTAACTATAATATTTAATTTTATTCAAAATAATATCTTTTTATGCATAATTTACAGTACGGTAATTTACATTTTTTTATACATGTTTTAATTATTATCGCTATTTGCCGAAACACACGTTCATTTGCACTCTCATGTTGTGTTAATGTTTTTTTTTGACAATGTAATTAGCAATTAATCTTTGAGACGATGATTTTATTAATTGTTTATGAACTTAGACTTATGATAATAAAAAGACATTTATTCACCACTGCTGGGAAAAATTTAATTAAAACTAACAACTAAAAATTAAATTCTTATTTTTGTCTTTAATTTTCAATTCCGTTTAAAAATCAAATTTCATATCACATTATTTCAAGTCGCCGTAAGTAATTTTTAAATTGTTAATTACAATTAAAAATCAGATTTTAATTTTTAATTGTCAAATTTAATTGTGCCCACTGCTATTACTGACCTTTTAAAAATAAACTTGTGGACACTAAATGATTAATAATTGATTATGTTCTTTTTTAAAAAGCAAAAACAGAATGTGATTTAAAATGCAAAATTAACACGCACAATGTTTGAACAAATTTACATTATAATCTTGTAAAATTTAATGTGTGTATACATAAAATGTGGAAATCATGATTTTAATTTCATTATTGCATAAAATCTTACTATTATAAAGCACTGAAAATATTGAAATTACTAAGTTGAAAGTCGAATTCCAATAATGTGCTATTACTTTCAATATAATGTAAGTGCGTGAAATTTATTATTTAAAGTAATAGCGCAATATCGGAGTTCGACTTCCAGTGAAACACGAATCGCGTAACTTTAAAATCATGTTAAATAAGTCCGCGTAAAAAGAGACCTAGGTGTATATTAATATTTTCTCTCAGTGTAAATTGTTTGCTGCATTATGGATAATAGTTTCAATATTAAGAAATTCCTTGGGAGGAATTATATAACTTTTGAGATTTTACTAATTTATACTAAAATTTTTGCTAAATTAATAATTCAGAACAATATTTATTTGTTTTAAAATGATTCAAAGGAGTAACTAAAAGGATAAAAGGAGTGTTGAGCAAAATATTTTTAAAAGTAGCATTCTCAGGAAGTAACTCACCTATAAGAGGATTGCAGTTTTCGGGAGAACCAAAAACTAAAAAAATTGTTAAAGATATTTATGGTAAGTAAAAAATGCCTGTAATAATATGAGAGGCAATATGAAACTTTTACTAGAGCAGTTCCACACTTTAGTGTCAGCTATTGTGATAACAGATACTTTATTACATTTAAATTCCAAACTTCAGACCTGCTCGTGCTTTGGCCAAAGTCTCATTGATGAGATTTTGTAATTGAAAGTTGGAAATAATGCTAACAAGCATTTTTAACTCCATTTTACAATTCAAACTAAAAACCCGAAATTCAAATCAGTATAATATTTTGAATTTAAGCCAATCTGTTCAAATAGTTATATAAATTTGACTCCAATTCAATATTTATATATATTAATACCTTCAATTTTTTATTAATGATAAGATTTTATTCTTCTAGTTTGAAATGTTAACAATAATCAATCAATTCTTCATCTTATACAATTACTATAAACTTGAGTAATCAGTGACTATCAGGCACTTCATTATATTTAAATTCTATTCTCAGAACACTTTCAGGATTTTACTTTTGTCAATGATTAAAATAGATCTAAAGATTGGTTATTGGATGCATAACTGCATTACTTCCAGTTTTGAATTCCAAAACCTCCTTCATAAAAGTAAAAGCCAGACAAACAATTTGAGAATAGGGATTTACATGCAATGTATCTAGTAATTACTAATTTCTCAAGTTTATAGTAGATGGCATTAGAGTGGGCTGACTGCTCTTGGTTTATCATGTGTAAGCTGGTCAATTAAGAGATTCACTATTATTATTAAAAGTATTAATACTCTATATAATAAAAAACAGATGGAAATAGAAATTGATGCCAGTTCTTTTAAAATCAATACACCCGGGTCTCTTTTTGTGCGGATTTTTTTAATGCAATTTTGAAGTTATGCAATTCATTTTTCTTTTTAATATCTTTTTATGTGGTTTTCTTTTATGCAATAAAGAAGTTCATATTTCACTTAAAATCGGGAATTCCCTGTTTTATATACACACATTATATTTTACATACTTTAAATGCCTGTTGAAAAAGGTTTAGCAATAAAATTAGATACCGTAGAAGATTTAGAAAAAGGTAATGAAACAGAAGTGGTGGAATCTGTTCATTTCACAGAAAAAATGATTCGAGAAAGTCTTCAACTTTCTAATCAATTGGATAATCATTTTCTTGTTAATAACACAAATTATGAATGAGCTCTTAAATTCCAATAAGAGCTAAATAGTTGTAGGTCTGGATATCATGAGCTTCATAAACAATTAGTAAAATCATCATCTCACAGCTTAATCACTGATTACATCGTTGACAAAAAACCATTAACTTTTAGACTGAAAATTTTTTTATTGGCTGAGTGAATTAAAGTTTTAAACTTTTGATTGGTTTAGTTACAGAATCAACAGTAAAAATATATTCGTCTTTTAATATTTGTGAGATTATGAAAGTGAACAAAAGTTTTTTTCAAAAATAAATTTCTATTTATAATTATAAAAATATTCTATAGCAGAGAATCTAAAAAGAATGTTCATAATCTATTAAAAAATACTGCGTACTTCATTGATTTCTTTCTCAATTTATGTTCATGTAGAAGTAAAGAATTTTTACTAATATCTTAACTATTTTTCTAAAATAATTATATTTTCAGCATATTTTATCAAAATAATTTATAATATGTAAAAAAAAATACTCCAAATATACATTTTTGTTTTGAATATCAAAATAAAGAACTTGGAGCTGTCAAAATTGTTAAGCATTCCCTATGGTTCAAAATGAGCAACAACAAATCAGCACAATGTGGTATGTTTTAAGCCTTAAAAAGACTTTAAATTCACTATGATAATGCAAAAATTGATGGTTTTAGAGTGACTTGAAGCCATGAACAAAAATTTTCAATTGATGCACCTTATTAAACACAGCACGAGACTGAAGTTGGTGCTCATTGTATTTTCTCTTGTGATGAATCTGATTGCTTATCAGTTCATAAACATACCCGCATATTGTCAAATAGTGATAATGATTAAAATGTGTATGAAAAAATGTAAAATAAATTACACATAAAAAGATATTGTTTTGAATAAAATTAAATAGTAAATAAAATAAGTTTGTCTTGTATCAATTTTTTTCAAATATTTGAAATTTTTTATTAGTCATACTTTATTTCCTTATTTTTTTATGCGAATTTAAAAATAATTTTACCATGTTGCTTTGCTTTTATGTGATTATTGAAAATTATGGAATGTATCCTACATTTTTCAATGTAAGTTAAGTCTATTTTTGAGCGATTTCTTTTATGCGGGTTTTTTTTTTTCCAAAACCTATCTACAGCATAAAAAGAGACCCAGGTGTATTTATTAAGTAATGTCTATAATCAAAAAATATATTAAGCTATAGTAATGGCGATTAAAAATGTAAATATTTATGTCAATCATCAGCAATAAGATTCATGTAAAAGTAATTTTGATAATTTCGTAAATTTTAAATCAATAAAATTTATTAAAAACTGTTTTATATATTTCTTTCTTATCGCCTGAAAAATCCAATAAAAGGGGGGAAAAACAATCCAATTGCATGTAACTTTTGTTTCAAGATTTCGATCAGTAGATGCCATTTAAAGGAATTGACGTTTCAAAATGATATTAATTAGATTAGTCCCCTTACTATGTTACTTATTTTCTCAAGATTATTTATGTGGTTTCATTACCTATTAATCTCGTAAATACTCATGTATTATTTGTTAATATTTTTTGATTTATTCAACACACAACATAATTTTGTTTGAAATGTATTAAAAATTCTTGATCTAAATTGAAAATTTGTATGTATTTAAAACAAAATAATCATGTATACCGAAACATATTTTTATTATAAAATTTTATTTTCATAAAATTAACTCCAACTACAATAGTTTTTTTTTTTTTAAAAAAAAAAGAAAATCCCAAGAGATTAAATGTCATTTAAAATCTACAAAAAGTTATTTGAAAGTTTATGGAATGGCAGGAATTTAAATAAATGGATGGCCATTATAAATTTTATCATTATTGATAACGTTCATCAAATATTTATTTGGATTTTTAATTTTTTAAAAAAGACCATTTCATAAAAAAAGTATTATATTTTAAAAGACTTCCCGCAGTGAATTTTTTTTTTTAACTTCATTGTTTAAATTATGAGAAAATAAATGATTTTCAAGAGTGCTCAGACTAGAAAAATGAGAAATCTCAAGAAAGATTACTTGTCGAAAGAAAATTATCTTAGCATACTTCAAACAGATTCCAAATAGATGATTTCTTTTCCCAGTTTTCTTCATATTTTTAACACTGTTATTCTTCAAATGACTAATTTTTAAATTACCACCAAATGTTTCTGAAAAGATTTTCATCAGCCATTAATTTTAGTAAACATTTTATTAAAAGCTTGAATCACTTGCTGCGCAGAGCTTCTTCTTCTGCTCTTTCCTTCAATCATTTTTCTTCGACGAATTTCTCTGTGAAGTTCATAGAAGGCTTCAGTAATAGTGTCCCCGCCGTCACAAGCGGAACATTCAAAAAAAGCACAAGCCATCTCAAGAGCAAGTTTTTCTCCTTCACTATATTTGACTTGGCGTTCATGATCTAAATCAATTTTATTTCCTACAATCACACAGGATAAATTTTTTGTCCGCCTCGTTGATTCTATATACTGTCTTAAATGAATTATTTCTTCAAAGCTCCTTCTATCGGTTATATTATAAACTAAAAAAAATCCATCACCCCACCTGATTTGACCTTCTCTGTTGACACTGTCATTCTGAAATAAATAAATTTTTTGTTAAAAAAAAAAAAAACAGGCTAAAATATCAAATAAATAAAATATAAATATATATATAAAAATATCAAATAAATAACATTAATGAAGAACACGAAGTATTTCATTTTTAAAAGCAAAAAAAATTATTTTAAAATATATACATACATATATTAACTTTTCTTAACATAATTTGTTTTAGAATCTTATATTTAAAACTAAATTATAACGTAATAAATCATCTTGCATTATTAAATTCCTTGTAATAGTCTATTTTAGATTTTGCCTCCCCACTCATTCTCAATATTATTTAGCAAACTGTTGAATTATTTTTCAATTAATTTATTCTATCTAAATTAGGATTTTTTCTTAATCATCTTTTTTGTTGTTACTATTTAGAAAGTTTTCCCATTTTATATTCTTAGGTGGTATTATTTTTACAATAACGACACTAAAAATGGAAATGTGGATTCAAATCTAATCAATAAATTTTGCATCTTTATTTCAATTACGTTTTTAAAAATTATTATGATTAATATTGAGGTACATCTAAATCGATTCCCATGCTGTGGTTACTCATTCTACTTTTTCATCAGATACAGAAAAAATATATAGAAAACTATTAAAAAAATATTACACTTAACATTAATTCTAATCAGGGTTTCATAAAAGCCTCAAATTAATAGGTCTATTCAATTAGCAATCTCTTTTAACAATAAAAGAATTATGATCCAAATAAAATGGACTCCATGAAAGTTCTCAAACAATGTTTTTCTTCAATAGGTTCAGATCCACTCACTGCCACTAATTTTGTTTTCGTTTGGGAAAAAAAAGCATTATTTACAAATATAGACATTATCAAAGACAGATAATAAACAATTAATAAGTCTAATTTATGCATTCAATGACAAAATTGAAAAAATTAATGAAGTCAAAAATTAATCCATTTTCTAGTTGAAATCTTAGTAAACAGGCAAAAACTCTCCATATAGTAGTCCACCTTGTGCTAACCAGAGTAATCAATGGATGCCAGAAGGCTTGTGCATAAAATCCCCAACTAGTGCCTACTCATCCAATATCCCTAGACTAGTTTCTGGCTTATGGCCTTCATCAGTGAGGAGCCTTGGATCTGAGAGCACTGCACCTATATCTTAGGATCTAATGCAACCCTCCAGCAGCCACCTTTTATCTCTACTTCACTACAAAACTATGAGAATGAAATTGAAAACACAATAATATTTTCAATCTAAACTCAATGGCTTATATAGTCATATGGGTCTGAACTCAATTAAGCACCCATACATTTTGGTGACTTTGGCTCTTTAACAACCACAGCCACCATTATCCTATTAGGCAGGATTGGTGTTAAACCACTAAACATCACATGATCACCATCTCATGCTAGCACATAACGGTTAGTAAACAGGCAAAAAGCCTTCTGGCATCCATTGATTATTCTGGTTAGCACAAGGTGGCACTACTATATGGAGAGTTTTTGCCTGTTTACTAACCGTTATGTGCTAGCATGAGATGGTGATCATATGATGTTTAGTGGTTTAACACCAATCCTGCCTAATAGGATAATGGTGGCTGTGGTTGTTAAAGAGCCAAAGTCACCAAAATGTATGGGTGCTGAATTGAGTTCAAACCCATATGACTATATAAGCTATTGAGCTTAGATTGAAAATATTATTGTGTTTTCAATTTCATTCTCATAGTTTTGTGTTTTGTAGTGAAGTAGAGATAAAAGGTGGCTGCTGGAGGGTTGCATTAGATGCTAAGATCTAGGTGCAGTGCTCTTAGATCCAAGGCTCCTCACTGATGAAGGCCATAAGCCAGAAACTAGTCTGGGGATATTGGATGAGTAGGCACTAGATGGGGATTTTATGCACAAGGCTTCTGGCATCCATTGATTACTCTGGTTAGCACAAGGTGGTACTACTATATGGAGAGTTTTTGCCTGTTTACTAACAGTTATGTGCTAGCATGAGATGGTGATCATGTGATGTTTAGTAATTGAAATCTTTCCATACGCTTTGTGATAAATATATGATACTACTTTTTTGTACCTTTTTTCCTTACATAATGCTTTTTTATTATTATTTCTTATAGTTTCAATGATCTATTGTAATTGACAAAAATAATATATTAGTTATTATATATATATATATATGCAGATGTGGTTTAGAACCATATATATATATAATATTCAGATTATATAATGATAAATTTCTAGTGCTAGTTATATTAATATATCATTCTCTAATATTATTGCAATCTGTTAAGAATGATTCATCTTAATAGTTATCATTATCTAAATTTAATATTCATATAATATTGTCGTCTGCAGATGGAAATGACATTTTTATCTGCTTTGTAAATTACATCGGTACTTATGGGGGGCATTCCATTAATATAGCTAGCACAATTTATTGCTCCAATTAATACATGCATTTGAAATATACAATTTTAGTTTCTTTTTGTCTATTAATGTAATTATCTCACACTATCTATATACATGTATTCATAAACGCAGACACATATTTTACATCGGTATGTGTACATACATGCATAACACCTTATATACTCAATCTTTTTTTATTATATAAATGAGATGAAATCAATAGTCAATTAGTGAACAAAATATTATAATGTGTAAATACATATATTTATATACAAAATATAAATCTATGCCAAAGTTATCCAAGAATCATGTTTAAAAAAATATTCGATGGTTGTATCCAAAATAATAAATACAGTACATTATATTAAATTATTGGAGAGTCCTATTATAAGTTAGGTTTAGCATGCAATTCAAAAACATCTTTAAAAAAGATATATGATGTTTATAAAAGTTCATATTGAAACAATAGACAAGATATAATAATTGTTTACATCTTTTTAGCAAAATGTTTTGTGATAATCGGCCTCATTATTTATTAAACTACTTATATCAATTTTGATGCTTGAAAGGTCAGTCCCAATATTATAACTTCTAGGCAGAATGTATGTGGACAGTGTTTTGGATAGCTCTGATCTATACTGTAATGTTCAGAGATAGATTAACTATTGAAGATAAATGAAAGTGATATTCAAATATGAGCAAGCAAATGTAGCTACATTTAAATATAACAATGAATATGATATGACATTTATCATAAGCATCGAAAATAAAGATCTTTAAATGGTGATGAATAATAATTTAGTCTAAAACTGGCCACATTATTAATGGAATAAATCAGATAATTACTTGTGACCAATTTAAATAATTTGTAGTTAGGTTTTACTAAGTACAGATTATATCTCCTGATCATTATCATCCCTCAAAAGAAATAAAACCAATATTGAGAAAGGATTTAATCTGCCAAAAATTAGGTTTTATTTATTTCAATCCATGATGATCCTGAGCACTTCCTCTTTACTTCAGAAGATTGTCCTACAGATACAGATTCAAATGCCAGATTTTATTCAATTTCTACATTTTAGTACTGATTTCAAACTGGTGAAACCAAAGACCTTAAATATGAGGCCATATATGCAATGTGAGAATTAAATGAAAACAAGCTCTAATCAAACTTAACAGCTGCTTTTTTTATTAAGCCAATATATAATAGTAACAAGTATATCACCTTCTCACAAAAGTAAAAATTATAACTCAAATGAAAATTGAAACAGTACATCAGTCAATTGCATTTAAATATATTAAAACATATTTTATTCTCCATTTATAAATGTGGAATTATATTTAACTAGAACCACATATAATATGATCAATGGTTTGCACTAACATTCCAAATAACTCGTAACTACTAACAGTAACTAATAATATCTAAATTTTCCTTTTTATGGGAAGAACAAAATTTAAAACTCATATATTACAGAAAAAAAGAAAAAAATACATTTACTATTTGCATGTATAAATAATGAGAAGAAATAAACGTTTTTTTTTAAAGTTTTTACACAATTGAATAAAAGAAGGTTTCTTACTGGTATATTTAAAACTCAAACTTCTCGTATACTTTATTATAGATGAATATTAATTGCAATATTCTTTCATTCCTGGAATATAACAGTTTCTTTTAAGTTTACAGGTACAATCTGTAGTTTTCTTAAGTCATAGTTGCAGATGTATTCAATAGATAGTTTTCTTCTAGAATACTTAAAAGATGGTGATGAATTTGTATGTTTTACAAGTTTTTCCTTCAATAAGTTAAACAACATTTTTGCAAAAAGGTGATAACTTCTGAACTAGATTAACATATTTTCACCAATAGCAGACAACAGGTTACACTACATTATATTGCTTTTTCCCCAGATAATAAATGGATGGATGGATGGTAACAAGACTGACACATTTTTAGTATTAAGCCAAAAAACATCACATGACTACCTCCTCTTATGCTTGTGTATAACTGTTGTTAAAACAGGCAAAAACTCACTATATATTGCCACACCCAGCAAGCTAGAGTTATCAATGGATGCCAGAAGGCTTGTGCATAAAATCTCCATTTAGTACCTACTCATCCAATATTCCCAGACTAGTTTCTGATGATGGCCATAAGCCAGAAACTAGTCTGGGGGATATTGGATGAGTAGGCACTAGATGGGGATTTTATGCACTAACCTTCTGGCATCCATTGATTACTCTACTTGCTGTGTGTGGCAATACGTATAGTGAGTTTTTGCCTGTTTTAACATTTTTAGTATGTTTTAACTGGATATAAAGACCAGCCATAAGCATAAACTGATCATTGCTTCATTGTGGATATACTTAAAAAAACTGGCCATACTGTTAACTAGCTGAACTGGCAAACATGTAGTTTATTGGATCAAATATGTAATAGACAATGCAGGAATTATACTTCTTATCAGCTCTCTTCGGAAAATAGTGAGGCTGAACTTTTTAAATAACTGCTGTGATTTCTTCTGCCTTGGTTCACTACAATAATGTAATATATATATTCTTTCCAAAAATGTTTTTATAGTTTATCATATCCTGCATTTTCTGCTTTTCAACACATGTTTCCATTAACTTAGGTTTAATCTAATCATTTGCTCAATACATGTTGAAAACTTTTAGTCTATTGTTAGTTCTACTTATCTTTTGTTTATTTAAAAAATAATTTTAATTATTCTTGATTTATTCTATAATCAATTCATTTTGATTTATTTCATAAACAATTTTAATGACTTGGTTAATTAATGTTTCACAATAAAATCTGAACATTAAAATTGGTGATAGTATGCATATGGTGATTATAATATAATTTAAAATAATTACATATCTTTAATATAATTTTTAAAAAAAATCATTACCATAAATCAAAATTAACACAATTAAAGTTCAAAACCTTGAATCATATATTTCATATTTATAGCTTAGACTGACCAAATTAGTTCTACAAATTAAATTATTTACGGTTAATAAAAATCCCTCAATTGATTTTTAAATATGAACTGCCTTTGAAATTGGATTTTGAGCCAGTTTAAATGATTCTGCATGGGCATCTTTTGTAATTAAATTTCATGGTTGCTGGTATTACTGTTTGATTAGGCAGCTGTATAAAAACTTAGAAATGAATGAAAGAGATTTCATTTTTGTTCATCACATCACAATTTTAATATTGCAAAAGTATTGTATTAAATATCACAGTGCATTTAAGTTTGGAGTTTATGTTTCTGATTATATTTCATATTACTTGAAGCTTTATTTTATGTTATATATATAATATTTTATTTAACAGGCTATTAAAATAAACAGGAATTATTTCTGCCTTTGTAAATTAAATAATTCCATTTGCATGAAGTTGTGTGGACATTAAGGTTTTCTTTAGATGACAATATAAAAATTTGGAAAATGAATGAAAGTAATTTCATTACTGATTTTCACTTTGATATTAGAGAGCATTATACTGAATATCACAGAGCATATAAATTAGAAGTTTATTTCTTTATTTATATTTCATAGTTTTTGTGCTGATTAATTTGTCATAAAAATATTTCATCTATTTAATGATATTAAAAGTTATATTTACATTTATGTGTATAATTGATTTGCTTTATCATTTTAAATGTTGGATAATTAAAGATTTATCCTGAATGTTAATTTTGCTAAGTGTAACTGAGTATGCTTTTGGCTAATAAGGCCAGATTCATAGCACTCATGGATGGCTAGGTATGTTGCAGCATTTAAATTTGTAAAATTGAGTGCAGTAATACCATTTGCAAATCAGTATATTATGGTGAGACTAGGGCAAATATAACTATCAGAGTTTCCCAACACAAATATTGTACAAGTGAGCTAAAAACATCTCAGACTAAAAATCCGTTTTCATGAAGTATGAGCAAAAATCCATCCACATTTTTGATCCAGTAAATGTTAAAATTGTTTCACTGAGGGAGACAATAGAAAATGTAATGTGAAACAGGCATGGTTTATTGCTAGTAACAGCTATGCCATTAATAAAAAAGAGAATAGCATCCAATTCTCCAATAAATAGAATATTTAAATCATTAATTTAAATAAATTAGTGTTGTACATTTAAATGCTTCAGCATACCCAACCACCCATGAATGCTATGAATCTGGCTTCACCAGCTGAAATCTTGCTCAGCTACAATTAACAAAATTAACATATGGAATAAACCTTTACTTAGCCAATGTTTGAAACATTAAAACTAACTAATTACAAATAGGATAAGGAAAGGAGAATAAACTATATATATATATATATATATATATATATATATATATATATATATATATATATATATATATATATATATATATATATATATATAGTACAGATGTTTGCATATCTATGCCACAATTTTATTTAAAACTATATATATTTAAATATTAAAAAAATATTGAATAAAAAAAAATTGAATGCAATCATGTAAAAAGGCAATGGAGTAATAAACTCATTGACAAGATTACATTGAACTCAAATCTAAATGATCACAAATGTGTGTGCATTCACTTGATCATTTTCTTTCAAGGAAAAATAGTAAAACTTAGTATTCTTCCTCATTTTTTTTATAATGAAAATTGATAATGATGAAAGGCAGATGATATTATGCCTACATGATGTTTTAAAGTCATACTGATATCTGAATATATACATCCATTTTTTACTTGCATTAAATAGAATGTTGTTACTTTTATCGTGGATCCTTTGTTAAAGTCTTCATGAAGATGCAATATTTTCTGATACAATATATTAATGTTTACCAGAATGTTCTATTTGATTATTTCCTCAACTCACAAATTTAATACATTTTGAGTTTTCATAAATACTTTCAATAAACTAGAATGTAACTATAATTGTTTCAAAGATAAATAGTTTTAGTAAGAACTTTTTATTCTTATCTTATGAATGGAAGATTCATTCTTATTAAAAATCTGGTCAACTTAAACTACACTTTCTTTCTTCTATTATTTTAATTTTATCACGTAAAGAAAGTACTTCATAGTTTTTTGGCAAAATTTCTATCATCATTAACATTTCTCTTTGGGCCATTTTAAATTAACTTTTTTAACCCACACAGGGAAATAACACAAGCAGAGCTTCTGCTGAGATCACAACTCGTAAATAGATTATTATTCTGTTATAGTGATAATATATATATATATATTAAAATTAACAATTATTATTTTTTAGGCTTCCTGCAGTACATATATTCTTTTAAAGATATGAAGTATACATTAAGAAGATGGAAATAAATGCAAAAAATAGCAATGTAAAATTGATCCAAGTATAAATATGATACAAACTGAGAATAATATTAAAATAGTATTTTAGAATGGTAATGTAAAATTTTGTATATGTCCGTACTTAGGAAAAATAAATTAACTACACTTAGTGGCAATGAGAAAATTCTTTGCTTAAAAAAATTCTTTGCTTTAATGTGTGACACAGTGATTTTTAAATTATTGGTGAAAGGATTTTAGAACAAAATCTAATGAGTTGATAAAACTGTTGATTTTCTTTCAAGGAAAACATTGAATTATAGAAGGCTTACGTCTTTAGTGTTTTCTTTCAGATAAAAAGTTATATCAGCCTTCTTCAAGATATTTTGGTATCTGCCTTGATACACCTGTCTACCATATATTTCTAATATCTTAGCTATTGGTTCTAGAAACAGAGATTTATCATATTGAAATTTAGGTGACAAAGAATCTAATCGTAATTATCTATTTACTCTGCATGTGTGAATTTTTTTGTAGCAGGTGAGGAACATAAGAGAGAGGCAATAAAATATTCTGAAGACTAGCATAAAGCAAAAATAATAAAGTAAATTTTAAATCATACTTTTGTTAATAATTAACTTGTGTGGTTTAGTCAGTGCAGAGAAGTGTACTAGAGCTCAAGGTCCATTGATTGCAGATCAATTCTGTCACTTTTAATGCTCAAACTTCATATGAATGCTTAAGCAATAAATTTTTTAATTGCTATTATTTTTATAAATAATCAATTTTTGTCCACTATTTAAATGTCAGACATGATATCTACTAAATATTTATTTCATTTATAGAAGCCATGCATAGACATTCAACACGATAGATTTTAGTTAGAAAAGCAATCTTGGATGTTGATATTTCAATGTGTTACTGCTGGTGTTTATCAAGTTTAAAGATACTATTTTATTCTAGAGTGATGGAACTACTTCTATTAAAGAAGTTGCATATTAAGCCAAATTTATTATGTGGAAGTGTGACATAAGACACTAGACAAATTTAAGAATGTTCTGCAACATTTTGAAAATGCTTATGATAATCAAAAGGCCAATTAGAATGTTGTTCAGCTTAATAGATATGATGATATTGAATCTACTACTTTAAGGATACATCTTCAATGACTTAAATATTGAACCAATGAATAGTAACAAATTTTCTAAAAAATATACCATGGTAAAGTTGAATATGATTTTCATGAGAGATTATCTCAAGAGAATTCTTTAAAAAATGCCACATTAATTGCTTTCATTGGGATGATGGGTCAGAGCATAATATACAAAGAACTACAATTAAGTTTTCAGAATAAAAAGTTTGCTGCTAAAGACAACTTTGAGATGAGTATGTGGTATGTTTGAATATATTAATGATTTATGGATTGGTTGTATAGTCATAATTAAAATCTTTCTCTCTTTTCCCCAAGTCAAAATAGCCATACTTATTTATAAATAGTTGATAATAAATCATGAAAGAATAAATAAAAGAAAATATAATAATGTGATATAGTAATAGCAATAAAACATCACATGACTTTCTCACTTTATTTTTAACATATGCTTTCAAGGGCAGTTCTCTTTACCCTACCAAAAGTAATATGTGGTCACTAGATAATAGTGCTATTACAACCACATCACTAGAGAGTCCTTGTTACTTGGTGCATTATAAAAGTTTTAGATATCATAAAAAAAGGTAAAAATGGAATAAAAATTTCTCTGTAGATGTAATTTGTGTGGGAATCAAAGAAACATATTAAAACTTTTTTTTTCTTTAAATGTAGGATGTGGGAATGTGAAAATAGGATAGTAAATCCTATGAAACAACTTTTATTAAATTGGAATAACAGAGAAAAAAAATCAGAGCAGAAAGAAAAAATAGAGTGATAAGAAGATGATGACTTAATGTGATACCTAGCAGTTTCAAAGGGAAGAAATGTTTAGCTTGGCTAGCAGTTTTTAGGCATTTGGTCTATGCACAGAAAATTCTGATTTCCTCTAAGAAGAAGCCATTTTATACCATATAACATCAATCAAACCTGTTCCTGGTTTGTGCTTTTAGCAGTAAAAAATTTGGGTTCAAAATATAAACTAATACATTTGTGCATTTATCAGTCACCTTTGACTCCTTTTTACAACTTATAGCCTAAATTTTAAAAAAGAAGCCTAGTAAGAATTTTCAGAAGTTGATAAGATTTTTTAAAAATTGCAGAAATACAATTTATTAATATAAAATATAATTTTTGGTCATTACTGAAATGCAAAATTTAAAATTTTTGATTAATGTTTAGTCATATTTATAATTACAACTTATGGTTTGGTTTATATAAAAATTTAGTTTAATGGAATATTGAAGACATTAGAATTTTAAACTATTTTAATAAATTAATTTTGCTTTGTTAGTAATCATTTATTTTACATTTAATACACAATATTCCAGAAATTATTGTAAGGTCTGAGAGAATTACAACTAATATGAAATTTTTGTGAAAATCATATTTCTTGGGATATGTGCGAATATGAAGGATATATAAAAACTTGCTATCATTTTAGTTTGTCTAAGTAAGACAATAATCTAACTAATATGATTTTTTCTTCAACTTTTAAATACATTCATTTTAGAAGTGTCTTTACTTTTTTTAGGGTTTGAATCTGATTTCTATATTACATATGTGAATAAAACTCTATTGCTGATATTAAAGAGATGAGTGATTCTTTTATTCATCATATTCCGGAATTTTGCAATTATTTTATTGCCAGAAAATAAAATATTGTTTGGTCATTTTACTTCTCTGCTCGAATTTAGCTAGTAATCACACACACAGACACGTGAATATAAATGTACTGTATACAATAAAATATTTCACACCCACATATATTTTATTAAAAACATCAAGTCATTATAAATAGACTTAAATTGCTTAAAACAGTAACAACAACTAAAAATAATATGCAAAATATTTTTTCAGACATAATTAATTAATAAAAACAAATCACAGACACTTTTGTCAGGAAATGTAAATAAGTCAAAGTAATCATAATAACATTTTGGAAATTAACATTCTAATTAGTATAATTATGTAAAAAAATTCAAATGAAATAGTTTATTTTAAACATTCTATTAAAAAAAATAACACAAATATTTAAATCTTGTTAAGCGCTTCCTAGTCAACGCTTTGATATATATATAAATCTTTTTATTTTCTATTTTAATTATTTCCAGGCTATTTTGTTTTTACGGATCAAATAGACATGTGACTGATTAAATAGACGCAGAATTTATTTTATTAAAAAAGCTATCTTAAGTATATTTTTTTATTATCAACTTACTTTTATTTTTATAAATAGATAGCCAAAGATATCAGAAAAAAAATTGCAATTAAACCTCATGAAACTATTGACTGAACCAGTCTCATTCGGGCAATCTTTGACTACTGGTATGTTAGTGTAAATGGAAATTAAAAATGCGCTGATTCAATAGATCTCATTAGTGCAAAAAAAGTTTATCGACATATTTTATCTTTAAAATTAAATAATAATTTAGTGTTTAATGAGAAACTATTTAATGCTTATATACAGTGTTTATACCCAGATGCTATTTGATAACGACTTTTTATTTAGGTACTTACAATTGCAGATCACTTTCAAGTGAAGGAAGCTTGCAAGAATTCTCTTATATTAAATGGGCCATTATTGGACTTTATGAAATTGGAAGAAAAAGGTAAAAAACAACTGATTTAATAAAGTGGTGATGTACTCTACTTCAAACGCACAAATATTGGAAGTAGGAGTGGAGTAGGATTCATTATAAATAAAAAGTGGAAGAACAACATTGTGGAGATTGATGATGTACTGGGCAGAGTGGGGTTAGTTATTCAACTTAATATCAGAGACCAAATGTAGATAATTCAGATTTATTCCCCAACAAGCTCTCATAGTGATGAAGTAGAAGATTTTTACATGAATGTACAAAAGGTTTTTGATCAAACTAACAACATTTTAAAATTGTTATGGAAGACCTTAATGCTACAATTGGTAAACAAATGAAAGATGAAATTGCTGTAGGTAAATTTGGTTATGATAATAAAAATGAGAGAGGGCATAGATTTGAGAAATTTGTGGGAAAAAAACTATATTATGAATTTTTTTTTTGAGAAAAATGTTAAAAGCAAATGATCATGGAAGCATCCAAATGAAGGTGTAGCAGAATTGGGTTGTATTTTGACTAACAGAAAATACACATTTCAAGAATAAAATGTTCTTAATAAATTTAACACAGGAAGTGATCATTGATTAGTAAGATGTAAGATATATATTAATGTAAAACTAGAGATAAAAATTAAGAAAAACAATATTTACAGCTGATATTCCTAATCTTCAAAAACATTCTAATGGATTTAAGTTAGAACTTGCAAATTGGTTTCAAATATTAGTAGATTTTAAACATGATTCAGATTTGAATGAAATTAATAGGAAAATAACTGATATACTTAGCTGGTAGAAAAAAGCAACAATTGATCAACGAGATTAGAGAATTTATGAAGAAAAGAAGAAATATGAAGATATATAAAAATGATGCATTAAGAAGAATTCAATATCTTATATTTTATAAAATGATGAGAAAAAGAATTGATAAAACTAGCAAAGAAAGCTGTTGAAGAGAATAAGTCTCGAGAGTGTAAAACAACATTTCAGTATTGGTAGGAAACATATCTGCAATAAAAAAAAAAGATAAAACTATTACCAAAAAGAGAGATGGCATCATAAAATGGGTAGAAGAATTCTATCAAAAATTACATAGTAATAAAGAACAAGTACCTCCTACATCTATTATATCTTCTGAATTGCCCAGAATTTTAAATGAAGAAGTGAGACATGCAATTAAATTTTTGAAGAAGGGAAAAGCTCCAGGTAGTGATGGAATTATAATTAATATATTAAAAGAAGCAGGTGAAGAAATAGAATTTTTTTTGGCAAAGTTATATACAAAATGTGTAAATGATAAAGATGTACCAGATGATTGGAAGAATGCCGTATTAAAATTTAAAAGGTGTAATAAAGAAGATATTAGAAATTACAGATTTACTAGCTTTTTATCAGTTTCATACAAAATTTTTACCAAGATAATTATAACTTGTCTACAGAGAACTTTGCATTTCAACCAATCAAAAGAACAAGCTGGATCTAAAAGTGATTTTAGTACAGTATATCATATCCAAGTATTGAGAGAGGTTATAGAAAAGACGAGTGAATATTAGTTGCCATTATGCTCTGGATTTGTAGATTATGAAAAGGCATTTGATTCTATAAGCATTTCTTTAGGATTAAAGCAATGTATCAACTAGGTATGGACCCAGGATATTATCATATTCTAAAGAATATTTATAAAAATGCAACAGCAACAATTAGAATGGATAGATAAAGATGAAACTATTAACCAATTGGAACAACAGATTAAACACTTAAATGTAGGCCTAAAAGATAGTTCAAAGAGAATAGACTGTGAATGGCAGAACTATAAGTTAGAATTAGAGAGTCGAATGCAAGCTATAGACTACATAATGATACTAGGAAGGTTAACATTGAGCAGAGTGTAAGACAGAGTAACTCCATATCTCCAAAACTTTTTAGAGCAATGCTGCAAAAACATATTTTGTGGATTAAAATGGGAAGCTAAAGGAATAAAAGTAAATGGTGATTGTTAAAATCATTTAGATTTTGAAGATGATGTAGTTGTTTTTGCAAATAATGCTTTAGAGCTTCAGAAAATATTGCAAAAGTTATCAGATGGAAATAAGAAAGTATGATTAAAGGTAAATGTTAAAAATACTAAAGTAATGTTCAATGGATTTTCTCAAAAGATGAAAATAAAGATTGATTATGATGAGTTAAAAGAAGCTAACTATAGATATCTTGATCAGATTATTACTACGGATGGAAACATAATGGATGAAATTAATCATAGAATTAAAATTGTTTGGAGTGCTTTTGGTAGAAATAACTTAATATTAAAAGAAAATATGCCTATATGTTTGAAAAGGAAGGTTTTTAATAAATGTGTTTTACCAGTTCTTACTTATGGATCTGAGACTTGGACATTTAATAGAAGAGCAATACAGAGATTCTAAACTACTCAAAGAAGTATTGAGAGATGCACGTTACAAGAAGAGATCGAAAATGCAATATATGGGTAAAAGAACAAACAGATGATACTGATATTATTGGAAAACTGAAGTGGAGTTGGGCTGGACTGATAATAATAGATGGACAATTGAAATCTTAATCTGGATTCCAAGAGATTGTAAAAGACCCAGAAAAAGTATACATATGCAATGGATGGATGAAATAAGAAAGTGTGCAAGGATAATGTGGAGATAACAGAGACTAGAGAAAATGGACTGAATGTGGAGAGACCTTTCATCCTGCAGTGGATTGATAATGGTTAAAAATTATGATGATGAAAACAATTATGCTAATATTTAAAACTCTGAAAATTTTTGAAGTAAAGCTTATAATTTAAATTGGTATTGAAATGAACTAACTATTATTCCATTCCAACTCTGCTGCTATTGGTTGTAAGCTTGAATAATCAATTGATGCTATTGTTGTGCTTATTAAATCCCTATTCAGTGCTGTCCTACTAATATCTCCCAATTAGTTTCTAGCTTAAGTCTTTTGTCAATAAAGAGTTTTGAATTTGAATCTAATGCATCTGAATTTTTTGAATCTTAGTATTCTTCTTATCTACTCATCTTTCTTTTTTCACTATCAAGCTATCAGCCTGAAATTCAATAACATTGATGCTTTGAATTTGAGCTAATTTTGATTACCAGTTTAAAATCTTATATTTTGATATCCTCATACCTTTAATAATTGTAAGCATGTTTTTTTCATGGACAGGATTAGTATGAAAACATCTAAACAACACATAATCTCAGCTTATATTATGCTTTTTAAGAGTTAATTATTTATTTAACTCTAGGTTTTTGATCTATTATAAACTTGGATAATCAGTACATGCTATAAGTGCAGCTTATTATAGAAGCAGAGCAGCAGATAGGGATTTATAAATATTATATCTAGTATTTATGGATTATTCAAGAGATTACAATAAGCAGGAGAACTGGAGTGGAATAAATAGTTAGCTCTTGTAAAAGGGTTATAAGATGTTTGTGTGTTATACCAATATTGACCAATGAATAGAATGTCTATAGCTATTAAAAAACAAAGGATATTAAAATATATAAATATGGAACTGTTGTCACATATATATGAATATACAAGCACATTAGCTTGGATTTAAAACATTAATATGCTTTTAAATTTTCAAAGTAGTAACTTTATAGTAAAAAAAAAAGAAGGTAAGAATGAAAGATGCTTAATAAATGAAAAATGGGTTAGATCCAAAAATATTCAGATGCTTTTCAATACTGCTCACTGATAAAAGCTTTAACTAGAAACTTGTCTGGGGACATGAGTGAAACAGTATTAATAAACATTATATTTTACTATCTATAAATTATCTTACAAAAACATAAAATGTGACATTAAATTTTAAAAATTATAGACTTTTTTTTTCAGATTGGTCTTCTTTTTGTTTGAATGCTTAAACTTTTTAGTGATCCACTCATTAATTGATCAAGTTTCTTTATCATATTTCTTATTTTACTTTTAAATTATCATACTAAATTAAAAATTGAATTAATAACAATGTATACAATCAATTGAAAATGTAAACAATTTCTTGCCATTGTATGCAGTGATTAACAATAATTCCCACCAAAAATAATTTACATTTCATGATATATTTTTAAAAAAAAAAAATCCATTCAGTTAATTTGAATGATCATTTTAAGCCTGAATCAATCAAAAATTCATTTTTTGTCCTCATCATTGAAAATAGAATTGTAAACTTTTTATCAATATATTAAGTGTCCTTACTTTTTTTATCCTGATTCTTAAAGGTATTGTTCAATTTTCTAGAATTATCATAACATAAAAAGATATAATAATGTTATCTCCCTAAAGGCAATGTTTGTAATATTTTATTTCACATAATGAGTGATACTTTGTTATTGTATTAACACTCTTTATGCCAGCAAAATATTTTTCTTTCTTTTCATATGAATACAGAAAACATAGAGTTTCTATACATTTTAATTAAAAATTAACTAAAATCTCTTTATTTTTGTATAATTTTTATTTTTTCCATGTTCTCCTATGTATCTTTTTCTACAATGATAATTAGAAGTTATTTAGCAATATCTGGTGAATATTTCAAATCTTAAAGCACTATAAGATGCAGATGAAATATTTTCACATCATAATATATCAATTTGTATTGTTACATGTTAATTCTAAATTCCTAAGCCAACATTAAGATATTAGTTAGATTGGTCATAAATGGGAATAACAAATGGTTTCTAAAGCTGGGAGTTTACTTTGAATAAGAAAAAACCAAACATCCTCATTTACTCTAACAAAATATAAGTGTTAAAAAAGTAAGAAACAGATATTCAGTGATGTTGATATTCTCAGGAAATGCTATGTAATACGGAAAAATTTTTAAAAATACTTTTCTATCAACATATGTTGCTTATATAAAAGGAATATATTTAAAAAATCTGGGAATAAATATATAAAATTCATCTTTTAGAAACACAAACTGACTATAAGAAGATAATAGTCAATCCTTGTAACATAAATAAATAAATAAAATCTTTCCAAAAAATAAAAATTCCGAAGTTGAAATATGGATAACTCATTCATGAGATATGTAAGCTCAAGATATATGTATATTAATAAAGAACTCATCTATAATGTAGCAACTGTAAATGAAAGTAATTAAGTGGTTATGAAGGGATTAAAGAACATAAACTATTTACAGAAAATATTATGAAATATCACCAAGTTGAAGACATAAAATGATATAATAAATTATTAGTAGAAATTTCTAAAAACTTAGTCAAAATACCTATTTTAAAATTAGTCAAAATTATAAAACTGAATTATTTTCAAAATATAAGTTTGTATCAAAAAATATAATCACAATATTTCTGTTCCTCACTGGAACAATAAAAGGGTGAATAAATAACATTTAATGTAACCATCAGCAACTTCTGAACTATATTACCTGCTTACTTAAAGAAAATTAAGTAGTTTTGTGATAATAAAAATAATTATCCATCTTTCTATCTAGTGGAATAAACATTTTGTTAGATAGAAATTTAAATTATAAATATATAATCATAAATTGATAAAAATACAATAAAACATTTAATAGACATAAATACAGATAATTAAACAAAAAAAAAAAATAGTTAAAGCTTTAAAAAAACCATTTATATCTGAGAAGCACTATAAATAAACTTTGTTATGAAAGAAAGATTAAAATGTCATTAACAATAATGTGTAAGCAATAAGACAGGCAGCTAATTAAAATTAAAACAAAATTTTTAAAAAATCCAAATGCAACCAGGAAGTATTTTTTTAAAAAAGTTAAACTTATTTATATATATTCATAGGCTTCTTAATGTAATAATGACTTTTTAAAGTTTACGATGTAGCTTTAAAACAATGATGTTAAAATAAGTTGTGTGAAGAGGATGACAAGCAATGAAAAACTTTAACTAATGGTGATTTATTGGTATTACATGATCATAGAGCCCTATTAACTAGTTACTAATAATCTGCCTTTGGTAGGAGATTACATATACATACGTATTTTTATAACTTTATTCTTTTATAAATAAAAAAAACAAAAAGTAGATATAAGTTGCATAATAAAGTAACTTTAATTATTCTGCTGCAAGAGAACGGCATTTTGAATATTCCAACACAGGGAAAAAAGAAGACATTATTCATCAGTCTAGTTAACTATTAATTGCTAAATATTTTAAAGCTGAAAATCAATAGATATGTTTTAAACAGACATTAACTGGATGGCTAGTTAAATTGACTATGGATTGACTATCTGAAAAGCTTACTGGAAATTGTCCTTTACTTGAAAAAAGTTCTACCAAAAAGTTCTACTGATGGATGTGGTATCTCTTAGATCACAAAGCCTTTCACTATATACTACATATTGCAAGTGATAAGATAGGCAAACATTTTTATTGTTAAACATGATTAAAGTATTTTCCTGAAGGTTTGTGATGATGGTTTTTAGTTTATTGTTTGGATTATTTCCATAATCTAATATGAGTATTGAATATCTTTAGAAAAATTTAATTTTATTTAAATATTCCAAATACATTCAACTGTTGGTAATAGCTCATCAAACAGGTTAGTATATGCACAACATTTCAAGAGGTATTATTCTCCCCTCTTCAGATATTGCTGGCTTGACCAGTGACTACCAGCATGGGATTCGAACCTGGACCCTTAGATTTTTGACTATTGCATTTTAAGGTAATGCTCTAACCAACTGGTCATCCTGCCAAAGGCAACAGTCAGTAGAAATTTCATATACTTATCTATGAGGTTTCTCCTGATAAGAGCAAAATTGATTAGTGGTTTCCATACATTATGTACAATCACAGTAGATTGACTTATGTTATTGTTTGCCATTGTTATGTGAATAGCTTCTTTAAATTTTCTTCTTTGTAGCTTTTCTTCTCTATCCAATATTTTTGTGCTTTCCCAATTGAACATGTGTTCATTGGTACATACATGATCAGCTACCTTAAACACATCTATTTTCTCTCTGCTAATCATCAGTCATCCCATTGAAAAGTATAGCAAGAATACAAACTGAGAAAACAGAATATGTCTAAGGTAGCAGATCATGTATATACCAATGAATATATGTTCAATTGGGAAACACAAAAATATTGGATAGAGAAGAAAAAGGTACAAAGAAGAATATTTTAAAAAGCTGCACATATGACAATGGCAAACAATCACATAAGTCAATCTAGTATGACTATACATAATGTATGAAAACCACTAATCAACTTTGCTCTTAAGAAGAAAAAATGAAGAAATTAGGAGGAACCACATAGATAAGTATATGATATTTCTACTGATTGTTGCCTTTAGCAGAATAGCTCAATTGGTTAGAGTGTTACTTTAAAATTCACTACTCAAGAATTCAGAAACCCTAGTTTGAATCCCATCCTAGTACTGTCACTGATCAGGCCAGCAACACCTGAAGAAGGGGAGAGAATAATACCTCTCGAAACATTGTGCTTATACTAACCTGTTTGCTGTGCTATTACAAATGGTTGAATGTATTTAGAATATTTAAATAAAGTTAAATTTTTCTAAAGACATTCCATATTCATATTAGATGATGGAAATAGTCCAAACAATAAATATGAATGATTAAAGTATTCTTACTAAAATTTAATCTCATTGATTGTTTTTTTTTAAATGAATTAAAGTTGATCAACTCGGAGTTTTCATAATAATTAAAACCATTATTCTATATTTAAGACAAAAATAAATCCCAGAGTTACTATCATCATTAGGTAAAAAAAAAACAGATTTATTTTCATCTATTTTCATTTAATCATTAAATTGCTGTGATATATGTGTCTTGCTTTATTAATGTTGAAAATAATTCCCAGTTAAGTAATAAATGTTAAAAATTGAAAGCTATATAAATACATTTTAATTTTGAATAAAATGGAAAAAAAAATCAAATGAATTATCACTAACAATATAAGCATACATCTAACGTCAGGAGTATTTAATATTTTTAAAATTACATATATGTGTACGCACAGGCTCACATGTTGTCATATGTTAATACAAATTTGTGTATTTGATATAAATATTTAGGTTTCACAGAGAATCACAAATATCTTTTGAAAAATTGAACTCAGATATTACAAGAATTCACCTAAAAAAATATTTTTGAAGGATTCAAATAATGTTTTTTATTTTAGAGAAAATTCATCTTTTATATTTCTAGCAAAGAATTTAACATAATACCAGTTCTAATTGAATGAAAGAATATAAATTATGCCCAATTTAATATTAAATACAATATTTGATTTATATAAAAGTATTTTATTCTTAATAGGATTGATAAAAAGAATAATATTAATGCATATGAAATCATGAATGCATTCAATGGCAGAATTTTACTGAAGTGGCCAAATATATACAAATTTCTGTTGTTTATATAGAAACACACAAACATTTCTTTCGATTATTCTAGATTTAGAATTGGCAATAAAGTAATAAAAGTTTTAAGCATGGAATAAGAATTATAGATCAGAAAAACTGAGACATCATTCACAAAATGTATATATCCATTATATAGAAAAATTAAGATACACTAATTGAGTAATATTAAATAGTATTGTAAACTAAAAACATATGAATTATAAAAACAATTTTCATTGATAGATGTGGATATTGCAACTAAAATGAAAAAAAAAAAATTAAATTAATTTATTAAAATTATGTTTGTGCCATCTAATTAATCTATAAATCAGAAGGGTGTTCAGTAATCAATGTATCAATTTGTTTTGATACATATTTGTGATAAGAATTTTTTTTTTCTATTTTTTTTTTTTTTTGTTTCCATTATAAGTCAATTTATGAAAATTGAAATATATTTTATCTAGGAAATATGATTTTGTAATAAGAACTGATTTTATTTTACATAGATCTGGGTTTGTTTTTTATTTATAGCAAATTCATTAATAAAAATCTTTCAGAAGAAGCATTGGAACACAAATTTGACAAAAGTTTTACATTTTTCATTGATATATTTTAAAAGATAAAGACTCTTTTTCACCTTTCTATTAATTCAATTTTCATGCCTAAGTTGATGTTTTTTTTTAAATGTATATTTCCAAACAATAAAGTTAATTTGTTGAATAAAAATCTTGATCTAATTAAATATATAACAAATATATTTTAATGTATGCAATAAATTCAAAATAATTTTCCACTCAACAATTATATTCTGTAATGCCCAGGAAATTGTTTTAAATTGTTTGTAGGGATAAATATATTCTTCTACATATTAGAAAATATTGCTATAATTTCTGAATTTTGAATATAATAAAAAAATACAATCAATTAAATTATCTAATGAGTTTTTAATGCTATCTAAAATAAATACTTTTGAGCATTTAAATTTTTTCAATAAAGATAGCAATTTGAGATGTAGTTATCTTTCAAGTATATTAATTGTCGTAAAAATAAGATTTAATTAATTATATAACTTACTGATGATCACAAAGCATAGAATTATGATTTAAGATTTTAAAAAAGACAATTAATTTCTCTAAAGCAGGAAGAAATGATAGCCAGTGCGTTTTATATTATTCATTAACAAAATCACAAAATGTTTGCAGGCATTGCAATATAAATATGAAAATGCTGATAAATTTCACCAATTGCAGTTTGAAACTCAATTAGAAAACAATCTGCAGTAGTTTGTAATATATTACATATAATATGCCATGCACATCTATTCCAATTATGTTTCTTTAGTAGAATCATATAGTTTTAGTTTTATAAATGCATTTTCTTTTCCTTTTTTTTTTTTTTAACCATCAAAGCTTGTGTTTGTGTCACTTAATAAAGTTACAATTTTTCTGTTATTAGTCAAGGAATTGTAAAATATTGCTTGAGGGTTCATAAAAAGTTTGAGTGCTGGAATTACCAGAATTAGAATAAATCAAAGGATCTCAATCTCCAGAATTCGATACCCTACCATCTTGCACAGGGGAGAAGTTGTAAAATATGAATATTAATCAAAATATATATTTCACTTGTTAAATTTTTCAATTAAGCACTTTTATTTGTGTTTCTTTTTTTAGCACAAAATATTTGATTAAAGTAGGAACCATTTTTAAATTGACATTATTGAACTATCAATGATAATTGCAATAAATTTGACTTCTTTCAAGTTTTTCATTATTTGTTCCATTGTCCCAAAAAAAAAAAAATAGCTACAATAATGGTTTGATTTTGTTTGAGAACAAATTTTTTATCACCGAGTTATTTTTATTGGGCAATTAATCGATCAAAATTGTTAGTAAGGAAACTAACCTTGTTTGATACAAACATTTGTTCTTTCTTTCTATATACTTTTTCATACAAAAATTCATTAATTTTTTGCTTGAACTTATATTAATAAATATTTTTAAAGTAGATAATTGGAATAAAATAAAAACTATCATAAATTATTAATTTCTTATAACAATAACATATCAGATAATCCATGAATTCAGAATTCAATAATAAATTCATTTTTTAAATTCCTAATAGAACTATAAGTATCAATTTTATAATCAATATTCTTTTGATTGTACTTTAAATGAGTAACTTTTACCTCTTTCCACATCTTAAATGGAGCTGCCCTGCATATTCAATCATAAAAATTTGTTTTCAAATTAATTTGTTTGAAACAATCATACTAATAATTTTAATGTATTTTTATTGCAAAAGTGATCTTTTATTACTGCAAGTTGCCATTTGTTTGGCATTTATACTTTTATTTAAACACAGAAACAAAATATTTAAAATATAAAGCAAGCTGATGTAAGAACAGCAATGTACTACTACCTAGACTATATGCTTTGATTATTCAAGTGAAAAGTCTCAAATTAAAAATTGTCACATAATTAAGATTTATGGTATATTTTGATATACTGCAAAGCAAAATCATCATAATCAAAATAAACTGTATAATTTGTATGACAAATGATAGTACAAAATAAAATATCCATTAAAAAAAAAAAATATTATTAGTTTTGTGTGATAGCAATAAAAGGATTTTTTTTTAAAAAAATTGTCCTATTATTTATTTTTGGTACATCACATTTTGATAGTGGATCTGTTCTGATTAAAGCTTTAAGTCCTAGTTCTCATTGATGAAGTCTAAATTCAGAAACTGGTCTGGGGATAGAAATACTATAGCATTATACTACCGGGTGTCCATTGATTTTAGAACCTTACAGTGAATAGATTTAGAGAGAGAGAAAAATGCTGTTGGTGTGTCTTCAGAATAGTTTTTGATTATTGTTTCTGCATGTTACTTGGTTTGATATGTAAAATATACCAATTAAAAACAGAAAAGATCAGATGTTTTCAATATGAAAAAAGTAATGATACTCTTCTCTACATTCACTACAAACACGACTTCTTTTTATTGCAACCTATCCATATATCTTGTTGTTCTTTTAAAAATAAAACCAACATGAAATATTTTGAAAACTAAAAACATCCTTGATAGAAAGATATGGAAGACTACATATTTAAAGCCAACCCTCTACCAATTTTCACACAGTCTTAAAAATTGACATTAAGTGTTGGAGAAAAAATTGGAAGTGTTTTTATAACTTTGTTTCATCAGTAAAATGTTATATAAATAGAGTGGTGTTGAGTTATAATTTAAGTGTATTTTAACTTACATTTCTTATTTAAAAAAGGGTCATGCAATGTAATATATTAAAAAAGTTAATCTTTGTGAAAGTCACATTAAATAATAAATCATTTTCTCTATGGTTATTGTAAATATCTTCAGCTTCAATATAGATCATGTTTTAATACTATATTAAGGTTTTTACCACATAATTTTAACTTTCATAATAATTTACTCTCTTCTCTTTAAAATTATTCTTTTTATTTCTCTTTCATAGTTCGAAATACATTAAATGTCTAATATTTCATTGAAATGTTCAACTCAATTTTTTTTTGTATAGGTAAATTGAGATGTATTTTTCAACTAAATCTTTTACATATTTTATTATTTGCCTCAACTACTTTTTCCAACATCCCTTCAAATTAATCATTTAAAAATTATTTTAGCAATTCTATTCTTATCCATAAATTGCAACCGTCCAAATATTTTTTTTGCTTTTGGTATTAATCATATGAAATGATGATCATCTTATCACTTTATGTAGATTCACTTGCTATATATTTTTCATTTCTTTCTGATTCTTATCCCAAAGCTGTCAATATGTTTTACTGCATCATTTTCACAAATTAAACTAGGTATTTTTCCCCACAAAATTCTTATTTACATTAAAAAAAAAAAAAAAACAGCAGTTACTATCTGCCATCTAGTAATAAAATGCTAAACTATTTTTTCGGGAAAAAAAATTGAATAAAAATACTGTAGATAAATTTACATTAAACAAAATCAAATCAATGAATTTAAAACTTTAGGAAAATTATTTAGTCATGGAATTTTATTAGCACTAGCTTTAGAAAACTGTTTAGTGCCAAATGCTTTAATGTGTCCTATGTTTTTTTTATTAATTATTGTTTGTAATTCACTAAAGCAGCAGTTATTAGATATTCCACGTTTAACACATCTTTCATTATTTCATTGTTTAATTTGTTTACTTTCAAAGTCATACGTTTTTCTCATTATTTGCTGGGAGTGTGTTTAATATGACTGCTTGCATTTCATATTATTTATCACAAGTCTGTCTATTTAATTAGCAATAAATTATTATTTATTTAATTTGATTTTTATCTTTAAAGATCTTTATCAATTCATTGTTTAATGTCTAACAAAATATATTTTCAATTACCTATCTACATTTTTCATTCGCTTTTGTGGCTTTTTTATAATTTTTTTTTCTTTTTACACAATAAATTATAT
Organism: Epiperipatus broadwayi; assembly: GCA_028023455.1. Classification (NCBI taxonomy): domain Eukaryota; kingdom Metazoa; phylum Onychophora; class Udeonychophora; order Euonychophora; family Peripatidae; genus Epiperipatus; species Epiperipatus broadwayi. The sequence continues at coordinate 5,666,432 of JAQFVV010000048.1, read as the reverse complement.
TCTAAACAAAATTGAGATTTATAATAAGACACATGGAATTTTCTTTTACGTAAATTAATATTTATAGGTTAAATGTTTAATATCAAATTAAATGACATCGATCTAAAACAACTTTCTTCAATAGACAATAGAGGGCGAAAATAGACCTTTATTATAATTTAACTTATGCTAACGAAGTCCTATATCGATACTTATTGTATTTGCAAAAAAAAAAAATTATTCCTCTTCCCCCTAAAACTTCGTTTGTAGTATTGACTGGTCATTACATTCATATAACTTTGTGACTGTAATTGAATAACAAAACCTTTACTATTAACAAAAATTATTCTGACAAATAACTTTTGTAATTAGTTAATGATTACCAACCAAAATGAAAAGGTGGAGGGGATTTTAAGGAGGAATGTTTAGCAGCAGACATAGTTACAGGCATAAATTCTCTTTTTATTATTCTAAAAATTTCTTACCAAGCCTGCGGTATCTAATATCTCCATGGTAACCAAATCTTCGTCTATCGTCGTTTGATGCCTATATGCACATTCTAAAATAAATTTAAAGAAACAAAAAAATATATATTAATTCACTCTTTTATTTATGCCATTACATTTGAAATATATATTACAGTTGTTAAATTCTCTGCTGTAAAATTATCGGATTTGAATACTTAGGATGGAGGGTATTATGATCAAGAGATAATACCTACAACTATTGGGAGAATGCAGCTGCTAATAATGAATAATATTTCTGAAGTGTAATTTCACTATACCACTCTCATGCAAGGTAAGGATTGGTTTCTCTCCTCTTTTTACATCTTGTGAATGGATGTAATAAACATATGACCAAAGATATGTGAAAAAATGTATGGTCCCAAAGTTGCAAATTTTGTGCTGAATCAGCACTTATCACTTGGCCCAAACCACCATCTCTTATTTAAACACATATCTTTATCAATGTTTAGTATATATCGATAGCAAATTACTATAGTTTAATTGATAAGTCTCAAACTTACTGTCCTCACAACTTTGAAACAAATGATTTAATGGAAGTATATTAATAATTTTTATTAGTCATTCATTAGACTAGAAATTATCCAATAATGAGTAATATTTCTGTAGTGTGATTTTCATTACATCACTCTCCTATAAGGTAAGGACTAATTTCTATCCACTTTCTATATCTTGTGGAGGGATGTAATCATAAACATATGACCAAAGACATGTGGTCCAACTGATAAGTGTTGGTACAGCATGAAAGGTGCATCTTGGGAATCATACATCTTTTTCATATGCCTTTGGTTATATATTTATGATTACATCCCTCTACAAGGTAAAAAATTGGATAGAAACCTACCTTGTGTGAAAATGGTGTAATGAAAATTGCACTACAGAAATATTATTTATTATTGGATAATCTTTAGTCTAATGAATGTCTAATAGAAATGCCATTGCAATCTTATTAAAACAATTAATTTGAAAACTTGTTCTATAGTTTTATATTATTATTCAGGATGTAATTAAGTTTATTATTATCATTACTAATATTATAAGTTTAATTTTTGTCTGCCTAGAAATTTCCCAATTAATTAATTTTTAAGAACTTTGTGCATAAAATATCCTTTAATAAAATAGCCTATTACAGAGCAATGACCTCTCCAATAACTACTCACAGAGAAACAATGAAGGAGATGTTATCCACAAAGCCTCCAATCGCTAAATAATCAGGATTTGATCAGTTTTCCATCTTTGTTTTTTCCTCTGTCTAGGAATGGCTAAATACTAATGCAGAAACCAGTACTAGATAATTAGATAGTTGTATGTGGGCCACCTAAAAACCTTAATCCTGATTGTGACTTGAAAAATTTTTCAAGCTTTATTCAGCATGAAGTTAAACTTAGGTAGTGGAAATGTCAGATAGATACATCATTGCTATATCAAATAATTATCTCACATTAAGTTAAAAAAACAATAGAAACAAAGTGATTTTACTTCTATGGATTATTAACCAGGCTGCAATTGTTTAATTGCTGAAGGTTGAATCATATTATGATTACTTCTTCCTCTTTATAGTCAACACACTCACAGTCATGTGATTACTCTGATTGTCGTGATACTTACCTTAGTCTTCTTTTAATAATAGTTGCATAAATGTTCAATGATGGTGAGATCAGATATAAGTCAGTGTGATTGCTATTACTATAACACTACTACTATTATAATAATATGAATTCAATTCATTTGATATATTTAACAGATATTGCATCCAAATAAAACTATACAAACAGAATTACAATTTTAAATTATTCATTGAGCCTTTGTAATATTTTTTATGCCGCAATACTCATTTCAGAAGTGGCAGTTTTATTAGAGCAGAATTTTTTAAAGTACCATTTTTGAACTTTGGAATAATATTACAAGATACTTGATCTTATATTTTTGTTAAGAATTTATCCTTAATATAATGTATTAACATCATTTCTTCATAATCAAGATGTCTCAGAAAAATTTTTAATTACTTTTTCCAGCACCAAATCTATGATGTGAGTTATTGAAGTACTAAATCACATAAGCATAGCTTGAAAATTGGTAGAATCAACATATCAAAAAAAATACACTGTATTTTTATCAAACACCTTACAAATTCTGAGTATCAAACCATGATTATTAAATATTCCATTATTGTTAACAATAATATCCAAGTTTTTATAATATTTCTTTCTTAGGATACGTTTTGAAGATAATATAGAGTTGAAAATGCTAATTGATAATTTTCAAAAAAAAAAAAAAAGATAAAGCACAGTATTTTCAACATTATCTTCCCAATTGTTTCTCTGATACCAAGTTTAAAATCTTTTGATATGAGGTTTTAAAATTTTATGAAAAAAAGCATTAAAATTAATAACAGTCTTGTATCATTTGATATCATATAAAAAATAATAGTGCCAACAACATGTTGCTTTATATCCAAACATTAAATTGTAAACAAAAGTTATCTAAGAATACATCCTTAAAAGAATAGTAGTCATCATCATCATCATAAGAAGAAAAAAAGAAGAAAGAAATAGTAATAGCCATCTTTGTTTAAATATAAAAATGTAGAAAATATTATGCTTTATATTTATTAAAAGTAAATAATGAAGCATAATACCTGGACTGAAATTCATATTAGTGCCAACATTATAAATATTTTTTTAAAATGATCAAAATCCTAATATAGAATCTATATTACAAAATATATTTTATATAAATATTTAAATTACTTTGTAGGTTATTAAAAGAATTATTTATTTTTAGCTGTTTATTGCTTTAGTCACTGCAGAATTATGTACAAGTATAACAGAATTCATAATTTTAATAAATATAAAATATCAGAGTATATAAATATAAATCTGGAAAGGTGTAAGCTTCAATCATTATGCATAATACATATTTTATGGATGCCATAATATATGAAAACAACTCGCTCTACAATATATTTATATTTCAGGAAGGTTTCTTTATCAGCTTCCTTAGCGTACTGCCAGTAATTCATACAAACATAAGAGTAGATAAAAAAAGGGAAGGTATTCTTAAAATGCAGTCATATATACTATGAAGTGATTGTCAACTATTTCATGTAATATGGAGACCATAATGAACATATATTTCACATGATAATTGGAGCTGACATCTCTCCAGACTCATTTACATATATTTAAGATCCATTTATTTATTAATGGCTGGTTTTTCGATGAAAATTTAATAATATAATAAATCTCAGACTTTGTCTTGATTAATTTTTGTAGCCATATTGGAATAGGTTAATTGATAGAAAATGAACACAGCCCTAAACATTTTGGACTTTAATAATAAATCAAATGTCATTACAGTTTTATATAAAATAAAAAGTAGATAAAATTCAAGAATTATTAGAAGAGCTTCAAGGTAGTTACTGAAAATGGTTATCCCTGAAGTAGTTTATCAGTAAGATAGCAACCATAACGATTTGTTATGCATGACGATTGAAGTTGCCATCTCACCTTATTTATTCGCCTATATTTAAGCTGTTATATAATAATGAATATGTATGGTTATTAATGAATCATGATGGATGAGGGTTTGACTCATAGCTTAGCTAATGAGAAGGTTATATTTCAAAATCATTGGTCTTGTGTTTCTGTTTTATAATTTTTTCAACAGTTGATAATATTAGTAATTCTAAAAAAGATCTGTAATATGAACAGCATTCCTATATAATATTTGGAATTTTTAACTTTGTTTTTAAGTTTGCATTAGTGGTACACCATATCAATTATAAAAATAATTTTACTTTTAAAACAACATAATATCATTTTATACACAAGATGATAGACTAAGTATTTTTAGTAATATAATATATTATATTTCATCATGTAAAGGTTATATATAAAAAAATATTGTTAATTAAATCAATAATTCATCACAAGACAAAAATTAGAATTAATATATATTACTGCAGCACACAGAGTAATATATAGCATACTGGTTTAGAATATCTTGATTCGTTAATTAAGAAAAAGTTTAAGAAAAATAATGGTAAATTTAAGCTCTGAAGTATTTCTTAAAAGTTCATATGAAATTCACCACTGGAAGTGACAAGATTAGACTACAATCATAGATCTTGGATTCACAATTTTCCATTCTACTACTGTACCAAAGCAGGCAGATGATTTAATGAAATTAATATTATGATAAAAGGATGGATATCAATAGGATGCTAAAATATTGCTAATAACTGAATTTTAAACGATGATATGTGATATTTATTATTTCTAATAATCTAATATCCCCAATTGCTTTTTTTTTTTTTTAATATTCTCTTATAAACTCATCTCTATATTTATGTACCTTACTAAACCTCTAAACCTACTTTCAGACATTGCAATACACTGAATTTTGAAAGAAAAAAAAGAAGAAGAAAATATACTAAAAAAATTTAAGGAATAGAAAAATCTGTTTAAAATGGGAATTAATATATATTTCATTTATGAATGAAGCAATTTCTTTGATATATAATTCTATTTTTTCTCTCCATATTATTTTTAAAAGATTATAAAATATATTACTCCCCCCCCCCCCAGAATTCATTCTCTGCGCCTACTTTAGAATTAATATTAACTTTCTGAAATTTTTAAAGATCATTATAAACACAGTAAATAATTAAAATGACTGAAATTTTCCAACAGTTGTTAATTAAACAAATGCAATCTTGAAAATAAAACACGTGATTAAAAGCATTTCTCATTGATTTTATAAAGTATTTTTATTGTTTAGCTTAACATAAATTAACTGCAATGAGAAAAGGATCAAAAAGAAATATTATAAAAATGCAGAAAAATAACTTTAAAATTATTTTAAAGCAATAAATTCATAAAAAAAAAAAAGTATGAGGAAGAGAAAGTGTGATTACATTTGGTATTTCATTTGTAGAAGAGCAATTAATTGATACCCCCTGTGATTAAAAAAAATATTAATTTTTTTATGTAATATAGCTCTTTTACATAGCTGTTTTTGAAAATATTTATTCCAAAAATTTTGCTCAATAAAATTAATTCACTTTAAAGAAATGTACAAATTAAAAATATATATTTCTGGAAGAACCTCTTCGTAGTAGTTAACACTTGTGCCTGACATTATTATGATATGGATTCATCTAGGAGGAACATAAACTTTTTTTTTTTTTTTGAGGTAACTAAAAATTTTTAAGCAAGTTTAGAAATTTCCTTCAGATAGCTTTTTTATAGCCAAATAATACCCCCACCTAATTATTGGTCTATAAAGAGGCTTATAGCAATTGTTAGCTTTTGTAAACCAAGAAGAGGGGAATGCTAAAATTCGCACTAAAACAGTAGATAATTAATTTGAGGATTTTTTTAAAATTTTTCCTTTTTAAAAGAATGCTGAGATAAATGTAGTAATGGAAAGAAAAAATAATTTAATGGAAAGCAAATTTGTCAAGATGTGAGATCAACAATTATTATCTAAAAATTCCCAGTAGAAAAATGTAAACTTAAAAAACCCACCATTTTTCTTAATTATCATTGTTATGTGATGCACTGTGCTTCTCATTTATCAGAATCTCAGTAACAATGCCTAGAGAAACCTGTTAGTCACCTTACCTTCTCCTTTCATTCCCCACCTAAGTTTTTCCCATATTCTTCAGTATCCTGCTCCATCCCATTTTCACAACATATTCTTCGTCAACTCCATAGTTTTTATAGCTAAATCCCCCTTATCTTTCCCCAAACCCAGCATAAAAACCAAGAATTCACTTTCTGTATAATCATTTTGTTTATATTTATTCTCCCACAACTTCATTATTTGTATTCTTTCTGCTTGCAGGCATTTACATTCAATCAACAGATGCCTAATATTTTCTATGCCTTCCTTACATAACTTGCTGAGTAACTCATCCATATTTTTCCATTTATGTGCTCCCTTGTTGCTAAAGATCCTGTTTGAGCCTTAAAGAGTAAACTACTTTCCTGGCTATTATCATAAATTAACTCACACCCAATATTCTGTTTAATTCTATATATATTTAAACTCTTTTTACTCTCCATACTAGTTCTCCATCTCTCCAACTCCTTATTTTTTATTAATGCATCTATTCTTCTATCCCATTCCTTGCAATTATTACAGTCAACAATTCTACTAATACAATCATCCCATCTTTTGTATAATTATACTGACATAAATTCTTTATCCAATACCATACTTTAAAATAAAAAAGTTATGACCTGACATCTTGTGAACAAATGATACTTTTAATTTATATTAAAATAAATATTAGTTATATATAAAATAGCAAGAGTTAGATCTTTTTTATTTTATAATGATAAGTTGCATCATTATGAGAGTGATAAATCATAAAATATTGAAAGTTTTATGAAAGAGCTGATTGGAGTTGTTTATGATAACAAAAACATTTGCTCTATTTTATGCCAATGTAAAAAATATAACATTAACTCAAAGAAAAAGATAGAAAATGGATATCTATTCTATTGTAACTTCTACATAACATCAGTAGAATGGTGAACTATTTAAAAAAAAAAAAAGTAATATATATGAAACAACAAAGTAATATTATATATAAAGTAAGATTTCATTTAATGGGAAAATAAGAATAAAGTTAAAAAAACAATAAATATGTAAAAAGTAAGAATAACAATAATTTAATAACAGTATCTGTTTTCTTTGGTAATAAAAAAACATATAATTTTAATTTCAATTTTGATCTGGATAACACAAAAATTCTTCATGGAGAAATAAACCAAAAAAAAAAGGAAGAGAAAAAAAGACAATTTCTACAAATAGAAAAATGATAAAAAGTGCAAATATTAAAATTCATGAATATCACATAATGATAATTACTTTTTCCAAATTTAAAATAATTAGCACTTGAAAATGACTATGAAAATAACTGAAAGTACTTCTATGCTTTTATAATATTGTTATGAATATTTATTATTATTGCTAAGGTTTCGCGGGTTTTTTTATGATTGTTAATTTATAATGGATATTTAATTTAATTTATATATATATGAACATATATTTTGGATTTATTCACTAACACCCTTGTTAGATAAATATGAGCCTTTGATTAGGCACTAGAAATTATTCAAGGGCTTTGCAAAGATATCCTAAAGCATCCTTGAATAACCTCTATAGTCTAGGTAATACAATAGTTGGTATAATTCAGTTACAAACAAATCCAAAATATATGTCCATATCTTTTATTCATAAAAAACATACTTTATATATGTGTGCACACATATTTATAGCTGATGGCAAATATATCATCTGCCATGCCAAAGGTTGGTATAATTTGAAGAAGGTTAATTTTTGCAGTTAAACCATCTAATTATTGGTTAGTAAATGAATATCTAGCTATTTTCAGCTGAGGATAAATAAAAACCCAAAATAATAAGTGAACTTTTTCATCTAACATTTGATTAATCTGGTGAATATTGTCTTTACTTTTATTAATTTTTTTTGTAATATGGTGTTGGAGAGATTTCTGCTTTGTGGCAGTTGCATGTATAATAGAAACAAATTTAGTCACGAAATAAAAGAAATAATTGTATTTTATTTTTCAATTTTAGTTATAAAAAAGTAATTTAAAAAATTACTCAATGTGCATGTAAGCATGTTTACTAATGAAAGCATTGAAGTGTGAAATGAAATAATTTAAATTACAAACTATGAACTTAATCAATTAAATGTATGAATAACAAAGTATTCGAATATAAATGATTAAAGTAGCTTAAATAAATTAGTGTTTTTTTTAAATAACAAATATTTAAAAACTTTTTGCTGTAAAGCTTTTTTTTTTTTTAGGAAAATGGTTGATAACATATTTGAGAGCAGTGATAAGTGTTGATAAGATGATGAAAAAAAAATTCACTATTATATAAAATATTTGAAACGCCCCATTGTTTCTATTTCTTACATTATATAGAAGCTAAGCTATTATTTGTCAGGTCTTTTTTATTGTTTACCTCTACAAACGCAATCCAAAAAAACTAAACAATGGAGATTCTAGAGATAGACTATCTATGAATAAAATATTGCGGAGGGATTGAAATATCAGTTAAAGGGAAAAAATCATTTCACTGATCGTCACTAGTAATAAAAACGGTATAATATTTTTGTTTTACAGTTAATAGTTCCGTTGAATTAATTTGGAAGCTTTATTTTGTATCTCCAGTAATCGAACTTGGGTAGGATAAAATTTGGGAATTTACAAAAAAAAACCCAAACAAATAAACTTTTCAGCTCTAATTAATAGTTTGAATATGTATGATTTTTTTTCACTCTATATTGTGACAAAACAAAATACAGAAATAAATTGCAAGCTCTGCCCACACTTTAGAATTCAGCTGATCCAAAATTAAGCCTAATTTTTAAAAACTATTGAAAAAAAAAATCATTGACATTAATTACTAGTATGAATTAATAATTTGCTTTTCCATTAATAAACTAGTTTATTGTATTTTCAATAAATTATTTTTGATTTATTTTGTTTTATAATAAGCAAAAATTATGAATTCCAAATTTTTTTATTAACATAAAAAATGTTTCATGATTAAATTACTAACTACTAATTGGTTACCTATCAGGATTTATTATGTCCCAATTACCTAAATGAAAAATCCTACAAAATGTTATAATCTTAAAAAAAACTTCAGGTTTTATCAGATTTAAATTCTCTTGGATAATAATTATAGCAGAAAACATGCAATGAGCAATATTAATGATCAACTTTAGACAGAAGCAGATTTTGAACCTAAGTGATGACTTTAAATTTTAGCAAAACATTAGCAATATCAAAAGGCTATGGTGTAAAAGTAGATCTACAAAATGTCAGGAATAGCATAATAAGAAGTTCAGAGTAAAAGTTGCCTCCTTAGTAAGTAAAAGTTTTTTATTTGATTACCTACTAAAAAAAAAGAATTATAGACTTTCTTATCAAGATAAAACTGATTCCAATTATTTCTTTGAGTTCAAACATTACACTTTTTATTAATACTAAAGGCCAGAAGGGGTTCAACAATAACAACAGCAGCAAAATAATAATAATAATAATAATAATGATGATGATGATGATGATGATGATAATAATAATAATAATAATAATGATGATGATGATGATGATGATGATGACATCGAAATTGCAGATGCTATAGTGATATTTAATTCTTTATATTAAAGTTAAATCCAAACTAATCAGTTTTTGAAGTTCAAATCAACAATCTGATTTATAAATTCAATTTTCAAAATATACATTTTATGCATTAGAGAATTACATTTTACTGCTTGATTGTAATATACTTTTACCTGGTAGTCTCAGATTATCTATTTCCAATATTACCAACATAGCATATATGTTAGGGGCAGTAATTTATTTTATTATTCTATTTCAGAACCACTTATTGTAAGTTTGATTAAATAATGGAAATCATAACATTCTATAATACTACTACTACTACTACTACTACTACTACTACTACTACTATTATTATTATTATTATTATTATTATTATTATTATTATTATTATTATTCTTATTATTATTATTATTATTCTTATTATTATTATTATTATTATTATTATTATTATTATTATTATTATTATTATTATTATTATAATACTACTACTACTACTATTATTATTATTATTATTATTATTATTATTATTATTATTATTATTATTATTATTATTATTACGATAGAATGACAGCCTGTTAAGCTAATTGCGCAGACGCGCACGCAAGACGTTATAAAATAAATGCTTATTATTATTATTGAAAAAAAAATATTTTTTTTAATAAAATGAGTCTATTTACTATAATGATTTTGCTTTAAAAATACCACATTAGTCTGAGGTTTAGAAAGAAACTTTAGAAAAAGAATATAGGAATGTGGATCATACTGTAAATGCACTGTTTATTAAAAATACTTTATTATTTTGATTGTAGCTAAAATTTGAATTCTTTTATTTTATGAACATTTTAGGTCAGTCAAGTTGACAATGCAAAAACTGTATAAAAACATTAATCACAGTGCAAACATCAATGAATATGTTGAATAATTAAAAATTGGATCAAAATATATCCACATGCAATGAGAGTATCTGTAATACATATTAATTTTCAATTGTGTATAATATATTAAACCAAAAATTTACAATTCTGTACAAAGCAAAAATATATGAAAAAAGATGGCAGTGACTTCTAATGCCAGGACATTATTTCATAAATATATAATGAAAGATTATATTATCCATAAAGTACTCATTTATGAAATTTAATTTGACTGTTGTAATCTTATACTAATTTTTTTTTTTAAAAAAGGGATAAAACAACAAAAACTTGGGGGAAAAATATTATGAGTTTACATGTCCATGCATGATTGCATTACCACTAACTATCTCCATGATATACTTTTTAATGAAGTTTAATTTATCTATAAGCTGTATGAATATATAATTATCTTTAAAACTGAACAACTGCTGAAATCAAGATTGCCAATCTTCTATTAAAAATTAATTAAAACAGCAACTTAAAAAAATAGCAATGGTTTTAATAGCCAAGCATGATAGGTCAGCCCCTTGATATACCATGTGTAAATGAATACCATATTATCTCCATAACCCTTTTTTATATCTATATGTAATTATTCACAATTCTGTATGACAACTGAAATCAAAATATTTCCAGTCCTATGCTAAAAGTGACAGTTAATCCAATATTACATAATTCTATGTCTTCAGAATACAGTTTCTCTTTAGGAAAAAATTAAATTATAAAAAGTCATAACAGTCTATTTATTTTTAAAAATCAAAAAGTTTGTAATATGAGTGTTAAACATTTATTTTCAAAATATATATGGAAAGAATCATAATGCAGTCATTTTTCAATATGTCAATTTTTTGATAAAGCATACAAAAAAAATCTCTAAATTGTCTTGCATTGGTGGTCGAGAGGTCAGCGCAACTGCCTTGCACTTGCAGGCAGTTCCCCAGGTTGCGGGTTCACATCCCAGCCGATGCTATGACACTTAAAAAAAATAAAAATCTCTAAATTTCATTATAATTTTTTTACCATTGAGTAATGCAAAAATGGAATATATGAATATTGAATTCCTTACAATTCTGTATGACAGTAATCAAAACATTGTTAATCCTATGCTAAAAGTTTATTTTCAAAAAGAAAGCAACATTTTAAAATGCTGACAGTTTTAATGTCAGTGCAAACTTATGTCTCTCCATTTCAATGTCCAAAATATTTTCAAATTACAGTTTCTGTTTATGAAAAAAGTTGAATTATTAAAAAAATCATGTCAGTTTATTTATTTTTTCTCAGCTCTGTACAAAATACAAAAACATAAAACTTTCAATTCTAATACTAAATGTTGAAGCAGTCTTTTTTATGTATTAGTTTTTGATAAACATATTAAAAATTTTCAAATTTTATTATGAATTTTTTATTATTTAGTAATGCAAAATTCAAGTAAATGTAAATAGCTAATGGAATTTAAATGGATTTTTTTTAAATTAACTCATTTATTTAAAGTTTTACAGATGCTAGTGATAAAGTAAATAAGTTTTTAATTATTTCTTTTTTATCATCATTTTTACAATATACAAAAATAATGCAACTTTTATTACAGTGTTTTGCTAAATTAAAATTTCTGTCACCAATGCAAAATTTTTGTATAATCAAGTAAATATAATTAATGAATTTAATTTTCTTTAAAATGTTGCAAATAAATACTTTTAACACTTTCCTAGAATTTTCACTACATTGCTTATGCCTCAACAGTGTTGTCAATTTCTCCACTGTATTTGTAAATGATAAAAAGAAAATGAATCAAAAAAGATACTTAAAGATATTTTTACAGTTTATTAATAATTCATATTTTAATTATAATTTTAAAGCACAGGATACAGTATTTTTAATTGCAAAAATTGAAAGTTTAAAATAGAATATAAATATAAAAAGATGGAAATCATTAATGGCATGTCTAGTTTTATTTATTCATCAGATTGCAAGTGAATTTACTTTTTATTCACTTTATTATTTTTTTTGTGTATGTAATTTTTTAATATTTCATTCTCTATAAATATTTAGCATTTATATTAAGATTTTATTTTGATAAAATAACTTTTTAAAGAAAAATTAGTAAACTAAATAATTATACGGCACCAATCAAAATCAATTCCTATCAAAGCATTTACTTTGTTTGAAATATCCCCATTTCCTATTGTCTTTTCAAAATTAATACTTTACATTTCAGATACCTTTATATTTTGATAAACCTAAACAAAAATTTTTTTTAAAAAAAATAAAATTGAAAAAACAATTAATGACTACTGCTAGTGGTCTAAATTGACTGTTAGAGGATTAAATTATGTTAAGAGATTAGGTATAATTTTTAAACATTTTCAATTTTAATAATATAATTACACATTTGTATTTGACAAATTTAGAGCTTTTTTGAAATTTTTTAAAACCTGAATTGGATTTTGAAACTAGGTTTTTGGATTAATGATAATCTATCTGTATAAATAAATTGTATATTTTATTATAAGCTGAATATTATTGAATCAATTGCATAAACATTACAGTTGTTCATTATTTTATGAAAGTCATGCACAAATATTTTTAATATATACAAACACTTAAGAGTTTTTTTTTTTTAGTACTGTCAAGGTATGGAATCTATTTTAAGTTTTATTAAGAGTTTTTTTTTTTTAGTACTGTCAAGGTATGGAATCTATTTTAATTTTAAGTTTTATTATCTATTTGCCAGATGGTATTATAGAAAAAAAATAATGAAAAAATTAATGTATAAGAAATTAAATATAAAAGAAAGTGTAATCCACTCAATTTGGATGATGATGATAAGTGGATAAATATAATTTATTATGCTGTAACAATGAAACTAATAAATATTTTTTTTTTGTAATTTCAAGACTAAAAAAACTCTCTTTAAGAAGTT